>MU033996.1:0-18739 GCA_011833715.1 Carcinoscorpius rotundicauda
GAGGACACGCCTGTTGTAACCTGAGTATAATTGTGAGCACGTGGATAACCTATTTCTTTATAACTTCCGTTATTTGACTCGAAAAACTTAAATCATTTCTAAATATTATCGAAATTTTTACTTTTTGATTCTACATGGCTGAATATTTTTTCCTTTTACTTTCAGTCAAAAGATAATCTATTTAGTTTAGTGAGAAAAGCATACCGTCTCATATTACCAAAGGGTAAAGTTACCCTAGCATGAAACATGTAATTACCCACAACATATATGGTTATAAAATTAATTTCAAATGTGAACGTTTTTCTAAGCACTAAAATTGTGTTTTACATACTACATTTCTATCGACTTTCTTGTATCACATGTCCTTCTTCACTTATAGTTGTGTATATTAAATAAATGTGATACCACACTGTTCTTTAGTTCTATTGTGTACACTGAGTAACTGTAATATCACACTATTATTTAGTTCTAGTTGTGTAAACCGAGTAACTGTGATATCACACCATTATTTAGTTCCAGTTGTGTACACAGAGTAACTGTGATATCACACCATTATTTAGATCTAGTTGTGTACAATGAGTAACTGTGATATCACACCATTATTTAGTTCTAGTTCTGTACACTGAGTAACTGTGAAATCACACCATTGTTTAGTTCTAGTTATGTACACTGAAAAACTGTGATATCACACCATTATCTAGTTCTAGTTGTGTACACTGAGTAATTGTGATATCACACCATAACTTAGTTCCAGTTTTGTACATTCAGTAACTGTGATATCACACCATTTTGGAACTATAGTATTATATGAATTTGATTAAATAGGTTTTGTTTTTGTATTTTGCGTGAAGTTAAACAAGGGATATCTGCCCTGGCGGTCCCTAATTTAGGAGTGTTCGTTTTTTTGTTTTTAATTAAGCATAAAGCTGCTCGAGTGTTATCTGTGCTTGTTGTTCTCAGTTTTGCAGTGTGAGACTAGAGTGAAGGCAGCGTATCATGACCACCCACCGCCAATTTTTTACTTACTCTTTTACCAACGAATAGTGGGATTGGCTGTCACATTATAACGCACCAACGGCTGAAAGGGTGAGCTAGTTTAGTGTGATGGGGATTCATACTTACGACCCTGTGGTTACCACTTGATCATGCTGAACACACAGAAGGAAGGGTAATTTGGTTGATGTTATTTCTAGGTTATTTAAACAGGTTATTTTATTTATTATTAAAGTTATTAAACGGATTTATGACACAACACAGAAAGCTAAGAATCTTTGTAGATATTTTGATGTTATAATCCCATTATACGTAAGTAAAAGAATAACTCAAAAGCTGGAAGTTGTAGGTTTTGATTGACTATATTAGAGACAGCTAGCGCAGATAGCCTTTGTGTAGCGTAAAATTCAAGAAATAAACTGAGAAACCAGTACAAGTTTCAGTGTAAAGACATGTGAAACAACAAACAAACCGATACAGGTTTCAGTTTAAAGACATGTAAAACAACAAACAAACCAGTACAGGTTTCAGTTTAAAGACGTCAAAAAACAAAAAAACCAGTACAGGTTTCAGTTTAGAAACACGTGAAACAACAAACAAACCAGTACAGGTTTCAGTTTAAAGACATGTGAAACAACAAACAAATCAGTACAGGTTTCAGTTTAAAGACGTGAAACAACAAACAAACCAGTACAGGTTTCCGTTTAGAGACACGTGAAACAACAAACAAACCAGTACAGGTTTCAGTTTAAAGATACATGAAACAACAAACAAACCAGTGCAGGTTTAAGTGTAAAGACGTGAAAGAACAAACAAACCAGTACAGGTTTCAGTTTAAAGACACGTGAAACAACAAACAAATCAGTACAGGTTTCAGTTTAAAGACGTGAAACAACAAACAAACCAGTACAGGTTTCAGTTTAAAGACGTGTGAAACAACAAACAAACCAGTACAGGTTTCAGTTTAAAGACACGTGAAAAAACAAACAAACCAGTACAGGTTTCAGTTTAAAGACACGTGAAACAACAAACAAACCAGTACAGGTTTCCGTTTAAAGACACATGAAACAACAAACAAACCAGTACAGGTTTCAGTTTAAAAACGTGAAACAACAAACAAACCAGTACAGGTTTCAGTTTAAAGACGTGAAACAACAAACAAACCAGTACAGGTTTCAGTTTAGAGACACGTGAAACAACAAACAAACCAGTACAGGTTTCAGTGTAAAGACGTGTGAAACAACAAACAAATCAGTACAGGTTTCAGTTTAGAGACGTGAAACAACAAACAAACCAGTACAGGTTTCAGTTTAAAGACATGTGAAACAACAAACAAACCAGTACAGGTTTCAGTTTAAAGACACATGAAACAACAAACAAACCAGTACAGGTTTCAGTTTAAAGACATGTGAAACAACAAACAAATCAGTACAGGTTTCAGTTTAAAGACACATGAAACAACAAACAAACCAGTACAGGTTTCAGTTTAAAGACACGTGAAACAACAAACAAACCAGTACAGGTTTCAGTTTAAAGACATGTGAAACAACAAACAAATCAGTACAGGTTTCAGTTTAAAGACGTGAAACAACAAACAAACCAGTACAGGTTTCAGTTTAAAGACGTGTGAAACAACAAACAAACCAGTACAGGTTTCAGTTTAAAGACACATGAAACAACAAACAAACCAGTACAGGTTTCAGTTTAAACACGTGAAACAACAAACAAACCAGTACAGGTTTCAGTTTAAAGACGTGAAACAACAAACAAACCAGTACAGGTTTCAGTGTAAAGACGTGAAATAACAAACAAACCAATACAGGTTTCAGTGTAAAGACGTGAAACAACAAACAAACCAGTACAGGTTTCAGTTTAAAGACGTGAAACAACAAACAAACCAGTACAGGTTTCAGTTTAAAGACATGTGAAACAACAAACAAACCAGTACAGGTTTCAGTTTAAAGACACGTGAAACAACAAACAAACCAGTACAGGTTTCAGTTTAAAGACGTGAAACAACAAACAAACCAGTACAGGTTTCAGTTTAGAGACACGTGAAACAACAAACAAACCAGTACAGGTTTCAGTTTAAAGACACGTGAAACAACAAACAAACCAGTACAGGTTTCAGTTTAAAGACGTGAAACAACAAACAAACCAGTACAGGTTTCAGTTTAAAGACATGTGAAACAACAAACAAACCAGTACAGGTTTCAGTTTAAAGACACATGAAACAACAAACAAACCAGTACAGGTTTCAGTTTAAAGACACATGAAACAACAAACAAAACAGTACAGGTTTCAGTTTAAAGACACGTGAAACAACAAACAAACCAGTACAGGTTTCAGTTTAAAGACACATGAAACAACAAAAAAACCAGTACAGGTTTCAGTTTAAACACGTGAAACAACAAACAAACCAGTACAGGTTTCAGTTTAGAGACACGTGAAAGAACAAACAAACCAGTACAGGTTTCAGTTTAAAGACACGTGAAACAACAAACAAACCAGTACAGGTTTCAGTTTAAAGACACATGAAACAACAAACAAACCAGTACAGGTTTCAGTTTAAAGACACATGAAACAACAAACAAACCAGTACAGGTTTCAGTTTAAACACGTGAAACAACAAACAAACCAGTACAGGTTTCAGTTTAGAGACACGTGAAACAACAAACAAACCAGTACAGGTTTCAGTATAAAGACGTAAAACAACAAACAAACCAGTACAGGTTTCAGTTTAGAGACACGTGAAACAACAAACAAACGAGTACAGGTTTCAGTGTAAAGACGTGTGAAACAACAAACAAATCACTACAGGTTTCAGTTTAAGACACGTGAAACAACAAACAAACCAGTACAGGTTTCAGTTTAAAGACGTGAAACAACAAACAAACCAGTACAGGTTTCAGTTTAAAGACACGTGAAACAACAAACAAACCAGTACAGGTTTCAGTTTAAAGACGTGAAACAACAAACAAACCAGTACAGGTTTCAGTTTAAAGACGTGAAACAACAAACAAACCAGTACAGGTTTCAGTTTAAAGACACGTGAAAAACAAACAAACCAGTACAGGTTTCAGTTTAAAGACACGTGAAACAACAAACAAACCAGTACAGGTTTCCGTTTAAAGACACATGAAACAACAAACAAACCAGTACAGGTTTCAGTTTAAAAACGTGAAACAACAAACAAACCAGTACAGGTTTCAGTTTAAAGACGTGAAACAACAAACAAACCAGTACAGGTTTCAGTTTAGAGACACGTGAAACAACAAACAAACCAGTACAGGTTTCAGTGTAAAGACGTGAAACAACAAACAAATCACTACAGGTTTCAGTTTAGAGACGTGAAACAACAAACAAACCAGTACAGGTTTCAGTTTAAAGACATGTGAAACAACAAACAAACCAGTACAGGTTTCAGTTTAAGACACATGAAACAACAAACAAACCAGTACAGGTTTCAGTTTAAAGACGTGAAACAACAAACAAACCAGTACAGGTTTCAGTTTAAAGACACGTGAAACAACAAACAAACCAGTACAGGTTTCAGTTTAAAGACATGTGAAACAACAAACAAACCAGTACAGGTTTCAGTTTAAAGACGTGAAACAACAAACAAACCAGTACAGGTTTCAGTTTAAAGACATGTGAAACAACAAACAAACCAGTACAGGTTTCAGTTTAAAGACATGAAACAACAAACAAACCAGTACAGGTTTCAGTTTAAAGACACATGAAACAACAAACAAACCAGTACAGGTTTCAGTTTAAAGACACGTGAAACAACAAACAAACCAGTACAGGTTTCAGTTTAAAGACACGTGAAACAACAAACAAACCAGTACAGGTTTCAGTTTAAAGACACGTGAAACAACAAACAAACCAGTACAGGTTTCAGTTTAGAGACACGTGAAAGAACAAACAAACCAGTACAGGTTTCAGTTTAAACACGTGAAACAACAAACAAACCAGTACAGGTTTCAGTTTAAAGACACATGAAACAACAAACAAACCAGTACAGGTTTCAGTGTAAAGACGTGAAACAACAAACAAACCAGTACAGGTTTCAGTTTAAAGACATGTGAAACAACAAACAAACCAGTACAGGTTTCAGTTTAAAGACATGTGAAACAACAAACAAACCAGTACAGGTTTCAGTTTAAAGACGTGTGAAACAACAAACAAACCAGTACAGGTTTCAGTTTAAAGACGTGAAACAACAAACAAACCAGTACAGGTTTCAGTTTAAAGACACGTGAAACAACAAACAAACCAGTACAGGTTTCAGTTTAAAGACACATGAAACAACAAACAAACCAGTACAGGTTTCAGTTAAAACACGTGAAACAACAAACAAACCAGTACAGGTTTCAGTTTAAAGACGTGAAACAACAAACAAACCAGTACAGGTTTCAGTTTAGAGACACGTGAAAGAACAAACAAACCAGTACAGGTTTCAGTTTAAACACGTGAAACAACAAACAAACCAGTACAGGTTTCAGTTTAGAGACACGTGAAACAACAAACAAACCAGTACAGGTTTCAGTTTAAAGACACGTGAAACAACAAACAAACCAGTACAGGTTTCAGTTTAAAGACATGTGAAACAACAAACAAACCAGTACAGGTTTCAGTTTAAAGACGTGAAACAACAAACAAACCAGTACAGGTTTCAGTTTAAAGACGTGAAACAACAAACAAACCAGTACAGGTTTCAGTTAAAGACACGTGAAACAACAAACAAACCAGTACAGGTTTCAGTTTAAAGACACGTGAAACAACAAACAAACCAGTACAGGTTTCAGTTTAAAGACACATGAAACAACAAACAAACCAGTACAGGTTTCAGTGTAAAGACGTGAAACAACAAACAAACCAGTACAGGTTTCAGTGTAAAGACGTGAAACAACAAACAAACCAGTACAGGTTTCAGTTTAAAGACACGTGAAACAACAAACAAACCAGTACAGGTTTCAGTTTAAAGACATGTGAAACAACAAACAAACCAGTACAGGTTTCAGTTTAGAGACGTGAAACAACAAACAAACCAGTACAGGTTTCAGTGTAAAGACGTGTGAAACAACAAACAAATCAGTACAGGTTTCAGTTTAGAGTCGTGAAACAACAAACAAACCAGTACAGGTTTCAGTTTAAAGACGTGAAACAACAAACAAACCAGTACAGGTTTCAGTTTAGAGACACGTGAAACAACAAACAAACCAGTACAGGTTTCAGTTTAAAGACATGTGAAACAACAAACAAACCAGTACAGGTTTCAGTGTAAAGACGTGAAACAACAAACAAACCAGTACAGGTTTCAGTTTAAAGACATGTGAAACAACAAACAAACCAGTACAGGTTTCAGTTTAAAGACATGAAACAACAAACAAACCAGTACAGGTTTCAGTTTAAAGACACATGAAACAACAAACAAACCAGTACAGGTTTCAGTTTAAAGACACGTGAAACAACAAACAAACCAGTACAGGTTTCAGTTTAAAGACACATGAAACAACAAACAAACCAGTACAGGTTTCAGTTTAAACACGTGAAACAACAAACAAACCAGTACAGGTTTCAGTTTAGAGACACGTGAAAGAACAAACAAACCAGTACAGGTTTCAGTTTAATAACATATGAAACAACAAAGAAACCAGTACAGGTTTCAGTTTAAAGACATATGAAACAACAAACAAACCAGTACAGGTTTCAGTTTAAAGACACGTGAAACAACAAACAAACCAGTACAGGTTTCAGTTTAAAGACGTGAAACAACAAACAAACCAGTACAGGTTTCAGTTTAAAGACGTGAAACAACAAACAAACCAGTACAGGTTTCAGTGTAAAGACGTGAAACAACAAACAAACCAGTACAGGTTTCAGTGTAAAGACGTGTGAAACAACAAACAAACCAGTACAGGTTTCAGTTTAAAGACGTGAAACAACAAACAAACCAGTACAGGTTTCAGTTTAAAGACATGTGAAACAACAAACAAACCAGTACAGGTTTCAGTGTAAAGACGTGAAACAACAAACAAACCAGTACAGGTTTCAGTTTAAAGACACATGAAACAACAAACAAACCAGTACAGGTTTCAGTTTAAAGACGTGAAACAACAAACAAACCAGTACAGGTTTCAGTTTAAAGACACGTGAAACAACAAACAAACCAGTACAGGTTTCAGTTTAAAGACACGTGAAACAACAAACAAACCAGTACAGGTTTCAGTTTAAAGACACGTGAAACAACAAACAAACCAGTACAGGTTTCAGTTTAAAGACGTGAAACAACAAACAAACCAGTACAGGTTTCAGTTTAAAGACGTGAAACAACAAACAAACCAGTACAGGTTTCAGTTTAAAGACACGTGAAACAACAAACAAACCAGTACAGGTTTCAGTTTAAAGACATGTGAAAAACAAACAAACCAGTACAGGTTTCAGTTTAGAAACACGTGAAACAACAAACAAACCAGTACAGGTTTCAGTGTAAAGACGTGAAACAACAAACAAACCAGTACAGGTTTCAGTTTAAAGACGTGTGAAACAACAAACAAACCAGTACAGGTTTCAGTTTAAAGACACGTGAAACAACAAACAAACCAGTACAGGTTTCAGTTTAAAGACACGTGAAACAACAAACAAACCAGTACAGGTTTCAGTTTAAAGACACATGAAACAACAAACAAACCAGTACAGGTTTCAGTGTAAAGACGTGTGAAACAACAAACAAACCAGTACAGGTTTCAGTTTAAAGACGTGAAACAACAAACAAACCAGTACAGGTTTCAGTTTAAAGACGTGAAACAACAAACAAACCAGTACAGGTTTCAGTTTAAAGACATGTGAAACAACAAACAAACCAGTACAGGTTTCAGTTTAAAGACGTGAAACAACAAACAAACCAGTACAGGTTTCAGTGTAAAGACGTGAAACAACAAACAAACCAGTACAGGTTTCAGTTTAAAGACATGTGAAACAACAAACAAACCAGTACAGGTTTCAGTTTAAAGACACATGAAACAACAAACAAACCAGTACAGGTTTCAGTTTAAAGACACATGAAACAACAAACAAACCAGTACATGTTTCAGTGTAAAGACGTGTGAAACAACAAACAAACCAGTACAGGTTTCAGTGTAAAGACGTGAAACAACAAACAAACCAGTACAGGTTTCAGTTTAAAGACACGTGAAACAACAAACAAACCAGTACAGGTTTCCGTTTAAAGACACATGAAACAACAAACAAACCAGTACAGGTTTCAGTTTAAACACATGAAACAACAAACAAACCAGTACAGGTTTCAGTTTAAAGACACGTGAAACAACAAACAAACCAGTACAGGTTTCAGTTCAAAGACGTGAAACAACAAACAAACCAGTACAGGTTTCAGTTAAAGACGTGAAACAACAAACAAACCAGTACAGGTTTCAGTTTAAAGACACTGAAACAACAAACAAACCAGTAAGGTTTCAGTTTAAAGACACGTGAAACAACAAACAAACCAGTACAGGTTTCAGTTTAAAGACATGAAACAACAAACAAACCAGTAAAGGTTTCAGTGTAAAGACGTGTGAAACAACAAACAAACCAGTACAGGTTTCAGTTTAAAGACACGTGAAACAACAAACAAACCAGTACAGGTTTCCGTTTAAAGACACATGAAACAACAAACAAACCAGTACAGGTTTCAGTTTAAAGACACGTGAAACAACAAACAAACCAGTACAGGTTTCAGTGTAAAGACGTGAAACAACAAACAAACCAGTACAGGTTTCAGTTTAAAGACACGTGAAACAACAAACAAACCAGTACAGGTTTCAGTTTAGACGTGAAACAACAAACAAACCAGTACAGGTTTCAGTTTAAAGACATGTGAAAACAACAACAAACCAGTACAGGTTTCAGTTTAAAGACGTGAAACAACAAACAAACCAGTACAGGTTTCCGTTTAGAGACACGTGAAACAACAAACAAACCAGTACAGGTTTCAGTTTAAAGACGTGAAACAACAAACAAACCAGTACAGGTTTCAGTTTAAAGACACGTGAAACAACAAACAAACCAGTACAGGTTTCAGTTTAAAGACACATGAAACAACAAACAAACCAGTACAGGTTTCAGTGTAAAGACGTGTGAAACAACAAACAAACCAGTACAGGTTTCAGTGTAAAGACGTGAAACAACAAAAAAACCAGTACATGTTTCAGTTTAGAAACACGTGAAACAACAAACAAACCAGTACAGGTTTCAGTTTAAAGACACGTGAAACAACAAACAAACCAGTACAGGTTTCAGTTTAAAGACACGTGAAACAACAAACAAATCAGTACAGGTTTCAGTTTAAAGACGTGAAACAACAAACAAACCAGTACAGGTTTCAGTTTAAAGACACATGAAACAACAAACAAACCAGTACAGGTTTCAGTTTAAAGACACGTGAAACAACAAACAAACCAGTACAGGTTTCAGTTTAAAGACACATGAAACAACAAACAAACCAGTAAAGGTTTCAGTGTAAAGACGTGTGAAACAACAAACAAACCAGTACAGGTTTCAGTTTAAAGACACGTGAAACAACAAACAAACCAGTACAGGTTTCCGTTTAAAGACACATGAAACAACAAACAAACCAGTACATGTTTCAGTGTAAAGACGTGTGAAACAACAAACAAACCAGTACAGGTTTCAGTGTAAAGACGTGAAACAACAAAAAAACCAGTACATGTTTCAGTTTAGAAACACGTGAAACAACAAACAAACCAGTACAGGTTTCAGTTTAAAGACATGTGAAACAACAAACAAACCAGTACAGGTTTCAGTTTAAAGACGTGTGAAACAACAAACAAACCAGTACAGGTTTCAGTTTAAAGACACGTGAAAAAACAAACAAACCAGTACAGGTTTCAGTTTAAAGACACGTGAAACAACAAACAAACCAGTACAGGTTTCATTAAGACATGAAACAAAAAAACAGTACAGGTTTCAGTTTAAAGACGTGAAACAACAAAACAAACCAGTAGGTTTCAGTTTGAGACACGTGAAACAACAAA
This sequence comes from Carcinoscorpius rotundicauda, assembly GCA_011833715.1. Taxonomy (NCBI): domain Eukaryota; kingdom Metazoa; phylum Arthropoda; class Merostomata; order Xiphosura; family Limulidae; genus Carcinoscorpius; species Carcinoscorpius rotundicauda. The sequence continues at coordinate 10,056 of MU033996.1, forward strand.
TAAACAGTACAGGTTTCAGTGTAAAGACGTGTGAAACAACAAACAAACCAGTACAGGTTTCAGTTTAGAGACGTGAAACAACAAACAAACCAGTACAGGTTTCAGTTTAAAGACACATGAAACAACAAACAAACCAGTACAGGTTTCAGTTTAAGACGTGAAACAACAAACAACAAACTGTACAGGTTTCAGTTTAAGACACGTGAAACAACAAACAAACCAGTACATGTTTCAGTTTAAAGACAGTGAAACAACAAACAAACCAGTACAGGTTTCAGTTGTAAAGACTTGAAACAACAAACAAACCAGTACAGGTTTCAGTTTAAAGACGTGAAACAACAAAGAAACCAGTACAGGTTTCAGTTTAAAGACACATGAAACAACAAACAAACCAGTACAGGTTTCAGTTTAAAGACACATGAAACAACAAACAAACCAGTACAGGTTTCAGTTTAAAGACGTGTGAAACAACAAACAAACCAGTACAGGTTTCAGTTTAAAGACATGTGAAACAACAAACAAACCAGTACAGGTTTCAGTTTAAAGACGTGAAACAACAAACAAACCAGTACAGGTTTCCGTTTAGAGACACGTGAAACAACAAACAAACCAGTACAGGTTTCAGTTTAAAGACGTGAAACAACAAACAAACCAGTACAGGTTTCAGTTTAAAGACACGTGAAACAACAAACAAACCAGTACAGGTTTCCGTTTAAAGACACATGAAACAACAAACAAACCAGTACATGTTTCAGTGTAAAGACGTGTGAAACAACAAACAAACCAGTACAGGTTTCAGTGTAAAGACGTGAAACAACAAAAAAACCAGTACATGTTTCAGTTTAGAAACACGTGAAACAACAAACAAACCAGTACAGGTTTCAGTTTAAAGACATGTGAAACAACAAACAAATCAGTACAGGTTTCAGTTTAAAGACGTGAAACAACAAACAAACCAGTACAGGTTTCCGTTTAGAGACACGTGAAACAACAAACAAACCAGTACAGGTTTCAGTTTAAAGACACGTGAAACAACAAACAAACCAGTACAGGTTTCAGTTTAAAGACGTGAAACAACAAACAAACCAGTACAGGTTTCCGTTTAAAGACACATGAAACAACAAACAAACCAGTACAGGTTTCAGTTTAAAGACACATGAAACAACAAACAAACCAGTACAGGTTTCAGTTTAAAGACACATGAAACAACAAACAAACCAGTAAAGGTTTCAGTGTAAAGACGTGTGAAACAACAAACAAACCAGTACAGGTTTCAGTTTAAAGACACGTGAAACAACAAACAAACCAGTACAGGTTTCCGTTTAAAGACATGAAACAACAAACAAACCAGTACAGGTTTCAGGTAAAGACGATGAAACAACAAACAAACCAGTACAGGTTTCAGTTAAAGACGTGAAACAACAAAAAACCAGTACAGTTTCAGTTTAGAGACACGTGAAAACAACAAACAAACCAGTACAGGTTTCAGTTTAAAGACAGTGTGAAACAACAAACAACCAGTACAGGTTTCAGTTAAGAGGTGAAACAACAAACAAACCAGTACAGGTTTCAGTTTAAAGACAGTAAAAACAAACAAACCAGTACAGGTTTCAGTTTAAAGACACGTGAAACAACAAACAAACCAGTACAGGTTTCGTTAAAGACACATGAAACAACAAACAAACCAGTACAGGTTTCAGTTAAAAACGTGAAACAACAAACAAACCAGTACAGGTTTCAGTTTAAGACACGTGAAACAAAAAACAAACCAGTACAGGTTTCAGTGTAAAGACGTGTGAAACAACAAACAAATCAGTACAGGTTTCAGTTTAGAGACGTGAAACAACAAACAAACCAGTACAGGTTTCAGTTTAAAGACACGTGAAACAACAAACAAACCAGTACAGGTTTCCGTTTAAAGACACATGAAACAACAAACAAACCAGTACAGGTTTCAGTTTAAAGACGTGAAACAACAAACAAACCAGTACAGGTTTCAGTTTAAAGACGTGAAACAACAAACAAACCAGTACAGGTTTCAGTTTAGAGACACGTGAAACAAAAAACAAACCAGTACAGGTTTCAGTGTAAAGACGTGTGAAACAACAAACAAATCAGTACAGGTTTCAGTTTAGAGACGTGAAACAACAAACAAACCAGTACAGGTTTCAGTTTAAAGACACGTGAAACAACAAACAAACCAGTACAGGTTTCAGTTTAAAGACACGTGAAACAACAAACAAACCAGTACAGGTTTCAGTTTAACACGTGAAACAACAAACAAACCAGTACAGGTTTCAGTTTAGAGACACGTGAAACAACAAACAAACCAGTACAGGTTTCAGTTTAAAGAGATGTGAAACAACAAACAAATCAGTACAGGTTTGAGTTTAAAGACGTGAAACAACAAACAAACCAGTACAGGTTTCAGTTTAAAGACATGTGAAACAACAAACAAACCAGTACAGGTTTCAGTTTAAAGACACGTGAAACAACAAACAAACCAGTACAGGTTTCAGTTTAAAGACACATGAAACAACAAACAAACCAGTACAGGTTTCAGTTTAAAGACATGAAACAACAAACAAACCAGTACAGGTTTCAGTTTAAAGACATGAAACAACAAACAAACCAGTACAGGTTTCAGTTTAAAGACACATGAAACAACAAACAAACCAGTACAGGTTTCAGTTTAAAGACACGTGAAACAACAAACAAACCAGTAAAGGTTTCAGTGTAAAGACGTGTGAAACAACAAACAAACCAGTACAGGTTTCAGTTTAAAGACACGTGAAACAACAAACAAACCAGTACAGGTTTCCGTTTAAAGACACATGAAACAACAAACAAACCAGTACAGGTTTCAGTTTAAAGACGTGAAACAACAAACAAACCAGTACAGGTTTCAGTTTAAGACACGTGAAAAACAAAAAAAACCAGTACAGGTTTCAGTTTAGACACGTGAAACAACAAACAAACCAGTACAGGTTTCAGTTAAAGACGTGAAACAACAAACAAACAGTACAGGTTTCAGTTTAAGAGTGTGAAACAACAAACAAACCAGTACAGGTTTCAGTTCAAAGACATGTGAAACAACAAACAAACCAGTACAGGTTTCAGTTTAAAGACACATGAAACAACAAACAAACCAGTACAGGTTTCAGTTTAAAGATGTCAAAAAACAAAAAAACCAGTACAGGTTTCAGTTTAAAGATGTCAAAAAACAAAAAAACCAGTACAGGTTTCAGTTTAGAAACACGTGAAACAACAAACAAACCATACGGTTTCAGTTTAAAGACATGTGAAACAACAAACAAACCAATACAGGTTTCAGTTTAAAGACGTGAAACAACAAAACAAACCATACAGGTTTCGTTTAAGAGACGAGTGAAACAACAAACAAACCAGTACAGGTTTCAGTTAAAGACACATGAAACAACAAACAAACCAGTACAGGTTTCAGTAAAGACACATGAAACAACAAACAAACCAGTACAGGTTTCAGTTTAAGACACGTGAAACAACAAACAAACCAGTACAGGTTTCAGTTTAAAAGACATGAACAACAAACAAACCAGTACAGGTTTCAGTTTAAAGACAGTGAAACAACAAACAAACCAGTACAGGTTTCGTTTAAAGACGTGAAACAACAAAAACAACCAGTACAGGTTTCAGTTTAAACACGTGAAACAACAAACAAACCAGTACAGGTTTCAGTTTAAAGACAGTGAAACAACAAACAAACAGTACAGGTTTCATTTAAAGACGTGAAACAACAAACAAACCAGTACAGGTTTCAGTTTAAAGACGTGAAACAACAAACAAACCAGTACAGGTTTCAGTTTAAAGACACGTGAAACAACAAACAAACCAGTACAGGTTTCAGTTTAAAGACATGAAACAAAAACAAACCAGTACAGGTTTCCGTTTAAAGACACATGAAACAACAAACAAACCAGTACAGGTTTCAGTTTAAAGACGTGAAACAACAAACAAACCAGTACAGGTTTCAGTTTAAAGACGTGAAACAACAAACAAACCAGTACAGGTTTCAGTTTAGAGACACGTGAAACAAAAAACAAACCAGTACAGGTTTCAGTGTAAAGACGTGTGAAACAACAAACAAATCAGTACAGGTTTCAGTTTAGAGACGTGAAACAACAAACAAACCAGTACAGGTTTCAGTTTAAAGACACGTGAAACAACAAACAAACCAGTACAGGTTTCCGTTTAAAGACACATGAAACAACAAACAAACCAGTACAGGTTTCAGTTTAAACACGTGAAACAACAAACAAACCAGTACAGGTTTCAGTTTAGAGACACGTGAAACAACAAACAAACCAGTACAGGTTTCAGTTTAAAGACATGTGAAACAACAAACAAATCAGTACAGGTTTGAGTTTAAAGACGTGAAACAACAAACAAACCAGTACAGGTTTCAGTTTAAAGACATATGAAACAACAAACAAACCAGTACAGGTTTCAGTTTAAACACGTGAAACAACAAACAAACCAGTACAGGTTTCAGTTTAGAGACACGTGAAACAACAAACAAACCAGTACAGGTTTCAGTTTAAAAACATGTGAAACAACAAACAAATCAGTACAGGTTTCGGTTCAAAGACGTGAAACAACAAACAAACCAGTACAGGTTTCAGTTTAAAGACATGTGAAACAACAAACAAACCAGTACAGGTTTCAGTTTAAAGACACGTGAAACAACAAACAAACCAGTACAGGTTTCAGTTTAAAGACACATGAAACAACAAACAAACCAGTACAGGTTTCAGTTTAAAAACACATGAAACAACAAACAAACCAGTAAAGGTTTCAGTGTAAAGACGTGTGAAACAACAAAAAAACCAGTACAGGTTTCAGTTTAAAGACACGTGAAACAACAAACAAACCAGTACAGGTTTCCGTTTAAAGACACATGAAACAACAAACAAACCAGTAAAAATTTCAGTGTAAAGACGTGTGAAACAACAAACAAACCAGTACAGGTTTCAGTTTAAAGACACGTGAAACAACAAACAAACCAGTACAGGTTTCCGTTTAAAGACACATGAAACAACAAACAAACCAGTACAGGTTTCAGTTTAAAGACACGTGAAACAACAAACAAACCAGTACAGGTTTCAGTGTAAAGACGTGAAACAACAAACAAACCATTACAGGTTTCAGTGTAAAGACGTGAAACAACAAACAAACCAGTACAGGTTTCAGTTTAAAGACACGTGAAACAACAAACAAACCAGTACAGGTTTCCGTTTAAAGACATGTGAAAAAACAAACAAACCAGTACAGGTTTCAGTTTAGAAACACGTGAAACAACAAACAAACCAGTACAGGTTTCAGTTTAAAGACATGTGAAACAACAAACAAATCTATACAGGTTTCAGTTTAAAGACGTGAAACAACAAACAAACCAGTACAGGTTTCCGTTTAGAGACAAGTGAAACAACAAACAAACCAGTACAGGTTTCAGTTTAAAGACATGTGAAACAACAAACAAATCAGTACAGGTTTCAGTTTAAAGACGTGAAACAACAAACAAACCAGTACAGGTTTCAGTTTAAAGACGTGTGAAAACAACAACCGTACAGGTTTCAGTTTAAAGACACGTGAAAAACAAACAAACCAGTACAGGTTTCAGTTTTAAGACGTGAAACACAAACAACCAGTACAGGTTTCAGTTTAAAGACGTGAAACAACAAACAAACCAGTACAGGTTTCAGTTTAGAGACACGTGAAACAACAAACAAACCAGTACAGGTTTCAGTGTAAAGACGTGTGAAACAACAAACAAATCAGTACAGGTTTCAGTGTAAAGACGTGAAACAACAAACAAACCAGTACAGGTTTCAGTTTAAAGACATGTGAAACAACAAACAAACCAGTACAGGTTTCAGTTTAAAGACACATGAAACAACAAACAAACCAGTACAGGTTTCAGTTTAAAGATGTCAAAAAACAAAAAAACCAGTACAGGTTTCAGTTTAGAAACACGTGAAACAACAAACAAACCAATACAGGTTTCAGTTTAAAGACATGTGAAACAACAAACAAATCAATACAGGTTTCAGTTTAAAGACGTGAAACAACAAAGAAACCAGTACAGGTTTCCGTTTAGAGACACGAGAAACAACAAAGAAACCAGTACAGGTTTCAGTTTAAAGACACGTGAAACAACAAACAAACCAGTACAGGTTTCAGTTTAAAGACACATGAAACAACAAACAAACCAGTACAGGTTTCAGTTTAAAGAAACATGAAACAACAAACAAACCAGTAAAGGTTTCAGTGTAAAGACGTGTGAAACAACAAACAAACCAGTACAGGTTTCAGTTTAAAGACACGTGAAACAACAAACAAACCAGTACAGGTTTCCGTTGAAAGACACATGAAACAACAAACAAACCAGTACAGGTTTCAGTTTAAAGACGTGAAACAACAAACAAACCAGTACAGGTTTCAGTTTAGAGACACGTGAAAGAACAAAAAACCAGTACAGGTTTCAGTTTAAAGACACATGAAACAACAAACAAACCAGTACAGGTTTCAGTTTAAAGACACATGAAACAACAAACAAACCAGTACAGGTTTCAGTTTAAAGACATGTGAAACAACAAACAAACCAGTACAGGTTTCAGTTTAAAGACGTGAAACAACAAACAAATCAGTACACGTTTCAGTTTAAAGACGTGAAACAACAAACAAACCAGTACAGGTTTCAATTTAAAGACATGTGAAACAACGAACAAAGCAGTACAGGTTTCAGTTTGAAGACACGTGAAACAACAAACAAACCAGTACAGGTTTCAGTATAAAGACGTAAAACAACAAACAAACCAGTACAGGTTTCAGTTTAGAGACACGTGAAACAACAAACAAACCAGTACAGGTTTCAGTGTAAAGACGTGTGAAACAACAAACAAATCACTACAGGTTTCAGTTTAAAGACGTGAAACAACAAACAAACCAGTACAGGTTTCAGTTTAAAGACATGTGAAACAACAAACAAACCAGTACAGGTTTCAGTTTAAAGACACATGAAACAACAAACAGTCGAACTAGGTTTCAGTTTAAACACGTGAAACAACAACAAACCAGTACAGGTTTCAGTTTAGAGACACGTGAAACAACAAACAAACCAGTACAGGTTTCAGTTAAAGACGTGTGAAACAACAAACAAACAGTACAGGTTTCAGTTTAGAGTCAGTGAACACAAACAAACCAGTACAGGTTTCAGTTTAAAGACGTGAAACAACAAACAAACCAGTACAGGTTTCAGTTTAGAGACACGTGAAACAACAAACAAACCAGTACAGGTTTCAGTTTAAAGACACTGTGAAACAACAAAACAAACCAGTACAGGTTTCAGTTAAAGACGTGAAACAACAAACAAACCAGTACAGGTTTCAGTTTACAGACACGTTAAAGAACAACAAACCAGTACAGGTTTCAGTGTAAAGCACGTGAAGAACAAACAAACCAGTACAGGTTTCATGTAAAGACAGTGAAACAACAAACAAACCAGTACAGGTTTCAGTTTAGAGACACGTGAAACAAAAACAACAAACCAGTACAGGTTTCAGTTAAAGACGTGTGAAACAACAAACAAACCAGTACAGGTTTCAGTTTAAAGACACGTGAAAAACAAACAAACCAGTACAGGTTTCAGTTTAAAGACGTGAAACAACAAACAAACCAGTACAGGTTTCATTTAAAGACATGATGAACAACAACAAACAGTACAGGTTTCAGTTTAAAACGTGAAACAACAAACAAACCAGTACAGGTTTCAGTTTATAAGACGTTAAAACAACAAACAAACCAGTACAGGTTTCAGTTTAGAGACACGTGAAACAACAAACAAACAGTACAGGTTTCAGTTTAAAGACGTGTGAAACAACAAACAAATCACTACAGGTTTCAGTTTAAAGAAAGTGAAACAACAAACAAACCAGTACAGGTTTCAGTTTAAAGACATGTGAAACAACAAACAACCAGTACAGGTTTCAGTTTAGAAGACACATGAAACAACAAACAAACCAGTACAGGTTTCAGTTTAAAGACGTGAAACAACAAACAAACCAGTACAGGTTTCAGTTAGAGACACAGTGAAACAACAACAAACCAGTACAGGTTTCAGTGTAAAGACGTGAAACAACAAACAAACAGTACAGGTTTCAGTTTAAGCGTGAAACAACAAACAAACCAGTACAGGTTTCAGTTTAAAGACGTGAAACAACAAACAACCAGTACAGGTTTCAGTTTAAAGCACGTGAAAAACAAACAAACCATACAGGTTTCAGTTTAGAGACACTGAAACAACAAACAAACCAGTACAGGTTTCAGTTAAAGACTGTGAAACAACAAACAAACAGTACAGGTTTCAGTTTAGAAGCGTGAAACAACAAACAAACCAGTACAGGTTTCAGTTTAAAGACGTGAAACAACAAACAAACCAGTACAGGTTTCAGTTTAGAGACACGTGAAACAACAAACAAACCAGTACAGGTTTCAGTTTAAAGACAGTGAAACAACAAACAAACCAGTACAGGTTTCAGTTTAAAGACGTGAAACAACAAACAAACCAGTACAGGTTTCAGTTTTGAAGACACGTGAAACAACAAACAAACCAGTACAGGTTTCGTTTTAAAGAGATGTCAAAAAAC
>MU033996.1:19239-34878 GCA_011833715.1 Carcinoscorpius rotundicauda
TATATTATTGGTTGCTTTGGTCAATATACTAGATGCCTTGAAAACTGTAATTGTGAATGATGTTTATTCATTGTAAAACTACCAAATTTGACCAAGAACGTTTACTGAATTCAAACATTATGAATGGTTCAACTTCAGAGAATCAAGGTTCAAAATTTTCTATTTTAAGCCAGACATGTCCATTAAAATATCAAGTTTGACTGGCACTTTCCCATCTATCACTGGACATCGTGACCGGTGGTCATATTTCTAGCGTATTGGACACAAGTACATCGTCCCCTCAAAAATAAGTGAGGCAAAAGCTGTGTATGCACAGCCCAAAGATTTTGCTTAAAAGTATATTCTATAATGAGTGGAAAATAACTTGCAAAATTTAAGATTTAATTTAATTTAAGACAAAAAAAAACAATTTTTAAAAACGGCCGTGAACACTCACAAAATGCCCCTTTTAGGTCGCCTTATCCTTGCCTTCCTGGATAGTCATATGACTGTCAAACATTCATGACAATCTGACCATGGCATCTGACAATAAAATAATGGGAAAGTCTCACTATCTAATAATGTTTGGCTTCACGAGCAAGAATAATGAATCAGGAGACAACACTACGGAACCCCGAGTGAAAAATCCAAGCTTGTTGACCAAAGCCCAAGTGTAAAAGCAAAAACTGTTACTGGTAGTTCTGGTGCTAAGCCTACTCGTCGTTTCCAGAATGAATGGAATAGAGGCCGACCATGGCTGGAGTATAATAACGTTACAAGACTGATGTTTTGCTCAATTTGTCAGGAATAAGACCAAAGTAGTGGAAGGAAGAAGAACACCTTCATAACAGGATCTTCCAACTTGCGAGCAAGTGCTGTTAAGGAGCATAAAAACAGTCGTGCCTACAGTCTAAGTTGTCAAGCTAAGACAGTAAAAGAAACACCTGATTTAACTCCCATGATGAAAGAATTGAACAAACTTACCAGACCAAGAAAGATCGTTTACTTGTACTGTTCAGGACTGATCTTTATATGGCTTTGAATGTCAAATCATTCAGCGATTTTCAAGAGTTTCTGTTGCTGCAGGAGCACAACTTTAGTATGAACTTAACAGAACATCATGCGAATGACAAACAAGCAGTTATCTTTCCGAAATATATTGCAGAAACAATGAGAATTAATGTTAGATCTCGTCTGCACACCACATTATTCTTTGGCATTATGACTGACATTGAGCAGGAGATAGTCTACGTAAGATACTTGGACAGTGACTGTTACCCAGTAACCTACTTCCTATGTCTGCGGTCAGATGAGTAGGCTAATTCTGAACACTTGCTACAAACACTTAGTTCAGGTAAAGGTTTCTTAATTACCTGGGATAAGAATTTTCTGGATTTATCCTGAATCCCTTATTAAGAAAAATTAAAATGGACAATATTTCATGTAATTGTTTTAATTCAGATTTACATAGTCATTCCATTATTAATATACTCAATATACTGAGTGAAAACTCAAGCATTTTTCAATTGATTTAAACCAAAAGAACCATGTATTTACCACTGACCAGAATTGCAGGTAACCAAACACAACGAGCATAATAGAAAATGGAGCAATGGAATTTTCCAAATTACAAATATACATTTTGTTTTTTTTTCACCGAAATTTCTAAATTGGGTACTAATTTTTTTGTATTTGCAGCATTGGGTAGCCTACAAGAGGCGCGTTCTGGAGTCAGTTTCTCATAACTGGTCAGCTTTAGCAAGCATTTGTGTCAAGTAAAGCTGCATGACAAATTACGTTGAGGCAGGTAAACCTTTCCTGGATCAACAATGTTGGCCTTGGGTATGCCTCATGCAGGTGTTTTTTTTTTCGTGTCATCTGCTCAACCAAAACATGGATTTTCCAGATGGCAGTTATTGAGGATGACAGGTGGTCCAAACTAATAAATGATTCTCTTAAGACTTGATGACATAAAAATTAAGCTAAAAATAACACCTGTGATCTTGCAAGCATAGAATTACTGTGCAAGTCTGGAGAATCTCATGGTGGAAAGACAGTAAAAAAAACCAGACAATTTGTGAGTCCACATGGAACTCACACACGTAAAGACAATAGAGATATTGATTCTACATCAGCTTTTGTCTCAGTGCTGGATGACTAAATCTACCAGTTTGATTGATGTGTCATTTTTAATGGATACAAGACTTGTTGCCACTTGCTTTGAAATAATGTTTCAGTGCCATAAATAAAATGATTCTGTTTTACATAATTGTTTCTACTTGAGTTTTTGTTTTTGGTTATGTCCAGTAGAAATTTTGAGTTGTCCTGCTAAATTTCAAATGTCCAGCAAGTTTCACTGTACAGCAGGACATGTGTCCTGCTGAAAATTTAGAATATTTCTACCTTGGAGAATTAACTTGAAACATTAGTATTTCTAGGAGGATATTAAATATCTTATCAGCAAAATGTCAATCTGTAAATAGTGTGAACCAACCAAATAAAGACATCTTGGTAGCTTATGCGAGGTATAACAATATCAATTAAGAGGGATATTGAATGAAGATTTAAAGAGATGGTAAGTACTTGTCTGAAAACAATACCTGATTTTGTCAGCAGAATGTTTTGTGGTTTCTACTTTATGACTCCTTGAGGTCATGAACTTGAATGAAGTATTTTAAATGGCAAACTGTGGCTGTCAGACTTCATCCAAGAAAACATAAACACACAGTTTCTTGAGTACGATTGAAAGTGCAATCGTGAGACCTTCCTGAGATGAATAATCTATTATTTGTTGCAGTTCTGACTGGATTTCTTTTTTGTACAGAATTGCCATGAACAGTATCTGGCATTCTGCTGTATAAAGAAAACATCCAGATCAGGAATTTGAGGTTGAAGTTTCTGCACATACAGAGAAACAAAGAGCTTTTGGCCCTATAGGTGAATATTGTCTTGACTAAACTGAAACTTTTACCAATCAGACAAGGAATGAAGATCAAATATTTATATGATGATAATGATCATCCAAAGGCATGGATCTGTAGAGTAAAAAAAATATTTCTTTTTCCCAAGAGATTCTGTTGATAACAAATAACATTTTATTTGGATTTAGAAATACTATGTAATTTACTACTATAATTGAAGTAGAGTAACATTACCTTCTTCAGAACGTCATAACTCCATGATGTGAAGAAGGTGATGTTAATTAGTTGTGTTTACCCTAGTTTACAATTGTTAAATTATGGATGGCTACCGTGCATAACTCTCGAGAGCAGATTTACACAATATTGGGAACAAAAACATATCCTCATGAACCTCCAGTAGACGTACAACGAAGTTTCATCAAAGGATGAAGCACAGAAGTACTACTTACTAAATAAGCATGACATGTACAGACGTCACAAACGTTTATATATGAGAAAGAAAAGCAAGTATCATCTGTGGACCAAGCATTGTGAAAAGGAACATCAAAGTAAACATCATGAACAGTGTCAAAGATCTCTGCTACATATTCTATTCCTGGAACTAAATTTGTAAATGCTGAAAAACAAAATGCAGAGACTCAGCTGTTGTTATGAGTAACACATCTGAGTGTTTTATAATAGTTACACAAACTGTAAATTTGCATTTGTTTATATTTCAAGAATTAAATGAAAGGATCCTAACATACTTTTAATCTGCTGCCCACTTCCTTTGAGAAGCTGTCTCTGTAAAATCTTAGGATGGTTAATTCTAGTCTTGTTTGTTTCCCTGAATCAAATAACCTCTAACCAACTCAATGTGGATTTTGATGACAGAGCTTCTCTGTGGACCACCTGATTTGACTTGAAACTTCAATCGAGGAAGCCTTTTTAAAACAAGACACATCTTGTTTCTATTGTTGTTCTTTTACTTTAAAAAAGCTTGTGATACCAAGTGGAGATATAGCACTTTGTGAGACTTCCACTCATATAGGTTGTGTGGCTATTTGAAACACATTACATTTCCAATACCTAATCACTCATTGAAAAAATGGAAATATAACTTTTTTTCCAATACTCAGTCTAATTACGTACTGGTAAATAAAATAGAAATTGTCGAAATATAATACTTTATTTAATAGCTAATCACTTGTGACTTATTAATCAACTATAACAAATGTCGCATTATGTTAAACTACTTATATCAATCTCGTATATTTAAATTCTAATATTCACAAGAATGCAAAATCAGCAATACACACAATTTCATTTTCAACGACAGTTCGTTTGTTTTTAGTTAAGCACAAAGTGTTAAAGGGCTATCAATGTCCTTCCCACCACGGGTATTTGAATCTTCTTTCTAGCATTGTAAATCTGCAGATATAATGCCTTGCCCCAAGGAAATTTTAGCAAAAGCAATTGAATAAGTAAAGAAAAATCTATATTCTCGATCACGTGTATTTTCTTGTAGCAAAGACCCTTCAGGTTATCTGCTGTGTCCTCTGAAGGGAGTTAGTCTTCTACAATTTCAACTAATAACACAATTTATCTTCATCTGATATCGTTTGGGCAGTTAACCAAAACTGAAAGAATAATGTCTGTGATCAGTGAAAGCTTGCAGAGCTCAATGTTTTACTGTCTTAAATTCACAAAGTTTTTTCCATGAAATTATTTTATAAGACAAATTTAATGACTTGTATGTATCAAATTATAATTATAAAATGTCGACAGTACTGGAGAAAAGTGTTGAGAAAAAGTTTGTCATAAATTAGATTTAAGGCTACTTTTAAAAAATAATGGTTTGGTTGGTGAATTTTGCGCAAAGCTACACGAGGGCTATCTGCACAAGCCATCCCTAATTTAGCAGTGTAAGACTAGAGGGAAGGCAGATAGTCATCACCACCCACCGCCAACTCTTGGGCTACTCTTTTACCAACGAAAAGGGGGATTGATCGTAACATTATACGCCCCCACGGCTGGGAGGGCGAACATGTTTAACAGTCTGTAAGGCATTTCTGCAACAAGTTTAATCAAACTGTCCTTTGGGACTTTACTCCAAATCCCTCTCATACACCCCCATAAATTTTCTTTAGAATTAACTTTTGATTTGTCAAGTGTTTGATCTGTAAAATTCCAAATTTTTCCATCACGTACCGTTTCATCGAAATCTTCAGTTTTGCTACAATGGAAAAACGATATCTGGACAACTGGAATCCGTCAATACTTGCTGACTACTGTTTGAAACTACAACGTGATGCACCGGACATTAAACACAAATGAAAATCAGTAGCAAAATGCTTTTAATTATGTTGAACTTAATAGCATATAAGAAACATAAATGTAATTAAATATGTTATTGGTAGTAAACAGTTAACTGACAATTTCTTAGAGTTCCAGTGTGATGAAGCAAAACCAAAACTATATTTGTGCATACCCACCACGTACCTGCCACAATCAGCAACAACTTTTTGAAAAGCAAAACGTTTCAAAAAAATAGTTGTGTAGTGTAATTTATGTAACTTTAATAAATTAACAGAGAATTTATCTTGTTGGTGTTGTTTAGATCTTAACAAAATCCAATATGGAATCGTATACTAGTGATAAAACTGCTCAATGTGTTATAAAAAAGATAAGAAATTAGAAAATTTGAATTTTCAACTTTAAGATGCACCTTATGTACCGATGGGTAAACAGCTAAGTCAAACACTTCCTATAATTCAAGTTCTGCTGCTCACAATTTCAAGTTATCCACCCTCACAACCTGAAATACTAATTATTAAACCAGTGGTTCTCAAACTTTTTCAGCTTGTTACCCAATTTAACATGCCACATTAAGCATGTTACCCCTTTCACAAAATGTTTTCAACATTGATATATATGGCTAAATTAAACTAGAGATATATTGCACTTTATTTATTTACACTGAATTACACTTTTAATTATTGTATTTGATCATTGTGCATTTCTAATGAATATTGCCAAAGATGTCATGAACATCAGTGGGATGGATGGAATTGCATACTTGAAGGTAGTTTAGGAATTCTTGGCTTTGTGGTTGAAAGTGCCAGCCTGGCATCGTTTGCAACATTCAAGCGAGTCCTCTTTTTTGTTTTCATCCCCAGCACGGTTGAGAACCCCTTCTCGCACAGATACGTTGTTGAGAATGATACCAACAACTTCAAGGCTCTTGGACAGAGTTGGCGAGTCAGCTAGTTGTGAAATCCAAAAGAAATCTGCATTTTGGTTTTGGAATTTGATTTTCAAGGCTTTATTTACTCGCATTGTGATCCACTGCTTTGCAGGGAAATCATCATCATGAATGGCCTCATCAGGTACAGAAAAGGGATGAATGATCCACTGAAGACTGGCTGTTTTTAGGTCACTCTCTGGAAAGTAGTGCTGCATGCTTGTTTCAAACCCCTTCAAATGGTCGCTCATCTCTTTGTTGATGGTCTGTAGAAGTTATCCAGTATCGTATCTATTCTCCTAAACTAACTGGTCTAGGGTGGGAAACTGAGCGATCACTCCTTTCTCCAGGCGTCGAATCCAGAGTCTCAGTTTTCCCAGAAATGCAGTCACAGTGTAATGGGCATCAATGACAGTCGTGTTTTGGCCCTGGAGTTGCAGATTATCACTGTTCAGCTCCGCAAATATGTCAGCCAAGTAACAAAGTCGAGCAAGCCACTCCTTATTAGTGAACTTGGAAGCAAAAGGAGATTCTTCTTGTTTCAGTAATTCCTGAAGAGCCGTTCGGAGCTCAATGACTCGATACAACCTTGCCTCGTGACAACCAGCGAACATCGGTGTGGTAGAGCAGAACTTGATACTGCTCTCCCATTTCCTTGCACAACTCCCTGAATATGCGCGAATTCACATCCCTGGACTTGATGAAATTGACGATTTTTAACACATCTTCAAACACTAATTTCAGATTACCAGGCAGGCTTTTTAATCTAAGAGAGTACCGATGAATGATGCAATGATCTACAGAAATTTCTGGATTCACAGCTTCTATGAGGCCCCGTAATCCACGATTACGACCCATGATCGACGGAGATCTAGATTAAAAAAGAAATACTATTATAGATTGCGTCAGTTAGTCATTCTTACTTATCTTTTGCGTTATAATTATATGGTTTCAATTTAATTTTATTTATTTTGGTACTTTAGTATTTCAGTACGACAGGCACGATACTTTTTTGTGAATTATGTATAAAATATTAGCTACACTACAGCTACTTGTACAATAAATAAAACTATATGACTACATGCCATGTAATTCATTGTATTTATACTAATCTAGACTTTATATAAACATCTCTCCCTACCTGTTGAACGCTGTTCCAATCTAATCCATTCGTGGTAAAGAAACTGTTGATGATATTGAAGATATCTTCTACCTTCGTGGTTGTCAGCAGATCTTCGCATAATAGGAACTCTTCTTTGATCTTGTCCTGGTGTACGTAACGAACGAACCCAAGGAGAACAGCACAACTGGCTACGTCACACGATTCATCAAATTGCAAGGAGAATTTGCTATATGAGCTTTCCTTGATCTCTGTTGTAACTTGGGACAGAACATCTGATGCCATGTCATCGACTCGTCGGCGGATTGTGTTGTTTGATAGAGATATGACACTCAATTTCTTTCCTTGATCCTCCCCACATACCTTGCTTACCATCTCGTATGCACAAGACATAATCAGATTCTCTGCAATGGTGTGGAATTTTTGTTGTTCGGCAACTTTACATGCAACAAAGTAAGATGCTTCGACCGCAGCTTGAATTCCAGATGAACCGAACTGGATATTCTTCAGTGCTACAGCCCGGCGCTGAAAATAAGCCTGATCCTCATTTTGAAGATTTGGATGGCACTTCTGGAGGTGAGCTGAGAGTTTTGATAGTTTGAGGCTTTCATTTCTCAACACTTTGTGACATACTACACATTGTGGCCGATCCTTTCCACCAGAAGGTAAATTCACAAAGCCATAGCGAAGAAAGGCGTCAGAGTAGGGGCGATTTTTAGACATTTTATTGTTTAATCTGCAGAAAAAGAAAAAGAAAAACTGCATAAAAAAGTGTGAACAATGTGAACTTATTATTTATTTTTTCATGGCATTCTAAACAGCATTTAAAGAGCTTATTCAGCATAGGAATGATGTAATAGTAGGTAAATACTAACTATACTGCACAGGGCAGTTCACATACATACCAAGTTTTATCTACCTCGGCTGATGCTCACATAGAAACTGACAGTGTGAAATAGAGGCAACCTCAGCCAGTGAGTGACGCGTACTGGACACGTCGATGAGTCATCAGGGTTACTGAGTGACTTGTGTTCTGAAGCATACTTGTCAAAATACTTTTAGGTTACCACACACTAAGATACATATTTTCTTTTCTACTACTTTATTTTTGTTTTTGATGTTTATTGTTATTTGGTTTAACTTTATTACATACTTAAAATAGGTTTAATTTACAACTTTACATACTAAGACTAAGTTAACATTAACCCTAATACCAGCTACCTCAATGTTTTCTTGATTTTCAGAATTTTAACTTTTTTCTGTCACCTCTCCATTACCCTCAGGGGTAATTTACCCCCAGTTTGGGAACTAATGGCTTAGAAGATAAACAGTTGGAAGAGTTTTACTGCTGTTTATCATTAATAAGTACATGGATATAAGAAATGTATTAAAGGAGAATTGCTTTTAATAAGGAACATCAGTAAAAACTGATAAAACAAATAAAATTAAAAATAACATGTAATACAAAGTTCTTGTGAATAAAACAGATAATTCTAAAATTAATAATAATTTAAATTACAATACAAAGATTACTGTGTTAGAAAAGAATTCTACAGAGAGTAGAGAAATATCATGGAATTATTTGTGAAACTACAAAATATTATAAATTATATTTATAGTCAATGATAAGGTCATTAATAATGTTGATGCCAAATTTTATTTGACAACAAAGATATTCTATTCTAAACTGTTAGAAAAAATCAAACTATCATTCACATTTCAAAATATGATGTAATGTAACTGAAATACTAAGGATTTAGATTTACCATGTGTTATTGTTGAATGGGTCTTAACGTGTCTAAAATGCTCAAACATTACTTCACATGGTGGGTGGTATAAGTAGCTTATAGCTTTGATTCTGAGTAAAGCCAAGAGTGTGATATAATGGAACATTTTTAAGGATGAGAAAATAATTTAAACTGACAGACTAATTTCAGCTTTCCCCATCACTGGAGATGTGTACTGTTGCTTGTCATTTACTAATCTGTTCACTTGCCTTTATGAAAAACAATATTTTGGAAAATTAGCTGTCAAGTTTTTTGCTGTTCTAACCCTGATCTTTCTTAATACTTATTATCTGTAAAAAATAATATTTATTTGTTTTGAATTCCTTCATTTCTCTTTTTTTAACATTTACATTTTAATCAGTTTTAATGTCATATTATTTATTTACTTTATAAATGCTCATTTTAATTTATCTGTCAAGTTAATGTTTTAAATAATACCTTTTTATACTCTTTATATCCAAAATTACTGTTTCATAGTTTATTCTTATAATAAAACATAGAGTTCTGTGTTCCTGGTCCCCTCATTCCTTTACAACGCCCTGAGAAGCTAAAGGGGTTAAATGTGAGACATGTGCTCAAAAATCGTGGGTTTGTGTTCTAACAATATTGTTTAATATGTATAATCCCCTCTTCAAGTAGGATATAAATATATCTGGAGATAATGGAAGAATTTCTATCACACTGGGGTCTCTGCAGATCATGAGATGGTTTCAGAGCCCAATAGTATAGACCAAATATTTCATACTTGTTCTAAAAACTAACCTAAATTTATGTGTTTGTTGAATATCATGAATTATTCTAGTGGATGATCCATTAAAAAGTAATTCTTAACACAATTACTTCACTTTCAAACCAGACAAACAAAAACAAATTCAAACTGCTTAAACAACAAAAGGAATGTAACCGTTGGTTAAGTGAATTTGACATATTATTGTTCTAAAAATTTCAACAGCTCAAACTTCAGTATATTTATTTTATATACTTCAAACTTACAATCACTTCAAAGTGTTACATACAATTTTGAAACATCTTACATTTGTAGAATTCAACAGGAAGGATACAGTTGGAGAATTGAAATTTATTTGAATGTCATTATGTCCCGGTACAGTTGAAGTAATCTCAGTCAGATCCAGTATATAGCTACCACTTGAAATTATACAAGAACATTTCTGTACAATGCGCTGCAGTGATAACCAACAGGACAGCTGCTTCTTGAACACCATGTAAAACTTTTCCAAATTTTCTCCGAGGTTCAGCTTTTGGAATTTTTACAATTTGTTGAAAGAGAAACTATGACTGTAAAAATATGAAAATCTGATTTTCAATACAAATAAGACAAATCTGGTACATATTTCAATTTTATTTAGGAATTATAAATAACACGTTAACAATTCACTGGTTGAAAAAGTTCTATACCAGTAAAGTTACACAACATTTAATTGGAAAACATTGACTGGAAGTTAAAATCAAGAAATAAAGTTGGTAGGCCAATCATAAAAAAGGAACTTGTATGTGAAAAACAACAATTTATTGTATGTTAAGAAGAAGGTCATAATAGGTAACAATATTTTTGCTAACAATGTTCTTGGTTGTAATTAATTTATGTATATTTTGATTTTACATACATTAAAAAGTCCTTTTATTTATTTGTATTGCTTGACTATAATACACTTAATGACAACATTCAGTACTTCGGGATTTGATTTACATTTGAACCACTGGAGTATTTTACCACTGCTAATACACACTCCATACATAAAAGACTTATCTAACTTCTCATACACAAATATTTCTATAAATTGTGAACAAATACAACTCATCGTATATGAAACTGAACCAATTGGACTGACCCTATTTTGAAAAGGAATATTTACTGAAATTATAAACCTATCAGAAGTACCTATAAGAAATATAGAAGGCTTGTAGTGAAACATACAAGTCTGTTATACACAAAATATCCAGATAAATCATAAAGATATGTTTGCGAGTTGACGACATTTGTTTGACTCAGACTAAGATTTCAGAGTTCAAGGCAATGCTCAAGTAAACAATAAGGTTTCTTTTTTATCATTGTGTAATTTCCACAGCCTCTGAAATGCATATCTGAAGTTTTTGAAAATATTACCATATATAGTGTACCTATTACCCACTTTCATCTACCATGAGATGCTTTTAAATCAGTAATAAAGTATAAAATAAACACATATTTAATAACTGACATCAAATACATAATACCATGTTGAATGGTTCTCTCTAAAATGTCAAAAAACATGATCTTTGACATCTACACAAACAAACAGGCCTGACATGAAAACATTTACAGGAATGAAAAGAATATCTAAAAATACTATAATAAACTTCTAAGAAACTTATGTTAATGTCTTTTAAACTTTCCACAAAATTATGTTGTTCATATGTACAGAAGTTACATTTAAATCACATTATCGTGGAAGCATAAATTATTCCTCATGTAACTAGTTGATAATCTTTATCCAGTGATAACTAAACTTTACTTTTATTCATCTCCAAAGCTGTTCCCTATTAATAGCTCTAACCCTTCTATGGTCTTGTACCATATGGTGAGACTTGAAATGTGTAATAATGAGTCTTCAAATACAAAAACAAACCATAAAAGAAACAAAAGTTGATTAATTTTATTCTTAATGGATGACAGTTTCTTAACAAATAAGAACTTATACTTTGAGATAAGCAAACAATTCCTGGCATATTGACCAGTGTGGAATTTTATTGAAAAAAGTGCTTTATCTTGTGAAGTAATTATACCCCACAGAAATTTACTTATTGAAGAATATGCAACTTAACACTGTAACAACAGCAAAGAGAAATAAACAGAATTACAAATTTTGAATGTTTCATATATTCTAATTACATACACCAAAAGTGAAGATTCATAAAAAATTATTTGCAGTGGGAAAAATATCAACAAGAAGTTACTGTGCAAAACACACTAAGTGCGTATTTTATTCACCAATTTTTGGGTCACCACAGCAAGTGCTTTGAAGTGAAGGTGATAAAAAACGTTCATTGCTCACTCAACACAAGACCACCTTGATTATTTATACTTCAGGAGTTTATCTTACAGAGTCACAATCCAGTCATGATAGAAATGTTTTAACAAGGTATAACAAATTAGAAGTACATAAAATGGAAATCTTCAGTAAAACTGCTCACTATTCAAAATTGTGACAGCAATGTAATACTGTGGTTTGACATAACAATACAGTACAGATATAATCCTCAAAAATCTTATCTAGTCAATACAATTTTTTGTCATATTTCATGTAAGTGTGATTCTACTGACAGAGCTTGTTCAGGAGAACAAGATTCAACATGAAGATACTACAGAAAAGAAGCTGTATAAATCTGGATATCATGTGTGAAAACAGAAAAATGTCAGGATGTTTGAGACAAATGTAACCAGTTTAAAGTGATGAAGTCTGAAGATACAGTCATCTGATCCTCATCTGAATAACAAGTAAAAGCAAACTGTTGGAAATGTTGAACAAAATCATCCAAGTTGAGAAAATAAGTTACAAAAGCAAGAGGCCATAAGTCTTGGCTGTAAGGTAGAAAATGTAGAACAAAGCCAACCACTTCATGCACAACAACAGTAATACTGCATATAATAAAATAACTCAAACAGGAAACTAATCTTGCATTGTAATATCTAAAACTACAATACCAGATCAACTGCATTAACTTCATGTACCCCCAACCTTCTAAGAACAAACATTAAAAATGTTAAAATTACTTCAGTAAAGACAAAGTTAACACTTTTTTTTAAGATTCAACATGAAATATTAAGTCACATCCTGACACAAAAAAGAAACTAATTTTATAGTGTATGATTTGATTGGTAACACCTGTATAAGATAAACTAACAGCGATGACCAGGAAACTGTCAAATTAAAACAAAATTTAAAAAATAATTTCACATTATAAAATATTTTGTGAAAATATTTAACCTAGATTCTATTTATTTACACACACACATATTTTTCTTCTTTTAACTGTGAAAGAGGTCTTAAGACAGACTTTACACTAGTTTTAGTACTCAATTTTTAATAATTTTATGGGGTTATCAGTAGATGTTATATATTTTAATGAGCTTCTTTCATAATAATTTTGAAATACTAATATCTGATTCAAAACATCAATAACTATTAAAACTACTGTAATAACAGTTAATATAACATGATTTATTTCATAACAACCATGCATATACATATAACAAAAGAAAAGAATCATAACCTTCATAAGCAACAAACTTAAAACAAATATGAACCAAGGTGCCATTCAGTTTACTACTTGTCTTTAAATTATAACAGTTCATGGAATTTTGCCTTTCACTTGTAATGCTGGTCAAGGACAAATACTAAAGAAACAAAACTAAACATTTTTATCTTTAACTATACATCATACATATGACATTTTTAGTTGTGTTTTAATCAACTGTAGCAAACATTTTTTTGTTTGTTTTTTTGGAATTTCGCACAAAGCTACTCGAGGGCTATCTTTGCTAGCCGCCCCTAATTTAGCAGTGTAAGACTAGAGGGAAGGCAGTTAGTCATCACCACCCACCGCCAACTCTTGGGCTACTCTTTTACCAACGAAAAGTGGGATTGATCGTCACATTATACGCCCCCACGGCTGGGAGGGCGAACATGTTTAGCGCGACGCGGGCGCGAACCTCGGATCACGAGTCGCACGCCTTACGCGCTTGGCCATGCCGGGCCTATAGCAAACATGCATTTGTATAAAACTTAAAAAATAAGTTTCATCAGAATGATTAGATTTTGATTTTAAAATCTACCGTAGTGTTTATACTTAATTATAAGGTCTATGTTTGCAAAACAATATATCACAGTGACAAACAGTATATATACAGACTTACAACATTAAAGATCTGGTTTCGATACCCGTCATAGACAGAACGCAGAGAACCAATTGTATAGCTTTATCTTAACTTTATAGACAGACAGAGATTTGGTTAAATATATATTTGTTTCACTAGGATAACAAAAAAAGAAAAACTAGGAACAAACCTAAAAGCTTGAATTGCCCAAGGAAAGCTTCAAAGAAGAAGGTAAAATATCTTTATTTTTTGTTTGTCTAGTATTAAAAGTATTAGCGAATCTTTTAAAATTTATGAAATGTTTTCCTAAAATATTTATTTTATCATATACTACACCCAAGAACAAAACTGCCTCTTCCTCCCACTTACCAAATTTACACCAATTACAAAACTTCAATACAAGCATGGAAAGAATGGAATTTAAAAAAACAACCTAAATTCAGTTACTTCTCTTCACTAGAACAACCACAAAAAGATTTCTCAAGCAATTTCAGTGCAAAATCGGAGAAAAGAAATCTGTAAAGAAAATATTTCATATCGATATATTTATTTCAACACATGAATTTCCACTTTCTAAAACTATACCTCTTATTCCTTTTCAAGCACTAAACAAAGTCAGACGTCTTAGTCGAAAACGAAACAGCTGGTTTATCTTTACAAAAGCAAACTGAACCTGAGTTTCGTTTCAAACATTTAATTAATCAACCTACATGTCGCATTAGTGACGAGAATTGTATAATTTATCTAGATCGCGTACAACTACGAGTACCATATCCACCAGGATGTAATACATCAGAGTAGTCTCAAGTGATTTAATGGAGAACAATCGTCACAGTATTTATTTCACTTTTGGCTGTTACATCTGAATCATTTAAAGAACTGGTGTAATAGTTTTAGAGGTAAAGCTCATTACCATCAGTTAACAATAATTTTCAATACTTGAAGAAGATGAAAAGTCACGTTTACTTTAATCAAAAATTCAAAATATACTTGGAATATTCAGCTGATAAAAGCGACTAATTATGTAGTTGTAGTAAATAAATATCCTGAGCTCTTGTTGGAATAAAGAAAGACTACATGAGCCTAATATTTCAAGCCATACTTACAGAGGACTATGAAAAAGATTCTGATGATTAGAAAATTGACACATATCTGTACACAGATACCAGGTACTTACCAAACCAAAGTTAGTTAAAAAGGATCAAAACGTAGAAAGCAAACCACGATTATTACAGGCCAAACCTTTATACTATAGATGTACATCTCGACGAACATTCGAATTAAACTTCACCTTCATGTGCTTCTATTGATTATACTAGGCTAAACACCAAAGTAAGGACTGTGTACTTCGTGTTGAGTTCCTGTACTTCTAACATAAATCTCGTTTGTTTGTTTGTTTGTTTTGGAATTTCGCACAAAGCTACTCGAGGGCTATCTGTGCTAGCCGTTCCTAATTTAGCAGTGTAAGACTAGAGGGAAGGCAGTTAGTCATCACCACCCACCACCAACTCTTGGGCTACTCTTTTACCAACGAATAGTGGGATTGGCCGTCACATTATATACCCCCACGGCTGGGAGGGCGAGCATGTTTAGCGCGAACCCGCGACCCTCGGATTACGAGTCACACGCCTTACGCGCTCGGCCATGCCAGGCCGACGTCATAAGTCTCGACATATTCTTACAAAGAAATTCATTTCTGTTTCATGATTCATTAAAGCTGTTTATTTTTTGTC
>VWRL01001431.1:0-34611 GCA_011833715.1 Carcinoscorpius rotundicauda
CTATCAAACTGGGGTCAGGAATGCTAACATCAAGAGGCAATTTTCATCTTACTTACCCCCCAAATGGTAGTACTTTATTTCCTATTTTTTTATTTTTATCTTTTTACCTAAATATTTTGTTTTCTTATTTTGTAATTTAAGCAGTCACCTTCCCACAACTGTCTGCAGACAGTGAAGGGTGATACAGATGTGGGACATTGTGGGCTTGAGCATCCTCATCTTGCTCTCCTAATTTCTAGTCTAATTGTGTCTATTTCTTATGTAAGACTAGCAAAACTGGAGGTCAAGACTGATAGATGGTGTATCCCCACTGAAATGTGGGTCCTACTTCTTCAGTCATCTCCGAAACCTAGGATACACTTTATAATCACACATTATACCCTAAGATGTTTATTAAAAATGTTGCATATTTTGTTTAATTTCTTTAATTTTAATCTTAAAAAATTATGGTTATAGTATAATTAATCAGAGGTTGATTTGCTGTTTCTGACATAATCCTTCCTCATTATTTTATTTACTCATTTAACTCTACTTAAATGTAGTTATTTAATTTCACAATATACATTAGTTTTTATTAAAACTACCTTCTAGTTACATCTGGCTAACATGACACAGTGCACAAACACTTGTGTTATATGTCCAATAATATAAAACTGACTGACCTTTAGTTTCTCCTGTCTTAGCTGTATCTTAGTGGATTAGTATTTTGTAATATACAGTCACATTTCATTATATATACATATGTGTGTGTGTGTGTGTGTGTGTGTAGAGAGAGAGATTATTAGACTTATTTCTCTTAAAATAAAGAACAATAAATCTAGATGTAAACCAAACAATCACCTTTTCTCGCCACAACCTTTAAACTCAGTTGCTGCTGGACATATATTGCTTAAGCCTTTAAAAATTTCACACGTGGAGAATATCAAACAAAAGTTTTCGGTTTTATATATACAGTTGAATAACCAAAATATCATACCTATAGTAATACCATAGAATTTCACTAATTTTTTAAGCTCAGTAGCCAAGATGTATTGAGATTTTGAAAAATATAAAACTTTGAGCAGACTAAAGACACAACCTACCTTCATGAAATCTTGGTTCAAAAGAACGTCATGACCTTTCATATATAAAAATGGCTGAGAATATCACTAAGGAAACATTCTATACTGTTAATTGGTTATTCATATCATAAATTATAGCAAGAGTAT
Organism: Carcinoscorpius rotundicauda; assembly: GCA_011833715.1. NCBI lineage: Eukaryota > Metazoa > Arthropoda > Merostomata > Xiphosura > Limulidae > Carcinoscorpius > Carcinoscorpius rotundicauda. Next base: position 1,209 of record VWRL01001431.1, read on the forward strand.
ATAAGGGACCATTTCATAAAATGCAAACAGATGAAAAGGGCCCAATGTAATGAACTCTGTTACCATATTTTCCGCGTAATAAGCCGAATTTCTGGCCCTAAATTTTGGACCTGATTTTTGGGGGTCGGTTTATTGGTCGATCACCAGCTTTGGACCAAAAAATACCGAAGACCAAAATCAACCCCAAAATCATACCTTTGATCTCACAGTTACGGCAGAGTTATTTCAGTTGAATAAACTTTATTTATTAATAAAAAAAGGTCTATACATTACGAATGACATGTATTCATAGAAATAACAAAATTCATAAAAAAATACTTTAATCTCAGAAATTTATTAAAATCCATCAAATTCATCATCTTCATCATCAGAAGCACCAAATAATAGATTCCAATCTTCGGCAGAGACCTGGTCGTCGTACGGGTCATTCTCTGGTGTTATTAGCTGAGAGAGTGGAATGTTGTCTTCCTCGTTCTTGTCCAACCACAACATATCATCTTCCATTTTATCCATTGCATTTGAGATGCTGCATTTTTTAAATGACTTCTCTACAGTTTCAACACTAATATCGTCCCACGATTTCACGACCCACTCACAGACGGTAGCGAGTGATGCAGCACACATATTTCCTGCAGCAGTAAAACTTTGATTGCCGGAAACCATCCACTCATTCCAGCATTGACGGAGCCTGTCTTTAAAAGGTTTATTTAAACACACATCTAAGGGCTGTATCACAGATGTCAGCCCACCGGGAATAACTGCAATATCGGTATTGCATCTTTTGATTGCGGCTTTAACGTTTTCACACAGGTGGGACTTAAACATATCTTAAACAAACAGAGATCTAGATACCCTGAGTTAGTGATTTTAATTACTGAATAAAAATTCTGGAATTTCATTGGTTACCTAATTACAGTGAGTGGAGCCAATAACGAATGACATATTGATTCCATCTCTGTCTCAATACGACACGTTCTGCTTTACTACAGAACGCCAATGATCACACACAACATGCATGCTGACGCTGAAACGAGACTAAGAAATCATTTTGAAGAAATTTGTCACTTCTTAAAAATGGTCTCGGCTTATTGGGCGGTAATAAGCAAAAACCCTCATTTTCAGAGCTGAAAATTGGCCTTGGCTTATTAACCGGAAAATACGGTATGTCATATCTCAGCAAATTAAAAAGCTACAAAATTCTCATTTTTTATTCTAGTTTGTAAATTTTAGTAATTTGAGTTTTTAATTTCTACAAAACTACAGGCTTAGTATTTTGACACCAGAAACATCTAATTTTAAACAGTGCTGCATTGAGCATACCACGACTCACTAAAACCCACATTTAGATGTATTCTTTTAATATTTACTTTTAAATTAAAAAATTAACTCATATATAACATTAATGTTTTAATTATAATCTACAATTTGATTCCAAACTTACTGACATAAATTCATAAAATAGTAGTTCAATGAAATTCTAAATGCAAGTCAACAAATGCAATGAAGACCTTTGACCCATGACCCATCCCAAAAAAGTTGAAGTACAATTCCTCTTTGGCTAAAAAGTGAGCATGTTTGGTAGCAACAAGAATAAAACCCACATGCAAGATCTTTTTACAGCTTAAAAAACAACTATACTCAAAAATATTACAGTTACTACTCAGCATACAAAATACAAATATTATGATTTCAGCATAAACAAAAAAGTAAAATTTCTTTTGTCAATAACATTATATGTTTTTAAAAGAAATATTCAAGCTATACTGCTGAATACTTCTTGGTTCTCAAAGTAAAAACAAAATCCTCAAACTAACCTAATTATTCGACTATTGGCAAAATCTTCTGAAGAAACACAGGAATGAAGTTCACAGTTTTCTAGTCGAATCCATTCTTCTGTAGTTACTGGAATAATGTCGTGACGGCCAACTATTTCCACCCCCTGACGGTTAATGTCATTCAGTCCTAACTCCACAAAGGCATTCCTGGAGAGAATCAATGATATTTAAAACACTATTTAAAGGAAACAAATATACTGTAATTACATAATATTTCTATGAATTAAAATTTACTTTAATCTTCCAATCTGTTCTTTTCCAAACTTTAATTACTATAATGAAGTGTTAAATATTGTATATTAAATTTTGCAAATAAAAATTTACTGTATGAAGTTAATAGACAAATTACAGTGTGTTTTAATTTAGCTGTCTCAAAAAAGGTTTTGTATGATGCTCACAATTACAGCTGACAACACAGTGCAAAAATCAAAACTAGTGTCTTATTTAAGCAACAACTTTGAGGTTAGTTTAATTAGTAATGTTGCCTCATCACCACCTGTGACAGTGAGAACTATTTGAAAGCATTAAACTGCTCGCTGTTGTACTCTATAAGAAAAATAGTAAAAGATAACCATTTTATATGGCATAAAAAGATAATTACTGATCAGCAATAATTTTTGAATGTATTATAGAAACATAATAAATGAAACAGAAAATTCAAACAAAATAATCCACATTTACAGTGTAATAATACAAAGTCATCTCACTTATTCCATTTAGTACATGTGACAACAAGCTTATATTTCAATTATGTGAGATGACTAGAAACCCACTCAAAGTTAAAATGTATTCTTAAGATGGCCGGTATCGTATCAGGACTCTTAATTAAAACAATATACAGAACAGCACTTCAACCTTCTTAGGTCATCTTCAGGTCTTATTTTAATTCAAGTGCTAATATCCATACCAGCCGTCTTGAGAATACATTTACATTTAAGTTCCTTTTAAAAATTACTATAAAATCTTCAATGTAAGATGTGCCTTACCAGAAAGGAAAGAAAGGAAGAAAATTCGGACACGAGCCTTCTGTTTAAGAACCTGTCCATTTTTGTCTTGGTGGACAATTAATTCATCATAAACAGTGACCTGAACTTCTTCAGCCTTGTGATTCATAACTCGATCTCGAGGTGCAGGGAGATGAAACAGAGTATCTCCTACTGCCTGAAAAATTTACAGTTTATTTTAAAATATCGGCAAATTTCTATATATATTCAAAACGTTTTTCTATAGAAAAATACTATGGGAAAAAACTTTACAAATAAAATTAAGTGTGGATGTATGCCAACCACAAACTACCAAACATATTCACTTCTGGTGACTAAACTAGAAACATTGTTTTAAAAAAATCATTTAGCAGCCACAACATACAATGTAGAAACAAAAATCCTACAGAAATTGACTAAATGGAGAAGTTTGACACACATCATTTCTCATCCGATAATTAACATGAATTCTAATTGCTAACTGATATGATATAGCTTATTAACTACTAACACTTCACATTTCTTAAGAAGAATCAATGAAATAAATTATATTCCAATCCATTTATATTATGTATCACTAGCTCCATCATCTTAAAAATTTCAATATCACAGCAATTATTTATTATTTATATGGAATTAGGTTCTTGTGCTGCTATAAATACTAAGCTGTCCCTGAGAACAAGATATTTTACAATCATTTAAACATCTCTGCTGCAACAAAAATACCAAAAGATAACAGTGCATCTCTTAACCCTATGAAATATCACAACACTGCTGCAGTTCTTACCTTCAACAGGCTTCAATAAATATGAAATGGGTATTTAACATGTATCATACCCCTCTTCAAATACACTGTCCCATAATCACTGTAGCCTCTTACCCTGAACGACATTTTCAATCTCATTAGCACACCTTTACAAAGGTATTAATAACACTATAAACTCAAATAAATATGAACATTCTATTACCATCTCTAAAATGACAATAGTATTAAACCTCTCTGGAAAAGCACCCTTCACAGTGACTTACGTTAAACAATTACTTTTCATTTGTATCATACCAATTATTATAGCATAAAAATGTAGCTAATAATCTATGTTTAATGGCAGTAGTATGTTAGTCTTAATTTTTATAGTCCTCAATCTTGTTTGATTTCAGAGCCATTAAGTAGAAAGTCAAACCCATCCTGTATCATCTACCTGTCATATTGCCTCATATAGGATTTGTTGACACTTCTCACTTACTTTTAATATTATTTAGAACCAATAAAAAGCCAAGGTTTTCATCTATCAAATGACATATTACACTGTTTTCTGAACAAAAAACTGTTGTCTTTTAGTATGAGCTTTGTTTCATGGGAAACATATAAACAAGCTTGGATGCATTTGTAACAGCTCTTGTCACACAAAAAACCAGAAACAATGTGATACTTACAGGAAATTGTCTGCTTATTACATGTTATTTTTCTATATTTTCCTTATGCATTATTTAATTGAATAAATATTATTTAGTGCACTACTTCCATAAGTAATAAGAAAATAGAGTTACATGTTATTGACAGTTGACAGCAAGGAAAAACAAAGTTTACGTAAGTGCCTTTATTTGTTGTTCTTAATGTGTACTTTTTATTTATTGTTATAAAAGTGACTAAAAGATAAAAGTAGGAATATCTTTATGTTAGTTAAAGTTAGATTAGGTAATACGAATAATAATGTAATAAATAATTTCACAAGACAAGCACACAAGCAGCTTGTAGTAGCTCATTGGTAAGGTAATTCAACAGTGTAACATGAGCCCTATGTTCTCCACGTGATTTACAACTCATAATAGCACAAACAGTTATAAGACACAGCTCAAAGGGAAATAAAACAATACAATTTAGGTATAAATAGATGTATACTGCTATAAGTTTAAAGCTATTTAGAACAAACAAATGTGGTTTTATGTTACAATTTGAAGTTATTTGAGGAAGAAAAATAAAGGTAATTTAGATTTCTTTTCTTTTTTGGCAGTTGCAAGATTGATCAAATTGACCAACCTTGTATAAAGTTAAGGTAGAGAAAATAACAGATAAAACATAGTTTCACTCAAAACAAACATCTGAAATGTAAATGAAGTTTTATAGATGACAAAAAAATATGATATTTTTTAGTTAAAGAGAAGTTTTTTTTTAACATGAAACTCACTTTGCTATCAGACTATCATAAAAAGTCAATATATTCTCAAAAAAATATTTTTAGTTTATTAAAAATAATTCACTAAAAAATTCTGATTTTATTTGTAGGTGAAAGACTTTTAATGTATGCTGAATATCTGGTAAATACTGTGAAAATAAAAATACTGTATTAAAAGTTAGTATTATCAAAAATATAATGATTTTAAATGAGTACAAACTGGTCACACAGTTGGTCAATTTGACCAAGCCCATGTAGAAAAAATTAATGTTAAAACGTTCATTACCTGAAAATATATTTCACATAGACATTAATCTCTCTATACAACTGATAGTTATTACCTTTCACCACTGCCAAAAAGATTTTTCCCATACACCAGGCCTTTAATAAATTTCCCATCCTTACATGTGCTAAAATACACAGTGCCAGTTTATGATACAATCATAATCAGATGATATACCTCCTACTGGTGGATAGTTGGGTTAATATAGGATCATTACTGACAAGTCAAAAACACATCAAAAGTGGAGAGGAAGAGTGATAAGTTCTATGAAAAAGTGAATATCTAGCAGAAATATATTTTGAACCAAGAAAATGTTAACTTCAGAAACTCATCTCTACACAAAAGTGAAAGCTGGAACCCTAAACTGATGACAGATGGGAAGTGTAAATAAAGAGATACCAAAGATAAGCTCCTTTGTGAAATTATAGGACCATAAAATGTAATCTTACATAGTGTGTCACCAATTACAAGGGTGAAGGAACCTAGTGTGGTCCCACTATACTGGAAATTGTATCTTTTCTCATGAAAGAAAAACTCTTCACCCAATAAAGATGTCAGAGTAAAAGGCAGTGTCAAAGAACCTTCCTCATGGTGCTAAAGATTGCTCAACCAGCCAGTATATCTCAGACAGTCAACTGAGCAAGATTGTTAAGTATGGTTATGGTAGTAAGATGGCTTTGTCCAGTGTTTAAGAAATATTTATATGAAATACTTGCAAGAACAAGCAGATGAAGATAAAACATTTCAGTCCTGCCTCCAAAGGTGAACTCAACATTCAACTGGCTAGACTAACAAGTGGGAATAACTTTGGTTCATAGTATAGAGTGTGACCTGTACTACACCTCTAAGTAGTACCACAACCTTACTTCATGAGGTACATGTACTCAGTCTCATACAAGTAGCCACACTGACTTGAAGGGGAATTCTTCACACCAAAATCTCCAACAACTTGGGAATAAGTAAACAAAAGTCCATCCTTTACTCAATACAGAAAAACAAGTAGATAAATTTACATGTGGGTGAATGCTGGAAGCATGAAAAAACATGAAGTGTCATTCCTCTCATAAAAGAATGAGAAGAAAAATGAATCCCACTGCACAAAGATTTCAAATGATGGCAGTGCAAGTGAAGTAATTATTTTCCTATGCAGAGCAAAAGGGGATGGTCATGGTATCAATGATCATACAAGGAAAAATGAGAAATTGATTGAAAAAAACACCCAATCTCCCTCCTGTGCAGACTTAATGTTTAAGAGAAAGTTGCAATCACAATATCAATTTAATCGGTCTCTGTGGGAAAGAGTGCAGAAGGCTTCCAAGAACATGATGGACTGACAACCAAATATCTTATAAAATTCTTGTCTTATCATAATATTCTTCTGACACAGACATTGATACAATTATCAGGCTATTTACTGCTAGTAGAAGTCTTGTGAGTTTTCATCTTGGTTGCGAGTTGTTGAAATTCTGGCTGATATGTTGTCAAGGCAATATAAATTAGCTCCTTCAAGTGTTGATTTGTAAGGATTGCATAATGCTTCAACTTTACAAACTTCATTACAGTGATTCACAGCAGCATGTTATGCTGAAAACTGAAATGAGTCACACACTGGTTTTCTTCAGTTCTTCCAGAACTCAAATGTAGAATGGGATTTATGGATCATCTTTAGTTCTATTTCTACAGCAGATGATTCTGTAACCAGAGGTTCAATAACTGGACAGCCATCATTGACCTCATCAACCATGAAGAGAGTTAAAAGAAAAGAAAAGCATGGCTTCAGCTTTTGTAAGTCCTCAAACCTGTCTAGGAAATTATCAAGTAGTCCTTGTAATTTATCTTTGTATTCTTTCAGTTTATGATCTTTTATTTGAATATCAGGGAATATATTAACTCTCCTTTAGAGACTAGAAAAATAACATCTCTTTGAAAAAGTCTTATTTCATTCTGAAAACTGAAAATTGTCTGAGTAAGATCAGAAACAATCTTAACCTTTCCATGGAGTGCCAAGTTGAGAGTATGTAGTTGATTCATTATATCAGTAAGGAATATTAGATCTTGCATCTATTAATCATTTCCTAGTTGAGGATAGGATCTTTTCTTCAGAAAAAGTAATAATAGGCTCCAACAGATCCACATACCTATTTAAGACATTACAAGTTAACAGCCACCTCACACTGCAGTAGAAAGAGACATCACTGGATTTATCTTCAAGCTCCAGTTCTTCAATAAAATTTTGAACTGTCAGTGGGTCTTCCCATTTAAGCAAATGAAATTGATAATTTCAAGAACAAATTTCATAACATCTTCATACTTGAAGTATCTGGCTACCAGGTGTTCATGATGAATAATGCAATGAACATGAAGAAACTCTGGAAAGTTGGGATCACATTTCATAAGTGCAATTAATCCTGTACTTTTCCATACCATTGCAGGTACTCATCTGTTGCAACACTAATGAGTTTATCCAGTGTAATATCAGCATTTCTTAAGGCTCTGTCAAGCACCTATTTAATGTCAACACCATGAGTTGCTTCTTTTAGTACCACTAAGTCCAACATCTCTTCTTTCACAGTTACATCAGAGGAAACATAACAAACAAATACAGTCAGTTGTGGGTTGTCTTGTATGTCTGTATATTCGTCAAGGGGTAAGCTGAAGGTAATGAAATTCCTTAAATCATTTTGTATTTTACTTGCAACATCAGCACTGATCTGGGAGATACGTCTCTCTCTAGTGTGGTGTAAAGCTGATGTTTGTGCTATTATTTGCTGAAGTTTAGTGTTATTTGGTCCTAAGACTGCAACAACTTCAGCTATATTCTTCTTAACAAATTTGCCATCAGAATATGGGCATTTAGCATGAGCAATATTCCATGATATAACAAAACTAGCTTCAGTCGTTTTGTCAACTTCCTTACTGAACATTGTCAACAGTGTCTGCAGGCTATTCAGTGATGATTTTAACACAGTTAACATGTTTTTCCGTAATTCTGATGTAGGTGGATAATAAGACGAAAAGTTTTTGAGATTTGTTTCATTGTGGCATTTCAAGTAACTGGTTTTATAAAGACTGATTAATATATTGCAGATAAGACACAAAGGTTTACCTCCTTTAACAGTGAATGCAAAATCTTCCTCCCACTCTGGCTTAAAATTTGTTTTCATCTTCATACTTTCACTTCTTACAATCTCATAACTTCATCTTCCTTCAAAAAATTTTCATACACTTTCAAGAAACTAAAGTGAAAAGAAACAATAAGCTCCAACACGTGCAACTCAACCAAATACTAGAAGGCCCAGTATCACACTAACACTCCACCAATTTTGCTGCCCAAAACACAGCACACATATCACAATCACACAATTGCAAGCCACACCCATTAAAACTAACATTATCAGCACCAGCTTGTATGATCACTGATTGTCCAACACAATTCCTCTATAATCCTTGCTTGTATGATTACTGATTCTCCACCACGATTCTTCTGTAATCCTTGCTTGTATGATTACTGATTCTCCACCACGATTCTTCTGTAATCCTTGCTTGTACAATTACTGATTCTCCACCACGATTCCTCTGTAATCCTTGTTTGTATGATTGATTCTCCAGCACAATTCCTCTGTAATCCTTGCTGATCCTGAATTTCTTTAATCCCTGACTTAAATCTCACATTAAAATTAGGATTTAAATTATTAAATATATTTACTCACCATGAACATTAAACTTGTTTTAATCCGGTGGACTCTCAGTTCATACCTAGTAAATAAATATAAAGCTTGAAAATTTTTATTTACCCTTTATATTAATTGTGATGCAAAAAGAAGCTCAGCTGACATATTTCCGTGTGCTCCACATTATATGTCAAGGCTTGTGAGCCACGGTTTGGCCACCCCTGTTAACCTATTCTTGTACAAAAAGATATTAATGACAATGAAGCTCATAATATGAACAAACATTCCATCGTCATAACAATGTAGCCCTCTAAAAAGAAGGTTTTGTTGATTAAACAAAGCTAAACCTTGATAACTTCTTTATTTATAGCTAGTCCTTCCTTTAAATTCATCATTTTTTTCAAATTATCATAAATTATACTTCAGTTCTCCATTATGAAAATTTGGAAATTATAAATTGTCTCACAAAAAAATATAGTTAGTAAGTTCATAAAGTATTCATTCAAAACAGATTATGAAAGAGTTTGCAACACCTTCTCAATGTTAAAAGCTGAGACACCAGAAGTTGCATCTTGTACTACTGAGGTTATGGTGTACAACATTAAAAACAACTTATCACATACTTTTCACCAACCATTACTGGATATTATATTTCTCAAATTAAAAAAAACAGACTCCATAATATCCATTTCCAAACTATTTACAAAGTATGTACACAGATATTATAAATACTGTAACGGGAGAATCTCATGTAAAAAAAAAATCTTCCTCAGTGATATAACAACTGCACAAAACACAAAAACTGTATCTGTAATGAATTTAATTACAACCTTCCTGAATCACACAAAGCCATCTGTTTTACAATCCAACCGTGTCTTCACATGTTACTGGTCAGCACTTGAGACAGGTTACAAATATCCAGAAAAGTAATGTGTCTATTGCTGAGAAATATGGTAACGAAACCAAAACCACTGATAATGTGAAGATTTCATCTCAATCCTTTTTCACAAATTCATGTGAGAACTCATTTTTCCATTGAAATAAATTGATGAATCAGATAAACTAATTCTCAGCTGCCCATCAAATACTCAGCCTTTCAAATAAAATCCCTTGGGGTACTCTCAATCCAAAAGTGGATTGTCATTATTGCCCCTTAGCTACTTTCATCTCCAGGTTAAGTCTTCATTATACCATTAAGTTATTTTCCATACCAACTTGGGTTCTCAGTATAATTTTCATAATGCTTTGTCTGAAAGTTAACAAAATTGTATTACACTAAATAATTGATTTATTTCAATTAATGCATGATTTATTGTATAAAATTTTAGTTTAAATTATTAGTTTACTCATGTTTAGAAATTATTAATAACTGTATTACTTATTAGTATCCACATTACTAAAGACCCTTACATGAGCAAAAGTTTTGATATCTTTGTAGCTCTGAGATCCCAGCTTCAGCAGTGATGATGCTTGTGGCACATGCTGCAGTGGTAGGCCTAATTTTCCAATCTGACTTATGTTTGTTACTTGTCCTTGCATCACCTTGGATATCTGACCTGGTCGAACACCCACTCGTTCTCGATAGAACACAAAATGTAATTTAACTGTAAAAATTTTCCCATACACATCATACTGTTGAGAACTGATTTCTGATATAGAGTAACAAGCCTACAAATGAATACAAAATAGTCAAAAATTATTTTTATGCACAGTATACCTTATTACTTTTTATGATAAAATTTTAAGTTCAAAAATATCAAACATGTAATCTTTACATTGATGAAAAAGAAAATCATAAGCACACTCAGAATACACAACCAAACATTACCTCTTCAGAGCACGTTAAAAATAACATTTACAAATATTAATAGTTTCTCTATTTATATTGTCAGAAAAATTAAAAGAGATGAGTATTCATCATCTACAATGAAAAGAAAGACATTTACTGTTAAACTATTTAAACGTTTTCCAGAATAATAACCGTATTTGCTGTCAGTAGATGGATATTTTAAAACTGCTTTCTAGCTTTAGACTCATAACTTAAGTAAAATGAAACAAAGAACACAGCACAACCTGCACTGTTTCCTCCACTGTACATGCACCAGAATCACAAAAACATAAATAAAAAAAACAGAATCACATTTTAATTGCATCAGAAACTTTTTCTAAACAAAGGCAGATTTTGTAAAATTTAAACAGTAATATTTGAGGCAAGTTGCATTTTATTATAAAGTTACTGAACTTATAAAAATGAGTTATTCATTATTCCAAATAGCTTCAAGTGACAGAAATTTCGATAAAACAGAAAGAGGCCTTGGAAATTGCAAGTACATGTAGTTGCAAGCAAGTTCCATAAACAGCATCACCGTAAAAGATTCTTGTTCCAAAACAACACAACTTTACAAACCATATGTTTCCCACTTTTCATACCACTTGTTGGGTTTCTACCGTTACTCTGTCATCAAACACATTTTCTGAAACAATATTTTATCAAACAGTAAAACCTTCATTATAAAAATGAATGTAGGAAATCTTATTAATTTCTGTTTGTTACAGAAAACTTGATAAGATTTTAATCAAAATTTTCTTTTTACAGGAAACAAATATTTTTAGAAGCTTCATTTAATTCTATAAGTCTTAGTAAATGCAGTAAATCCTGCAACCTAATGTTATGTGTACTTTTCTAAAAGCTGTGTAGTTCAACTTTCTTTCTTTGATAAAGTCCAACAACACATTTCAGTGTATCTCTAATTATATGGCACATATATATAAGATGTTACAATTCATCTCTACAGATAACTTCACAAGCTGCTTGAGTAAAACTAAAAAACCAATGCAAGCATTATTTAATGCATATTTACTTGTGAAAAATCATTTACACATTTGATATTATCCTTCAATAATATAAACTACATGAAAAAGAATAAGGTTCAAAGTTCATTTTCTGTTATAAAAATTCACTTTCCTACTGTTACACCACAAAAGTGGTAGAAGTGTATGTCAAAAGACTGTGTACTAAAATAAATAAATAAAATGATTCAAGGGTTGAATGCTGAAGTAGGTGTAAGTCACATGCTTAAAACAGTCTCTAAACATAAAGCACACTATACTTGAAAAATACTAATTTATTCCCAGAAAACACAAAACAATGATTTCAGGTCAACCAAAGCTGAATCACACAACACCCATGCTGTCCACGGGCACTACAAAGACTGGTGTAGGTTTTAAACATATTTAAAATGTTCTTACAAATGGGACATTTTTAAAGAAAACATAAACATCTTGTGATGCAGGTCTATATTTTACTGTTAGTGTGCAGATGCAAAATTCATTTTTTTATGATGTACTACAGAGGAAACTCATGCTGTGTATAAAATGTTCTTGTTGTTGTTATCATATTCTGTATTTGCACCAAAATTATAAAATGCAAAGGCAATGCTGTGTATTCAAAGTAATAACAGTTTAATGGCCTGCCTGAGACTACACACATAAGGTTGAGTATACAGAGATTCTGAAAGAATATAATAGCTGTTGAAGCGTCTCGATGACTGTGAAGTCTAGGCAGATTAAACCTAACCACAACACGGATAACCCACCAAACATCTCAAGTACAGAGAACACTGAAACAAAGAGTCTGATCAAAAATGAAACACTGATTCACTCATCTAGTACATCTAGTAACAGAACACTGCTGTCAGTAATATGGCTTTAAGGGATGACAAATACATTTCTCAAAAATCACACTTTCACATGTGATATGCATCATTACACTGATGCTCATGAGGTAACACAAAATAGGTTTTGTGATGGCTTATTAGAACTGCTATCAAGTCTGTCATGATTCTCACTGTTCATGCAATCAGTTGCTGTTTACTTACACAGGACAAGCTCACTGATAAGCTTGTGTGGCCCTGATGCTGCAATGACTTTGTTACTTTAATTTTACAATATTTTCATATTGTCACATTATATACATTTCTAATATTTGAAACTGAAAAATTAAATCAACATATTAAAGTTTAAATTACAAAACAGATTCTAACAAATTCAGAACAGGAAAGAGCTTTAATAAAACTGATCATGGCTTAAATCGTATTTGACAAATTCTGCATGACATGAGGGGCTGTCATACTGATTACAGATTATCACGGTTTAGTTCTGATTTCACTTGTCTTGAAAGCATGTCTTGGTTTAGCCAGCAAAATTGTTTTGTTATCAACATTTGGTGAATGGAATGTTGATGGGCAAATTGGATTTCCTTCTTCAAAGAACACCTCAGAATGAGACAATGTAAACAAAATTCATTCTACTTTTCCGCTAAACCCATCAAAAATATCAATAAAAAGTAAAAAGGTGGACAAGTCTGTAAATGGCAATAAATCCATTACGAAGTACACTGCCACTCACCACTTGAATTCAAAACACTCCAGTGGTATGTAATTTCCTTGTTCTGTACTTAAACTTACTACAGTACATCTTCATTGCTGACCACTAAATATACAACATTTATTATCAACTACTATTCTTTTATAATCACTATTCTATAATAGCAACTTTGCTTCAAAGGCAAATCCAAACATTGCTTCTATGAGCCTGCTTTTGTATGTACAATGCATGCAGCTACACAAAGCAAATGGAAAATAGTTGTTCCCAAAATAGCTGTTAGTATTTTATCCAGTATTTTAATTAGGCTTATTCTGCATTAAAATAATCATTGACTTTTCATAAATTTACAAGTTATTGGCTGAGGTTCACCATGATACATATTTTAATTGATTTTCAATACACGTGAAATTTAGATTTTGTCTGTGTGTTAATCAAGTGACCACATACAAAGGTATTTTCAGAAATGATTGTGTGGCCTTTATTATTCAAGTACCAATTTAAAATAATTAAATGTTTCCATTTTATGCATAGTATTATCTGTTAATTGAATTTTTTGTTATTCTTTATAAACTGATTAGGGCTATTCACAGGTTGTTTTTGATAAATTTCTGTGTTATCAGTAAGTAAAATTATTTTTTACATAGATTCCACTGCCCATTTATTTATTGATTCACGTTTTGCTGTTCTTAATAAATTGTTTTATTACATTATGCTTTTATGTACTTATGCAGTAAAATCAAGACTAAAATATTTATCCTGGCCAGTCTGCCATACATCAAAGAATGCTAGTATTGTGTTAGTTATTGACAAATCAGCTTGAATGTTTACCTTCTCTGTATAATCCAAGCCTCTTGTCATCACACTCAGAATCACTAAACCCAAAATTACTATCCCTATCTACAAAATACTTTTCAAATTACCCTGAATCAGATTTTTGTGAAATACAGTTTCACTCAGAGTAAAAAATGTTTGTACAACCCCTTCATCTTGTAGATATAAAAATAACAACAAGAAATGCAGAATCTTCAGACCTAATGCCTGGAAACTTTAGTTTAGAAATGTTTTCTATCATTCACAAAAGAGCAGGACACACAATGTCACTGTAAGACACAAAGGAGCTTTTTATTTGTATGCTCTCATGTTGTTGTAGCCACTTTGGTGATAGATGCATTAATGCATCAGTAGCACCTGATGAAAAGAAATGACTGAAGCATTAACATGCCATTAGAAACAAATGTGTTACATTTATCAATTATGGAAGTAACGTTACTGTAGAGGTCACGTTTACATAGTATTCTGCATTATATAAGCAGAAAATCTTTACAAAACATAAAATACAAAAACACTGTGCTTCAAAACATTCCTGACATACACATATCCAAAAGCCATGTGACCAAACCCATCACTAAAACATATCTTTTTAGCCATAAGATCATTATAATAAATGGCAGTCAATCCTACTGTTAGTTGGTGAACACTTAGAGGTATGATATAGTCTTAGCCTTGCCATAAACAAACTTTGCTTGTTTTATTTTTATTACTTTTCTATGGGTTTTCCAAATTTGTAAGATAGTACTCATTACAAAATTACTTATTTTAAAAATAAATTTCAGTGATGTCCACATCCCTTCAAAAAGACATTATTCATGCAGTGAGAACAGGAAAGGTAAGTATTTGGGAATGCTCCACCATGAGAATGTGCAGACAGGAGAAATCAAATTTGATCATTACATATCTGGTAAAAAATGCCAGTGCAGAGTGAGGAATGACTCAATCTTGAACCTTGGAGGTTCTATCAATTGATTTGGAAGACAAAGATTGATGACCAGACTCCAATATCCTGTCTTCTTTGGTACAACATACAAATAGGAATAAAAACATTGGAAGAACTAAGATGGTCCTCTTCATTTCCCCTTTGACAAATAAATCTCCAACAGTCCTGGAATAAAGTTCTCAAATCTTAGGATCTGTGGAAGGTGGAAACACTACAGAATGGGTAGAAGATGAAGATGTAAACTGTATGACTAATCCTGATGCAAAGACTTGTGGTATCCATTTATCCATGGTAATGGCCCAGCATGGCTATGTGGGTTGAGAGATTTGTCTCATCATCTGAGAGTCACGAGTTAATATCACAGTTGCACCAAACATGCTCACCCTTTCAGCTGTGGGGGCATTATAATATGACAGTCAATCCCACTATTCATTGGTAAAAAGAGTAGCCCAAGAGTTGGCAGTGGATGATGATGACTAGCTGCCTTCCCCCTAGTATTACACTGCTAATTTAGAGATGGCTAGCACAGACAATCCTTATGTAGCTTTGTGCAAAATTAAAAAAACAGAAAAAAATTATCCATGGTAAAAGTATTCCACACATTCAGAAGTTCTCAAAGCTAAACCCCACAGAACCCAAAGACACATGTTAGTTACTGATGGCATTCTGAGTAGAAAAACCATGTGGGTATGAAAGGAATTTATACTAGGTACCAATGGACCAATGGGCTGATGTTTAGGCTGAGGCACTTGAATAGAGGAGAAACTATGTTGGTACAGGGATTTTCACACTTTAGTACATGTAACGTAATAGTACAAGGAACTAATGTAAGTGGTACCTGGAAAAAAATAACGTCAAAAATTACTATTTATAGTTTTCATCAGTGTTTCAGACACAACCTTTGGGAGTGGGTCAGGTAAATTTTTTACTGCTTAAAATATTATAACATTTGTAATAACCCAATTTGAGATTCCCACATAAATATACAAATTACTTTCCATTTTTCTGTACTCTAATGCCAAGTACATACACTCACTGGTGTTTTCTTCCGTTCAAACGGACAAAATTGGCAAGTACATTCTTTTATTATATCAGGAAAAACAATTACATCATTTTTATTAGTGAGCAAGTGCTACAAATATTAATTTCTGCTATTACAGTGAAGCCCCTCTAAGTGACCACCCCTCAGATTCAGTCACCCATTAAAAGCAGTCATTCAATCAGTCCCTTTTTGTTTACATAATTCCTAATTATGTACAGTGGAACCCCTCTAATCAGGCCAGTTTGTCTCAGTCCCAAAGATGGCTGCTTTAGAAGGGTCCCACTGTGGTTATTCTAGTTTGTTTTTAATTAGGTCTTAATTTGTATTTCAAAAAAAAAAAGATTAAACAAAATGTGGTATATGAGCTTGAGAAGTTTGAGAAATTCTGGTTTAGTATAAAATATTTTTAAATTAAACAAATAATACTCCCTCAGATGGTTCTAAAGATTTTGAATAACTCCATAGCTTACAAGCACAACACAGAGTTCCTGATATTGTCAGAAACATCCTAATGAACACTTACAACAATACTAAGTGGTCTGAAATAATATCTGAAGTTGATGTTTTATCATAAATGTTTGAACTACAGAAAAAAAGATGTTTTCTTCTTTTTTAAATGTTCAACAAGGCTCAAACTAAATGTAAAGCTCTATAAATGATGAAAAACTTAAGTTTGGCATCTTAGCAAAAATGAGATTTCAAAACAATTGGAATCCACACAATGTTTAGACATAATGCTATATAATTAAGTCACTTTACTGTAAAAACACAAGACTGGCTCACCCATTCCAAAGAGTAATTATACTATCATATTAACCTGTTGACTGCCAAGTATTTCAGCTGCTATGGCAGCTCCTTTTATTGCTTCTTCATTTTGTATCTTTTTCGTGATGCCATTTTGGATAGAAAGTGAAACAATTTGTAAGTAGGTCAAATGCATGTATGGTGCTGACATCTAGTGTTGAAGTTAAGTATTACTGAGAACAAATTAACTCATCTGTGGCAGTGTTACCGATTGGCTTGAATGAGTTATCTTGTCTACGGCACTGAACAGGTTAAGCCCAACAATATGTATTTGATCAAAATATCACTGGATTAACTAAATTTGTTTAAGTGCTGTGTTTTTACTGTGATATTATTCTATTAGTTTTAGAGATACCAATACCTCATACACCACTGTGCTGTTTTCTTGGCTTGCATGTTATGCAGCATCACAACTAAAAATAGACATTTTAAACTGTAGCTCTTACTTCTTTTACAAACTATATCAAAATCATTACTATTCAGTTGATTAGATTCATACAGATGTACCTTATTTATAATTATAAGTAACTTAAAATTGTGTTTTATGTACGTGAAAATGAAACACCAAAAAATAAGCAAAACACAAAACTAAAAACAGCAATTATAAATGTCTGAAATTCTACTTTTGTTATTACATCTACTCTGAATAGACCCATTTACTTGATCCAGTATAATTATATACTTAATACAGAATAAATCAGTGTATGATCAACACAGACTTGCAATAAATGCTTAATAAATTAACACCCACAAATAAATAAAAATATATAGGTTATTAGGATTAAAATACAATTATTAATGTTATGTAAAAACTCTTGAAAGGTCACATCTTTGTAAATAATCTAAGTCTCTTTGTTGTATGAAAAAAATTTGTACATTCATCTTAAATAAGATTTCATTTTTTCTGTAGTGACACAAGACGAACCTAAGCTTTTTAGAAAACATGAGTAAAATGTGAAAGATATTATGACTATGAATTCACAAATAAGATACAAGTGTCCAAAACAATATTCCTAAAATAGTTACAGAATAAACTGAAATTCACACATTCAAACAACAGAAAACTAATGACTTTTATGTACATTACAACAGGTTACTCCAATGAATATCCATGGTGCCAATTAATCATAATAAGACTATATGCTACACTTAGAAATAGTTGAGAGGAATTCATGCCTAAAATTTAAATAATTGTGCATCAAATTACTGACATGGAATAGATTGTCATGTTAAAATTTTATCAACTAATCTGGGGCACTAAGTACCTGTTGTTTACAGGCTGATGACTGATCATACTTATCTACCAATTATAAGTGTTTTTTTTTAAAACTACTTAGTGAACAGCACAAAGTATTCTGACAAAGCATGTGCTGGATAAAAACTCATTTCTGTACAGTTAACACACAAGAAATGTTCAATTTTAAATACTGAACTTGTATAATTTAACATCCAACATGATAACTTCGCAATTATTCATATAAATACAATGTCTATATTAGAAACTTGTCTGGTAACTTTCCACAAACGTTTAAGTCTGATCAGATCCATAGATCCAACTTCACCAACCCTCATCTCTTTAGTTGCATGTTTGGTTACTTTACTCTATTTCAAATATTTTAAATAATCAAATTATGTACACTGAAACAACAGTCTGCATTCACTCTGAAAATATATTAAAAGGTTGGAAGTGTAACATACATAGATTAGCTTTGCAGCATATTGGTCTTGTTAAGTTCCAGTCTACAGATGCTGAGCTACTATGCCATACAAGGACCTAATGTACACTCCAGCTTTCAATTTGTAGCTGTTTACTAAACACCACAAAACTGTACTCCCTCTTAGATGAGCTGTCATACTGGTTTTCCCATTAATTAAATCATATCCTAACATTTTCATAAACACAGCAATTAAAGATAAATCCAAGCATATTCACAGTTTATAAACATTCAGGTCATACATACATCCTAACATGACAGTTTTCACTAACAATCCAAGAGGTATATTTTAGAACAATGTTTGCATTTTATAAATTTCACAACTAAACTGGGACATTTACATATGATTCATCAAAACCACTAATTACATTTCCTGTTTTATCCAATAAATAATTTCTTAAGTATGCCACTTCAGTGTGAACATCTTGTTGCTTCATTTAACATAACATGCATGAATTAAAACATGATTTTAAATAACATTACTGATCTTAATGGTTTCAAATGCTGGGCACAATCCTTTAAAAAATTTGATAAGAACTAATTCATCTCACCCAACAATAACAAAAACATTTTATTTCCTTCACTAAAAGATCAATAACTTGTAAAACTGTACAAGTTCTACAAAATTAATAAAAGGTCTAACTTCAAAAATAACATTAAAAAGTCACTACCTTGATTTGATAACTTCTTTTGTACTTATGGTAATTATCATATTTGTATTACTTCATCGAAAACAACAAGTCCAAATCTACAACACTTAAACAACTATCTGCCTGAATAAATAATAAACAATACTTGATCAATTTATTGCAACTCGCATGTTTGTAAATAATTTCCTAAACTTGAAAGAAAATTATAGCTATTCATCAATATACTCAACACAAACTCAAAATAAAAGTACCTTTGACCAAAATTAGTACAAATTTCAATATTAAAAATAAAGCATAGCCTACCACATACAATTAAAAATCTAATTGCAATATTAAGTTCCTAAATATATTAAAAACATTATTACAGTGCCAAAGAAATAAAATTTAACATTTAGTCTAAATATCTGTAAAGGATTTTAAAAAAGAATTTTTTTCAATGGTTCCAGTTTTCAACTAAATGATTTTAAAACCAGAAACCTGCACTACTGACCAATACGCATGTCAAAAGCATGACTCACCTAATCTAAAAACTGGAATCTTAATGGTAGTGAATTATATTCAACTTCTCAACAGACATACAGTCATATGCTATAAAATGTTTTTTTTTTGTTGTTGTTTACCTTAAAAATAAAATTTTAAAACACATCCTCATAAAGCATGATCACAGCACTACTTCTATAGTTTTCTTTCACGTGTCTGTTTTTTCAAACCAAGAACTGGAAATTAAGGAAAATAACAGTATATGAAACAAAGGCAGAAAAATGTTGTTTTCTTAATGCAAATCTAAACCACAGATTATCTGCACTCTGTCGACCCAAGGGAATCAAATGCCAAATATTTTGTATTGTAAGTCTGTAAATTTGTCAGTGGCTTTCCAGGAACCAAGTACCATTCTATAAAGCATGAATTAAAAACAATATTTTTGATACAAAAGATCTGATACCTTTCAAAAACCCTCAAATTCAGTTTTCAATCATTGAATTAATGTTCTATTGTTTTCATGCCTTAGATTAAAATGTTTGACCATAAAAAAAACATGTATTTACAGACAAACTATTGGTATCTCTACAGCTTTGAAAACAAATGATGAAAAACGACTAGGTGCAACATACAACATTTATTATTTGAATATTTCAAACCACAGTTGTTCCACAAACAGCCTTAATCTTCTTCTTTGACAACAAAACATCTTTACAAAAAAAATTTGAAAGGCTATTTTATACAAGGTGACAGTTCTGAAACATCTTTACATACTTAAATACAATATGTAATATCTTGTAAAAATGCCAAAAAAGCAAAATAATGGACCAAACTACAATAATTTTATAATTATAATGAGAAATACTATGCTTACCTGAAGTGGAACTTCTTGAAATGGACTACTGTCTTCCTTTAAACTGAAGAGTTGCACAACACTGTTTTCTGAAAACTTCACATAAACCTTTTTCCAAAACCTACTTCCTGTTATTTTTTTCTTCACTGGCTGTCGCAAAAGTAATTCCCAGCCATCTTCACTATGTTTTGATATAAAATCCTCTAATGGCTCAGAAATGTCATCATCAAACAATGGAGAAGCAGTTTCAAAAGAATCCATGTGACTGATAGGCACACTTGACTTTCTAAATGCTTCAGGAGTTTCTACTTCCTGCTCTGGTAACTTGTGTGTTGTTTCTAATGTTTGCTTTCCTTCCGACAACCTTGGACCATAATCAAATTCCATGGTGCTGAAAGTAGAAAAATAATCTGGACTCCTTGGAGGTGGTGGAAGCAAGGACATAGATTGCAAAGAACTTTTGTCTTTTATTGGTCTGCTTCTTATCTTTGGTTTAATAAGAAAGGAAAAGTCAACAGCATTTCCTTCATATTCATCACTAAACGAGTCTTCAGATGGTTTCTTGGGCAGCTTTTCTAAAGGAATTGCATCTGGTTCATTTCTGGGGGACAAAAGTTCAACAGCTCTTTCTTCCAAATTAAAATCATCTTCATCACTACTCAGCAACTTGTTATCTAATTTCAGAGATACAAATGAATCAAATTCATCAACAGTTCTCTCTTGTTTTTCAATAGCTTCTTCAAACTTGGCTGCAAAAGCTTCAAAGGCAGTAGTGTCAGTGGATACCTGTGGGTCAGAACCAGAAGTTAGCTGTACCACATTGGTATCAAATGGATCAAAACCTGACGAGGTGAAATGTTTTTCTGTTTCAGTAGCTTGAAGAAGATCAAATTCTTGTAACTCCGTTGTAGATGTTCTACCAGCTAGAAATTCTATAGTTGTTAAAACCCCGTTTTTTGTAAGTGCTTGTTCATTCAACAGATTACTATCTTCATCTAAATCAAAGTTTACCAGGTTATCTTTATTATTTTCCTTCTCCAAATAGACCTCCTCAAAATCACTAAACCAGTTAGTATCTTTTGCAAATGAATCCAAATTCAAGACTTTGTTTGAAGCTAAAGCATCAACTTCATAATCATTTTGCCTGTATGTTCTTACACTTTTCATGCTACATGCACTCTTATTTTCAACTGTAGTTGAGAAAAGGTCTACTCCACTTTGAATTTGTTTCTTACTATACTGAATATTGGTTCCTTCCTGCACAAATTCATTACCTATATTGAAAGAGACAATTTGATTTTCAACACCCAAAGTATGTTGAAAATCAGAATCAGCAACTTTAGACTTTCCCAAAAGATAAGTATTAGAATTATCAGATTTAACAACACTAAAATCATCTTTCTTATTTGTGGCAACATTATCATTATCACTACAATAAATACAATTATCCTCTTGCAATGTAAACCAAGAAAAATCTTCAAACATCACAGTTTTACCTTCCAACTTCAACTTCTCTGAAGGTATTAAAACTGAAGATTTACAGTTCTGTTTTTGAACATGCTTCTCACTTTTTATAGTACTTGATTCTTCAGAGAGATCGCACTTGTCCAACATACTGTTATCCTTAGTTACAAAACATCTGTGTAATCCAAAGGAGTCAAAGTTTTCTTGTTTTTCCTTTTCTATAAATTTTGTTGCAGAGAAAACATCAGCAGTTTGTATTGCCATTTTACTTTCATTTGAACACTCTTTTCTAGGGATTTCTTCTGTATTCTTCCCTAAACTTCTTCCTTTTACATGTTTATCAAAATTTAAAAGTGCTACTAAATCTTGTGATGTTTCTTTTTCCAAATCAGATTTGATAATGGCACTGTCTTCAGCAAAGTCTATCAGTGGTTGTTCTTTTGACTTTTGAAATTCACACTGATTATAAGAATAAAAAGAAACAGCACTATTATTTACAACACACTGACTACTACTGTGAAATTCAGACATGAAATTACCTTCACATTTGAATGGATTAGTGCTAGAGTCTGATACAACTGACACGTGAGAAACATCTACATTTGTAGTACAAAACAACTGATTAAATGGTTTCACTTGTTTTGAAATAAATGGGTTCTTCGATGGAAACCCTGATACCTTCAGAGTATTTTCTGGTCCTTTCGTCAGCAAA
The DNA here is from genome assembly GCA_011833715.1 of Carcinoscorpius rotundicauda. NCBI lineage: Eukaryota > Metazoa > Arthropoda > Merostomata > Xiphosura > Limulidae > Carcinoscorpius > Carcinoscorpius rotundicauda. The sequence goes on from VWRL01001431.1 coordinate 24,035, forward strand.
TCATTGCTATCTTTCACAACTGGTTTAAGATGACAATGAAATAACGATGTTTTAGAGGTATCCCCACATCCTTCAAACACCATTGATAAATCACTAACAAGATTCTCAGGAGGTGAAAGGTTTGGAGAATCATAAAAAAATGGTTCTATGTGTGAATAAGAAACAGGTCTTTCATTATTCTCACAAATTACTACAGGTGCTTTCCTTTTATCATCATCAACACCAACTTCTGATGAGTACAGACATGACAGGTCTACAAAGGATGTATCAAAAGGGTCATCAAAATTCAAAGAATAATCCTCCAACATGTTCAGCTTATCAAGGTACTGGTAGGAAACTGCAGAATTTTCTTTGTTTACCTCAGAACTGCCTTCCAGGGAAAAATTGGTCAAAGGTTTCTCTTCCATCTCTTTATTTTCATCTTGTTCGATGTGTTCTTCACTGTATTCTGCAGTGAAAATTAGTAAAGGTATTTGTATTTCTTTTGTAGTTTCTGGAGTTGTGTTGAGAAAATGCAAATCTTTTTCTCCCCATTTTTTTCTATCTTTATTTCTCTTGGGTGGTGGGGGTCTAGGAGGAGGCTTCGAGCCTCTGGAAATTTTTGTTTGGGAAATTACAGATAAACTGTCAAGTTCATTTTGGTCTGGTACAAAAAACGAGCTGTCACTGTCAATCCTGTTTTCACTGGAAAAATGTTTTGTTTCTATTTCATTGGAAGAAGGTTGTGATTTATGAAGGACAGAAATGGCACTTTCTTCCTTCAGCTTACTCAGGTTAGCATGTGTCTTCTGAAGTGTACCTTGAACTTTATGTGTGAGCTGCTGGAAGAACTGCCAGTCCTCCAACCTGTTCTGCTGAGTCTGTCTACCATTTGATTCAAGCTGACTGAAATACTCACCAGTGTCCAACTCTTCATCACTACCACTTTCCTTCTTGTGGCTTTTCATTTTTTTCTTTAAATAATCCATTATCTACACTAACCCTAGAAATTGAGACAAAAGAATGAATTAAATTCTAATAACAAAAATAATGAACTAAAAACTTAAATATTAGTTGGACCTCTTCTCCATAAGTTATATAATTTTTGCACCCTGTAATGAAAGAATAATAACACATCTTTGAGATGGTGTTTTTAATTAAAACAGCCCAAATGTTAATATTTTAATGTGCCTCTATCATAGATGTGCACACAATAAAAAAAAAACAACCTGAATTCAATAAAATTCAATTCTTTAAAATTTCAACTACTTTGCTAAAATGCATGTTTAGCAAAAAACTATGAACCGTACATAAATTTTCCATACTTAAACAATAACAACCAAAACTTCAATTGAACCCACTTCTGGTTATTCTAAGACAAAAAGCTTATTTTTCGGAAGAAATACACCTTAAGTATCAATACATAAGACCTTATTTTAGTTTTGTCATGTTCACACTTTTTAAATATCCCAGTTGTCCCTGTTCTTCTATTGACTCACATCCATGAGTTGAAACAATTTTCAACTTCTGATAGCTACAGACTCCTACAGTCTTTGAAATAATTTCACACTGAAACACCAACTACAGTCTCCTTACCACCTGTTGCATTCACATTTGTTTTCTTTACTCTTCTGTTTCTCTTATAAACTCTTTTACCTCTTCACATAAACAAATACACAGAACATATTTCATTTGAAGTTTTGAAGAACATAAAAAATTTAAATTTACAAAAACACAGCAGTGAAACAATAATATACACTGATATAATTAGCTTGGAGTTTAACTATTCCCAACTAAAGAAAACATTATGCAAGGTATACATCCAAATTGATCTCACTTTTATTGTCTACAGACAGGTAAACAATCAGTCAAACATTCAGTTCAAGAGAAAAATATAAAACTTGTACATCAGCTGAAAAACATGTACTTTATAAGTTCCATCTTTCTGAGCCTTTTCACTTCAAAAATACAGAGGGCTCAGCTTTAAGTATCTTGTCATTCTAAACAACAATTTAAACTATCACACTGTTTTCTTATAGTGAAAAACAAAATGACCCTAACATATAGAAATAAAATAGAAGGTTTAATAATGATAGTGTTATCAAAATATACTGAATTACTTCATATCATGTCAAACAAAAATATCTAACCTCTGTATTTGCAGATTTACTGTTAGTATAACATGTACAGAATTCCAAAATGTTTTTCATAACGTGGACGCGTCCTTAAGCCTATACAAGTATGTTCTGTTGGAAAATTCAAAGTTTATTGTTACTAACATACACATTTGAGAAACTACTCTGTCAGTTAAGTTTTTACCAATCACTTTATTTTTAGTTTTCATGTCAATACTAACAGCGACGTTACGTACCTGTGTTTCGAAAGTTCTAATGTAAAGTCTGGCGGCCGACGCCGGCACGTCTACAAAACTACCGTTACAACAGTTTGATGCACCCCCGCATGGGATGCGACTTTTTCCCACAACTCCTCGCGAATATTCGGAACGGCCACTGGACATTCGTTAACAGTCACAGGGCAGAAGATAAAGCAGGCTTCGCGCATACAATACAATCAATAGTCCACGTCAACAATTAAACTTTGTAAGAAAGTTCAACGCCGGGACAAAATTCGAAACTAATGCAGGTCATCTATGAAGGATAATAACCAGAAACTTCGATTAGTAATTTTCAACAGGAACTATTTTTTACATTAAATAACATAAGGTATTTTCCTGTGTAAGGAAATTTTTATGAAGCTCCAACACAAAACAACTGTTCACAGATTCGTCTAACGACGTTTACATTACATCAAGTACAACTATAATCACTAGTTCTTATTTTTCAACAGATTTAATTAGTTTATTCATAATCTTTTCATTTTCTGCAAAAAAACTAAGTAAAGGAATTACTATTTATTGACAATGTATTTAAACTGCGAAAGATTTATAAACGTTTTAAACCACTAATATAAAACTTGTAATTGGTAAGCATCATTATTAATACTATAAAATGTATTGTCCCGTGAAAACAACAAATACTAAACAATGCCAAATCCATACTGTAATTAATCTATTTTCTTCAACGTGTGAAGAACAAGTCTTACCTTTTAATGCTTTGGGAAATCAAAAATTAAGCTTCAATACTCGTCATAAATATATCGGTCTTAATAAATTTACTAAACGTTTCAAACAAGCTGAGTTTAACTGCTTTTTGCCAGATAGTTTGACGTTAAGACGTCTGATTTCCCTATCTAGCGTTCTTTATCGAAACGGATACACAGCAATGCAGAACAAACACAAGACAAACCTGTAGTTGTTTGTACCACCTGCAAAATGTAGATGTTTTATACATACTTGTAAAAATAAACAAATGAATCAAGTTATATCATACTACCAAAAACGAAAATAGAGAAGTGGATGGGGAGAAAAATATACACAATGTGTATCTATATTTTGTTTGCTCTCTCCAAACTTTAAATACCTGTCTTACCACAAACACTGTACTTTACATATAGTTTGTCAAATACCTGCATGTTTCTCCATATCACTCAAACACACGATTAAATATCTTCATTTTATTTATCGATTTGGTGTTTTATAAACTAGGCAAACTGGGCTACCTGCGCATTATTAATCGAATATAAAAATCTGTAAGCGGAGATCCCCAGCCTTAAAATATATCTCCCGGAAATCTCCCGGACATTAGCTTCAGTTCCCTTCTCCCATCCAATTACAAATTTTTCTGCGAAATCGCCTGGATTCGCGCTTCGGTTTGATAAAAGATTAATATATATATATATATATATACGTGTGTGTGCGTGTATTACACTAACTGAACGTCTGTTATTTGTTTTTCAAAATAATTTTACTCCGCGATTTTCATGCGTCAGAATAGAATGGTGGCATATTTCTTTTCATGTTTCGGGTTTTCTACGTATAAGTGAAAGGTATAGGGGTTTCGTCGGTAATCTTCCTGTTTTGGTTGCTATAGTTCATTTACATTCACAGAAAATTCAACCATAAGACGAAGTTTTCATCCAATAAAAAAAAATAACCTCGTTTTTGTAACCACTACGTTATACACGACTAACGTAAACAATCTTACGTTGGTTTATAATACATGCAGAAGTACCAGAAAGAGAAACGCCACCTATCAATACATAAAATAAATAAAGATGAAATGAATAAAAAACAACTTGTATATATTGCTAAATTATCTACATTCCGATTACATCAATAAAAAATACTCTTAAAAATTAAAAAATATATCCTTTCATACGGACATAAGAAAAAGAAAAATCTCCACCACATTACTTTAAAAACATTTGCCCTTTCATTTACGTATAAAAAATTGTGTGCAGGAAAAGGTCAGAGTGTTAGGTAACCAGAAGCTCCATGTCTCAATGACAGAGAAGGTTGAACCCAACTTCCAGATGCATAGAAAAGACTCCCTTAATAGTAGAATGGTAACAAAGCTACACAATATGTCATCTGTGTTCAGTTTACTGCATTAAAGCAAACTCCAGACTTTAGTTTTGCAAATCCATAAGCTGGCTACAATTATCTTCAGAACCCAATTTAAAATCCACAAAATCAATGCATACCCAAAAGAAATAGCATAAACTGAAAAATCCTACAATCATGGACAAATTAAAACGTAAAAGAAATGCATTATAAACATCAAACCTGGTCATCCATAGGTAAAAAAAAAATAACTACCTATGAGTGAGAAAACTGTCCATTTTGAACTGAAGTATCTCAAGAATTTGACTTGGGAACAACAGAACAATGGTATGTTACCAATCACCTACCTTTGAACAAAAACTTCAGATTGAGGCTGAACACCTTGTCCACAAAATTCATAACCCAAAGAAACAGTACAAACACTTTTAGGTGCCAAAGATGCAAGGTATCTTGTGGGGGTGGAATTATGTTGAGTATGGAAAGCCCACAAGAAATTACTTATGTTACTCGGTAGTTTTCTGCAAAGAGGGTTCACAGGTGAGCAAAGCTAGCATAACTCCAACCAGACTGAAGCTGTGTGATAGCTCTAGAAACAGTCACCTACATAATCCAAGGGTGAATGTTATAATGTATCTAGAATTTGAGGAGAAAAAAAAAGAGCATCTCTACAAGGTTTTCCAAAAGAGAAGAGCATTTCTACGAGGTTTTCCAAAAGAGAAGAGCATTTCTACGAGGTTTTCCAAAAGAGAAGAGCATCTCTATATGGCTTCCAAAAGAGAAGAGCATCTCTACAAGGCTTCCAAAGGTAAGAAGCCTAGACCAGCAAAGTGGAAAAATAAAAGTAAGCAAATATTACTATTAGCATTCTGCTTCTGCTTGAGTTTCTCTAAGCTGAAACAGTAGATTAAAAGTGGATAAGAATATAATGAGGATGGAAAGAAAGAGTGAACGAACAGAAGAAGAAAAATTGTGTAGAACTTATCATAAAAATAAACAAAATACAAATGCTGAAACATAAAAAATGTTACAACTCAACAAAGGATGAATATGAAATATTGTATTCCTTGTTGGAAAGGAAAGAACCAGAAGCAAAAGCAAGTGATAGGAATATTAAGTTAAAAACCATCAAATAATAAGACAGGCTCAGCTAAAACAAGGAAAGCAGAAAGTCAAAATCCTGGATCTGAAATCAGGATGGGTTGTTTGTTCTTGAATTTTGTGCAAAGCTACACAAGGACTATATGCACTAGCCATCCCTAATTTAGTAGTGTAAGACTAGAGGGAAAGCAGCTAGTCATCACCACTCACTGCCAACTCTTGAGCTACTCTTTACCAACAAATAGGGAGATTTATCATCACATTATAACATTACCATGGTTGAAATGGTAAGCATGTTTGGTGTAATGGGGATTCAAACCCGCAACTCTCGGATTACGAGTTGAGTGCTTCAACCACCTGACCATGCCAGGCTTATCAGGATGAAACCAACCATCTTGTGCAGAATGACAATAATAATGCTTATTATTAGTGTCTCCAGCTGCCAATGAAAACATTAACAGATGATTCATCTTGTAGTTTAAGAACCTTAAGAGGTACCAGGAATGATAACACATGATTTCATAATTAAGCTAATCCAGAAAGCCATTTAAAAAGTTTAAGTTGATATGGGATATCCCTACATAGACCTTGATTATTTTCACAATATTAAAATTATAGATTCATTTTTGAGACACAAATACTGTCAAATAAACAATAATACAGACTATAAAATGTCCCAAAATTTCATATTTTGATAAAAAAAAAAGTGAAATGCATTCAAGAAAAAATAAAAATGTGAACAGAAATTCCAAACTGAAGTGTTTAAAATCTTGTATCTTTCATTCTTGGAAGAGAAAAAAAGTAAATAACATTAAACCATGAATGATAACTGAAAGCTGATACATGAACAAAAATTCAGTCGTTTTCAAAAAACAATATCTGAAGTCAAGTGGAACCAGGGAAACAATGAGTTTCTATTAAGCTGCAAGTGTTCATGTGATTTACTGTACACAGAGAATGTGCCACTTTTCTACTGTGGGAGTAATAAAATCTAATGTTGATTGCATTGTAGGCAAATACAGTACACATTAATGTGTGTCAAACTGGAAGGTTTGCTTAATGCTTGGTGCATGTGTAAAACAAATTCAGCAGTGGTATGAGGAAAAAACTATCAACTTATGTGGAAAGGTAAATATATATCTGAAATACCTTTCCAGATAAGGAAAATTTCAGCAGCCAGAGTTTGTTTAAGTTCCTCTTTTCCAAAAATTTATTGGACACAAGCTACATGACAAAATGTTGTACACAATTGAAAAAATACACTACTGACCCCATAAAAAACCCTTCTGAATAAATTCTTACATGTTTTGAAAATTGATATATTATTTTGTAACAATAATCTTTAGTGCCATATGCGAGGAAAACTTTTGTTAAGAGGCAGAAAAAACTCCTCCATGGATAATCAAAGAAATTAGATAATTAAGAACCTCTGATAGTTTACTTGGAACATTTGACACCATATTGTTGAAAACTGTTACTAACAACCATTGAAATTTCTCCACACATCAGCATGAACAAAAGACCACATTCTCAAGCTAAGTTTACATCTGACAATTGTGTGATTCATTAAAGTATCTTGTAAGCTTATTAAACTTCTTTCACATTTAATATTTTTGTATAAATGTTTTGTGCATCCAGTGCAAAACAACACTCTCATAAACATCAAACAACTTGTTTTCTGAATTCTCTCATATAAAAATGTGAAAACTCACCTAATCAAATAATGTCTGAGGAGTCTCAAAATTGAAATTCACTTCCTTCTTTGATAGCAAGGTGCTGCTCTTGAACGTGGCCACTATCACCAGAAAGCTCTTTTTCCTCAGAATCTCTTCCCAAACTTCTCTCTGACAACGTTGTAGACACATCACTTTCAAAATGACACTCACAAGAGCATGTTTCTACTGAAAAATCAATATCAGATCCATCAGTTATTGGAGCACTTTGGTTTTCTAAGGTCCATGGTGAAGTCTGTCTTAAACGTTCAGACAGGTCAACAGTGATGTAATGGCAGCCACAACCACAAGAGTGGCATTCACATGGACAAAGAATGCTAGATTTTGTTCCTACATCTGTCTTAACACCTGAGACTATATTGTTTCCACCCAAATGAAGCGGAATTGAAGAACTATTTGTACTTGAGTCTGATGATGCTCTCTCAAAGCTTTCAATATTTTCGATTTCAGAAAATGCTGCATCACTAAATTTCCTCTGCATAATGTTACCTATTTGGGTTTCAGAAGTCATCCAAGCACTTTCAAAAGCAGCTGTAATTTTCTGTGCTTCTTGCAGTACTGTTTCCATCATCAGTTCATTTTCAGGTTTTTGATTGCTCCAACTATCATTTTTTAGTAAAGCAGAATCAGGAAAATGGTTATGAGTAATTTTGTCTTTATCATCTAAATCCTCACAAACCTGTGGCTTTTTTGGAATTCTAGGGCTCTGCAAACCTTTTTCACAAAAATCAACCCAATTTTTAAGGTTCACTTTTTTAGGACTTTTTAATTTAAAACTAAACTCTTCACCAGGAAGAGAAAGATGTATTTTTTCAACATGTGGATCAGGTGAAGATGATGCTGATCTAATAAATGCTTCTAGTGGAGCAATACTTATTGGGGTTGTACTTCTGGGTCTTTCAACTGGAATTGTGCTCACTTCAAGACGTTGCTGTCGAGTAGGTAGTTTTGGAAGACTACTTTTTACAGATGATACAGGTATCTGAAAATTAGATGGAGGAAGATCATCATCATCCAAAGACTCTTGTGCAAGAAGCGTTTCGGCTTCATAATCTTCTTCACTCTCTCTTCTTTTCACATGATTCTTTTGTACATCTTCAAAATCCAATTCTGACTCAGACGAGGCATGGTCTTCAATTACAGAAATACATTCTACTTGTGTCAGTATGTCTTGGTTTTCCTGTTCTGAAATACCATTTCTCTGTCTCTCAGAAATTTCATGTTGCAAACTATAAATAAACTTAGATTCTAAAGAAAGTTCTTTCTCAGATTTTTCCGTTTCTTCTTTTGATTCAATTTCTTTCTCATTCACTTGATATTCAAGACCATCACTCCCATCTTTAGAATCTTCTATGATTTCAATTTCTTCATGGTTATATTTTATATTCTCATTTTTAAGTTTTCTAATTTCTTTGTCATCATTTAAGGTTTCTATAATGAGAATTTTCTCCGGTTCACTTTTCTTAAAATCTGATTCGGGAACAAAAATGTTGGTATCCATTGTTTCTTTATTCACCATAGATGGTGGTGAATATGGTAGAGTTGGTGAAGGTGTTTTGCTTCTTGGTGATTTTCTACCTCCAAACCTAAATAACGAGAAAAGCCCTCCTTTCTCTTTCTTTTTTGAGCTCTTTTCATCTGTACTACAGGCAGTGTTGTTCCGATAAGACTTTGGAGAACCCTGAGGCGACCTACTCTGACTTCGACTACGACTTCGAAAAATATCAGTCCAAGAACTTTTCCTTTTGTGAGATTTTTCTGAGGAGGTTTGATCATCATAAGCTGAAAGTATGGAATCAGCTGACAAGTTTTTCCTTCTGTCTTCCACTTGCTCAGATCTCTGAGTTTTCAATAATGAAGAAAATGATCCTGTCCTGATACTACTTGGGGTTTGACTTTTTACTCCCTCACAAGGAGTTAATGTACCCTGAGAGTCAACATCACTTTCAAACTGTTTATCAAACTCAGGAGTGACAAATCCAGATGAATATCCAGTTTGTGGAACAGCCGTAAAGACTGAACCCGCTGAAACAGTTTCACAAACATCTATATTATCTAGCGATTCATTTAAATTATCATTATCCGAGTCAGAACCATCCACTTTTTCCTTAATGCTTGAAGGACTTTCAAGTTCATCTGATGCCAAATCTTCTAAAGAAGCCAAAGGAGCAAGAAGATATCTCAGATGTTCTGAAGGGAAATCATCTTCCTTTCCTTCTTCAGTCATTGTTATTATACTCAACGAGTTACAGACTGAGTACAAGCTGTTCTTTGTTGCCAGATCTTCAGGATGAATTTTGTTTCAACAGATACCATCCTCATTAACAGTGTTTAAAAACCCTTAAAGAGTAAACAAAAAACATGAATACCTCATCTTAAATATGAAGTTATGATTTATTTTTAAACTATTCAAACTGCACTAGATTTTATAAAAAAATCTTTAAATTATTAATCATGACAATTCTTTAAAAGCCTAATGTAATATTAAAGTTAAAAAATAAAATTGAAAAAATATCAAATTGTATAATTTAGAAAAATAGCCTGATGAAATTAACAAAAGTAGAAAAATTAAAAATTACAGCCCAATGTACAAATACAAAAGTAAATAGTAGTATTACACTCAATTGACAACTTGAATCAAATAAATATTTAATAATCCATGAAATTATATCTAATAAAATAAAAATGGCATATATCCAGAACATAGAGGTAAAGACAATGCTCAGATCTGATACTGTAAATTTTTAAATCAAACTAATCTTGACTAGTAAATACATTTCAATCTTTTAAACTAATAAATTACACTCACAATTAACTTTGACAATAATGTTTTGGTCTTGGATCTAACTTAAACTGATAATAAAATCAGAAACTTGATTAAAAATCAGTTTTTAATTTATACTTAGAATGATATAGAATAAGTTTGGACTACTGAATTTGAAATTCAGCTCTCAAACGACTGTTCTTGCAAAATTCATTACATTTAGGCACAAAATTGTTATTTCAAGGGGCTGACCTTACTCCTTGCAACCAATGTTCCAAAATACATCTTGTTAATGGCATTAACAATATTTTACGGAAGCAATTAATGCAAGTGTTTGAATACTTCATTTGAAATATGTTTGTCATAAATAAAATATTTGGTTTATGTGTGTCACCAAATAAAGGTAAGTTCACTGTATTTAATGTTACACACTTCTCTCTGCTTTTGAGCTGAAGTTCAGTTTTGAAGCAGTCACATTTTTCATTACCTAAAAATGTATTTCAGATAGATCCTTACTTCTTTGCACATTAATAACTATTAC
>VWRL01001432.1:0-34480 GCA_011833715.1 Carcinoscorpius rotundicauda
CTTAGTCGATGATTTGCTGTTCCGTAAATCGATTTCAGTAACGCATATTAAATTATAAATACACATAAAAATGATTTCATACACGTTTAATTAATTACAACTTCGTGGACTCTTTCATCAGAGTCACTCTCATACCAAACACTTTTAGCCTTGAAGTCGTTATTAAGTTACAGTCAATCCCTTTGTTCGTTGGTAAAAAAGTGTTCAATTCTCACCAACAACATGTCGAAAGTTTCCAGAGAAGATTTTGATTTTCGTTCCGAAGACTTTTTCAGTATAAATCTCATAGATACACCAAACCTGAGTAGTTTCACGAACGTTGTCAAGTATGACGGTGATTAAACATATGTCAGTTTCAGGTTTAATTAATCATCACGTTAGCGCAAATCAGGTGGATAATTTGTGGAGGCTACGAATCTACATAATTAATTTAACGTTTTCTCAGTCAGAAGAAGGATGGATTTGAACTGTATACTTGACCACAAACGCATGTAACGTCAAATATCGTTTCTTCTTTCCTTTCTGTTCAAATTCTGTTTACGTCAAAATAAAGACAGCTGAGAATGAAAATCGAATGTAATAGCTTTAAGAGGATTCCATAAGCTACCACGTCTGTTTTAAGTTTAAAATGGAGTTTATAAACCGCGCACTTTGTGTCACGAAAGCCAAATGAACTGAACGAAGTCTGAATCTTTCGAGTTTAACAGTATCGTGAACTAAATTTGTTATAAAATATCTAATACTTCATTGAACACTTTGTCTTGCGATAATATACTTAAAAAGTTTAGCACGCGGTTTAAAACTGTGCACCATTTGTTGTTTTAATATCATTCAAGATTTGGCTTGAACAATTTTGTGATGTCATTTCCAAAGATCACGTGCAGTGCGTTTAAAACTCATCATTTACGTGAAACCAATCATTTATTTTCTTCCTTTCGCGCGCAACTAATAAGCTGAAAGTATTTGAAAACAGCAACAAGAAACATAAAACTCCCAGCGAGTGTAGCTTTGATTTTTTACAGAATGTACGTAAATAGGCTTAGCTGTTTAGAAAAACGAAAAAATTTAAATACCAGTTAATTCAATATTTCAGACGTGTTATTTTAAACTTACCTGCTGTTTGTCTTAACGCAAAGCTGTACATCGGGCTGTTTGCGATCTGTTCATCTAAAAAAAAATTAAATCGTGGGTTTTAGCGTTGTAAGCCCGTAAAATTACCCCTGAAACTAAGCGACCCTCCTACAATAACAATTTTAAAACAATGTTTTTTTTTATTTCCTTGTTAAGTTTAAACTCATAGATTTTCTTGTTGCAAAGCTCCATCGGGTTATATGCTGAGTCCGTCGAGGGGAATCGAACCGCTGGTTTTGAGGTTGTAAATCCACAGTTAATAATACTGATGCGAATAAAATCACTCTGTCAGTTTTAGAGATTTGGTCGATAAATCAAAATGTGTTTATGGGAATAACGGGCCATTTAAATTCACGAGGGGTTTTCACAACCTTATTTAAACTAGACGTTTTGTCTGACGTGGATATAAATACATGCTGAAAATTTGGACAAATGTTATTATATAATATGACATGCGTGTTTTCTTGAAGCAGAGTCATACTGGGCTATCTGCTGAGTCCACTGAGGTTAATCAAACCCCTAATTTTAGGGTTGTAAGTTCGTAGACTTACCGTTGTACCAGCGGTGGACATAAGGTGTCTAAAAATTACGTTAACGTAATTTATTATTAATGGAGTGGATAACATTATTTTCGAATGCACTGTCTTTAACTTCTTCAATCAAAACGGTCAGATCAGAAATTTGTACTTACATCGAACGTTGAGAAAATAGCCGAACGAAGTAAAGAAACCAAACAGATGTTTAGTGGTACATTTATACCAGCCAGCATCTTTTCTGGAAATTGAGGTAAAATTGAGATATCCCCCTGAGGAAACATCGAAAGGAAGAGGACTTTGATCCTTCTGCCACAAGGGGTCGCTCAGGGGGTTGGCTTCGACATCACACTTCAAAGACACAGCCATACTCTCGACGATAGGAATTCCAAAACCTGGTTCTCTGCTTATCGAAAACGTGGGACCATCTAGAAAGGAGTCAATATTTTCTGTAAAAATGGAGGTATGACTGACTACAGAACATTTAAATTTGAATAACAACAGTAACATTTTAAACAACACTACGTTAAAAGTTCTGAATTAATCAAATGAAAAACAACAACTTTAAATGCTACCATCGATTCACTGTGACATTGGAAATATAAACAGTGCTTAATCAAATACGTAAAACATCCGACGAATTTTCCTTTCGTGATGACGAGAAACTCGTTTGTTTGTTTCGGTTTTTTTGTTGTTTTTTTTAAATTTCGAGCAAAGCTACTCGAAGGCTATCTTCGCCAACCGTCCCTAATTTAGCAGTGTAAGACTATAGGGAAGGCAGCTAGTCATCACTACCCACCGCCAACTCTTGGGCTACTTTCTTACCTATGAATAGTGGGATTGGCCGTAACATTATAGCGCCACCACGGCTGAAAAGGCGAGCCCGTTTGGTGCGACGGGGATTCGAACCCGCGACCCTCGGGACCCAACTTGTCATGCCGGTCCCGAAACTCCCTTGAAGTAAAAATATATTCTCAAGACGGTTGGTTGGGGCATTAGCACTTTAATAAACACAAGGTGCAGAACGTCGTTTCGGCCTGAAGATGGCCTAAGAAGATCGAAACGTTGTTCTGTGATTTATTTTAATTAAAGTTTTTAATATCCATACGAGCCCTCGGGAAGATACAATATATTTCTTTGTTTTCTTGATTTGTTAGTAAAAACGCAAAGAAACATAATTCGATATAAAGATACGTGTTTTTAACATCACTGGTTAAACCAACTTTTCATTATCAAATGAAAGATAAAACTACATTTCACGTTTGCTCATTAGGGCCACGATAAGTACTGGAAACAAAAAAAAATCTATGCATTATTACCTGAAGAAATTTAAAGTCACTGCTAATAGCAGAGTTTTTTGTTAAGCATCTACGTTAGAGGATGGAGAAGTGTTTTTGTAATTAAACTTTTTTCCAAGTTCTATTAATCTAAAAACGATACCTAGAAACAACGTTTTTTTTTAGTCAATAACCTCAGAAAAATGAATAACTATTGGCACGGTTCATCAACTAAAATTCAGAGAAAATAAAAGAAATGTTCGACTTCGGTTCATTACGAATGACGCCACTTAAAGGTCAAATTATAAAAACAATATTTGTAAAGTTCATTCGTCAGCATTACCATTCTTCGTGACTATTTTGATATCAACCTGTTGACTGCCAAGTATTTTCAGCTGTTACAATGCATCTCTAATGCTTCTTTATTTTGTAACTTTTTCCGTGACGCTATTTTGGATCGAAAGTGAAACAGTTTGTAAGTAGGTCAAATGTATGTATGGTGATGACATCTAGTGTTGAAGTTAGGTATTATTGAGAACGTATTAACTCGTTCGTGACACTGTATTACAGATCGGCTTGGACGAGTTATCTCGTCTACGGCACTGAACAGTTTAAAACTTCACTATTTTGACCATTATGTGCATATTTATATCAGCTATTGGACAATGTTTGAGTGCAGTAAAAGAGTTAATAGCTAATAGCTGACATCTACAGGTGTGCTTAAGAATTCCCGATCTAAGAAGAGGATAGTGAGACCATTCCTCATTGTAAGATGTCTTGTTGGAATTTCGTTTTTTAATGTTTAGGTTTTCAACAGGTTCCTCCAGAGAAAGATTTATGATTCGCCATGACTACTTACACAAAACGTTCAATGATACACTGGCTGTAAATGGTTGTATCCATGCCTCGTGAAAGACAAAGGAGACCAGTTCTTTCTTGTTGAATGCTCTCGTGATGTTGAGGGACAACAAACTCCAGCTTCGATACGTTTTGTTTCCCGGTAGATATTCTGTGAAAAGCTCCCCACTGGAAGAGACGTTTGTTGTTTCTAAGAACCATTGTATTCGTCGAACAGGAATAGATGAATTTTCAGCCACACATTTGATTAGGAGCAACTGCCATTCTTGGAGAGTGATGACTGCGCCTTGAGGAAGTCTTTTGTCTTCGAGTTGTATGTAAGGCTCTACTGGTGGGTCTGGAACGTAGAATCCGAAGAATGAACACAGATCTATTATTTCCCTTTACAGAACATACAGAGAATAAAAGTAAATTATAGAACCTTATCCAAAATTATGTTGTAGCTTCTTGCTAATACTGTACCATAAAAAACATGGACTCAGTCAAATCTATGACTTTTACTAAAACACCAACCACGTCTTACAACGTGTCTTTTATTAAAGTTTTGTGATTCATTTTCTCAGGCTCTATAAAGACACGAAAAAGGCTTTAATTAAACACTAATTGCCAGCTCTGCTGGTAACGAGGTTACCACACCTTATACTGATAGAAAACGAAACACGTTCAGCATGATGAGTGAGTGACGTCATCACAAATTATCAGCACACTACTCACTGGAAAACAGCAAAAGTTGATTGTCGTGCGGAATATTATGAAATTTATTTGACTTGTTATAAAAAGAAATCACTTGGTGCATAAAAAAAAACCGACTTTTCGATTGCAAACAAAACACAGTAACAATAACATAATTACAGACAACTTAAATCTGTTATTCTATTTTTGAAACCTACTCAGCACCGTAAGTTCCATTATTTCGACTTTACTTCCGACTGAACCATCATTTCTAACTCTGCCACACCCCCACAGGCCCTCGTCAGTGGTGACGACGTCCTGAATTGTAAGAACTGTAATTCCGTTACGAGTTACGTTCCAGAATCTACGATTGGCAGTCATAGCTTCTAGGACCACTGGCTGGCCGTTTTGTAGCCACTGAACTGATCCGCCAGGTGTCTCTAATTCGCATGAGAGACTGACTGTTGCTCCTGCTTGCACTGTTTTCTTCAAACCTTTTCCTATTTGTTTTGAAGCTGTAATAATAATAATAATACGTAACTTAAAACATGATATTTTATGATATTTCATCAACACAGCCGAAGTTTCGAAATATTTCGTAAATTTTCTATTTCTAAATTTAGGCCCAGCATGGCCAAGCGTGCGACTCGCAATCTGAGGTTCGCATCCCCGTCGCGCCAAACATGCTCGCCCTTTCAGCCGAGGGGGGCGTTATAATGTGACGGTCAATCCCACTATTCATTGGTATAAGAGTAGCCCAAGAGTTGGCGGTGGGTGGTGATGACTAGCTGCCTTCCCTCTAGTCTTACACTGCTAAATTAGAAACGGCTAACGCAGATAGCCCTTGTGTAGCTTCCTGCGAAATTCAAACCAAACCAAACAACGGTAGACCCCAGTCGATAAAACGCCTCTATCCCCTTGTATAGCTTTGCGCTAAAAGAAATTTTATAAACCTAAAAATTGTTTGTTTTTGAATTTCGCACAAAGCTACTCGAGGGCTGTCTGTGCTAACCGTCTTTAATTTAGCAGTGTAAGACTAGAGGGAAGGCAGCTAGTCATCACCACCCACCGCCAACTCTTGAGCTACTATTTTGCTAACGAATAGTTGGATTGACCCTCACATTATAATGCCCCTACGGCTGAAAGGGCGACCAGAATTCGAACCCGCGACCAATTACGAGTCGAGCATCTTAACCCACCAGGCTATGCCGGGCTTAGAATACGATACAACTTATATATACCCAAGCTTTAGTTGTGTGTAAGTTTGATGAAACAATGTTTTCAGACTAAATTTTGGCTTGGAAACAAACTTACTT
This sequence comes from Carcinoscorpius rotundicauda, assembly GCA_011833715.1. Taxonomy (NCBI): domain Eukaryota; kingdom Metazoa; phylum Arthropoda; class Merostomata; order Xiphosura; family Limulidae; genus Carcinoscorpius; species Carcinoscorpius rotundicauda. The sequence goes on from VWRL01001432.1 coordinate 5,788, forward strand.
AGTTTTTAATGTCTAATTCAACACGATAAAAATGAACACAGTTAAACTTGGTCTACGCACGAAAAGAAAATACCTGATTCATTACATGACAAGAATGTCATCAGGTTATCTTATTACCAGTAAACGATAAGTATCCCATTGTAAACGTGTTTCAAGTCACTATACCTTTTATGAATTCTAAATTAGAATACATATATACGTTATACATACATATAAATTGACGTTTATATTCTCAATATGAACTGTGACAAAAGGATTACATACAACCACATCTGCTTATCAGGACTTCAACATGAAATATTATAGGTTAGTTATATAAAGCTAAACGTCAAACATTATAATATTCAGTTTTATCAACACATAACTTAGATAATTTACTGATGTTAACATCCGGGACTTTATATTACAGCCAAGCAAAAAAAAAAAGTGAGTGTACATCTCTTACACACACGTTACACATACAAGTCACGAAATTATAACGGAGTTTTTCAGATCATTTTAAACAAAGTAGCTCCTCAAAAACATTAGGATGACGTCAGGGAATGAAGCAATAGTGTGTGGTAGTTTTATTCAATGTATGACGGTGTTTTTACGTCATAGAATGAAGAAACTGAAGTTTTAAATATGGACGGTAACTTTTGTTCACCTCAGAAATTCCTAAAGTTCGGAGGTATCCGACCGTAATATTGAGTTAATGACTAGAGTGAAGGCAGTCCACGTACAACACACGCCATCACAAAAACTTCATCTGGTTTTGTTTATGGAATAGCGTAAATGACTGTTCCATTTGTAACGCGCCCACAGTTTACAGTGCGTAGCATATTAAGTGACATAACTTCTCGAACCTTGGATTTTTGAACCACCTAACTTCATGTACATCAAACCATTGCACTATATATATATCAGTGTTTTAACGTCAATGTATTGGCGTTCAAGAATCATTCTTCGAAACGCATGAATAACAAAACCAATGAAAGGTTCACGAGATCTGCATTTCCAATTAAACGTATTTTCTCTCAAGTCCCGGATGAATTAATAATAAAAAAAATACTTGAAATAAAGATATAAAATATCAACTTATTTTCAGCGCCAGTGAAAGTTTGATGTGGAAGATACTTTTAAAATATTGGTGGCTTCATATAATGAGTTCGACCACCAATCTGTGAGTTGCAGGCTCTGATCTTTTCACCGAATATCTTCGCCATTTCAACCGCCTTTCAATGTGACGGTCAATCCCATTATTCGTTGGTAAAATAGTGACCCAGGAGTTGGCTGTGAGTGACCTGCCATCTAGTCTATCACTGGCGAGTTGGGGACGGCTTAGTGCAAATGAGCCTCCAATCGCTTTGCGCAAATTTTAGAACAAAGCAAACCCAACGCTCGATGAAAAACGTAATGTAGTCGCGAAATTATTAGACAATGGAGACAAAAATCTCTGATATTTTTGTTGAATTAAGAAACATAAATGAGAACTTTGAGCAACAATACATCTCTCTATTTCGTCACTGCTGTGTTGACGTCATCGGTTTACCACACGATAAGTCTCCAAAAGCGCGATTTGTTTATTTGTTTTGGAATTTCGCACAAAGCTACTCGAGGGCTATCTGTGCTAGCCGTCTCTAATTTAGCAGTGTAAGACTGCAGCTAGTCATCACCACCCACCACCAACTCTTGGGTTACTCTTTTACCAACGAAAAGTGGGATTGACCGTCACATTATAACGCCCCCACGGCTGGGAGAGCGAGCATGTTTAGCGCGACTCGGATGCGAACCCACAATCCTCAGATTAGAGTGCATGCCTTAACGCGATCGGCCATGCCAGGCCACCCAAAAGCGCGATAAATGTAAACAAAGAATCTCAAAAATCGTTAGATCTAAGATCCTGATAAGACCTGCGATTTGTCGAGATCTGAGCGGATTCGTAAGCGTGATATGGAACTACATTTTTCAGGTTATCAGGAAGAGCTGGTCTTGCTTTTTATCAGACTATCGGTTTCTTTGTGTTTTGAATTTCGCGCAAAGCTACACGAGGGCTATCTGCGCTAGCCGTCCCTAATTTAGCAGTGTAAGACTAAAGGGAAGGCAGCTAGTCATCACCATTTACCGCCAACTCTTGGGCGACTCTTTTACCAAAGAATAGTGGGATTGACCGTCACATTATAATGCCCCCACGGCTGAAAGGGCAAGCATGTTTGACGCTACTGGGAGGCGAACCCGTGACCCTCAGATTGCAAGTCGCACGACTTAACACACTTAGCCATGCCGGGTCAAATAAATAGTCAAAAAGGTTTAATAAAAGCTTTCCGAATTGAACTATCATTGGGTGGAACGAAAACATGTGGGCGGCAGCAATAATTCTGCTAACTGTCAACGAAAAGTTTTCGTTTGTTTCGAATTTCGCACAAAGCTACTCGAGGACTATCTGAGCTAGCCGTCCCTAATTTAGCAGCGTAAGACTAGAGGAAAGGCAACTACTCATCACCGCCCATCGCCAACTCTTAGAGTACTCTTTTATCAACGAACAGTGGAATTGACCGTCATATTATAACGTTCCCACGGCTGAAAGTGCGAGCGTGTTTGGTGCGACCGGGATTCGAATCCGCGACTCTTGGATTACGAGTCGAACGCTTTAACACGCTTGGCTATGCGGGGCCTTTTCAGGCTATAAAGATAATACAGCAGTTTCACGTTACGTCGTGTTTTACAGTTTGACGTCGAGTCTCCGGTGAGGTTAGAAAAAAAAGATCAAAAAGAAATCCCCAGGGTCACTTAAGGAAAGTTAGATTTCTGTTGCCAATTTCTGTAAAATATTCCAGTATAATTCATTACTACTTCAAAGAATCTTCACTTTAAGAGGTTGGCGCGTTCTGTCATCACTCTCCAGGGAACTAAAACTGAACACAGCACGAAAATATCTTTCCAAACGATGACAAGAGAGAATGGTTACTTTCATATTCTCCCTCTTTTAAAAAGGAAGTGAAAGGAAACCCAAGCCTCTCATAAAATTGAAAAACCCAGTTTTCGATATTAGTTTAAATTACACTCCACAACGTTTTTGAAAAGTTTTGCTTCCTGAAAGGTTTTTTGCTGATTGTGACAGGTACCTGGTGGGTATGTACAAATATAGTTTTGGTTTTGCTGCATCACGTGGGAACTCTGAGAAATAGACAGTTAACTGTTTACCGGCAATAACGTATTTAATGCGTTTATGTTTCTAACACGTTATTAAGTTCAACATAATTAAAAGTGCTCTGCTCCTGATTTTCGTTTGTATTCAATGTCCGGTGCATCACGTTGCAGTGTCCAACAGTGGTCAGCAAGCATTGACGGATTACAGTTGCCCTGATATCGTTTTTCCATTGTAGCAATGTCCTGGTGAAACCTTTCACCGTGTTCGTCACTGACAGCACCAAGATTTGCGGGAAAGAAGTCCAAGTGTGAGTGGAGGAAATGAATCTTGAGTGACATGTTGCACTTCATTGTTTTGTATGCTTTGAGAAGTTTGTCTACCAGCTGAATATAATGTGGGATTCTATAATTGCCAAGAAAATTGTCTTTGAAGGCTTTTCAGGCAATTTTTTCAGGTCCAACTAACAAATCTTTGAACCGCTTGTCACTCATAATATGTCTGATCTGAGGTCCAACAAAAATGCCCTCTTTGATCTTGGCCTCAGTTATTCTTGGGAACATCTGTCTTAAATAACGAAAACCTTCGCCTTCTTTGTTCATTGCTTTCACCAGATTCTTCATAAGTCCCAATTTTATGTGAAGAGGAGGCAAAAAAAAAAATATTTGCCGGGTTGACAAGTGGTTCATGCACTACATTTTTCTGTCCTGGAACTAACTTTTTACGGAGTGACCAGCTGTGTCTAGAATAATGTGACTCTTTGGCACAACTATCCCATTCACAGATGAAACAACAGAACTTTGTATAGCCAAGCTGCAGTTCCAGTAACAGAACAACAACTTTCAGGTCTCCAAAGATATTCCAGTTGTACTTACTGTATTGGATGTGCTTCAGCAACATTTCCATGTTCTCGTAGGTTTTCTTTAGATGTGTGCTGCATAGCCAACAGGTATTGAAGAGTGAACGTTGTCATTATGTTACAGAACAGCTTTAAGGCTTAACATTGATGATTCAATAAAGAAATACTACTATTGCGGGTCATGGTCACAACCCAAAGCAGTGAATAATACTTCAATGTCAACACAAAAACAGAGACTGTCAAATTGTGCAAAGAATTTGGTTATATCATCTTGGCAGCTTCGAAAAACAGAAATTTTCGTACCTGGTGACAGCAAACACCATTCCTGCAGTCTCGAACCCAGAAATTCGGCTTTTTCTTTTGACAGACCCAATCTCTGACCAGATCGTTTAACTCTGACTGTGTTATGAGATATGGATCACCTGAAGATTACAGTTCAAAAGCTGGATCAATGTCAGTTCCTTGCATTGCAGTTTCTTCATCTGGTTCGTCTAAGGTCCATTCCTCTGGTGGTTTTGGAATTGGAAGACTGTCGTCATGTGGCAGAGGTCTCATTGTTGAAGGCAGATTAGGGTATTCAATTGACTTCTTGTTTTTGGCAGAGAAACCAGACATATTATTCAAACAGAAGTAACAGTGCGTCGCATGGTCTTTCTGTTCTCGCCATATCATCGGGACAGCAAACGGCATTGTCTTTCGAGTGCCTCTGAGCCAAGCTCTCGGACAGACAGCACATGTTGCACAACAAATGTGAGGCGCCCATTCCTGGTCTTGATCACCAATTATACAGTCGAAGTACAGATGACATGCTTTCTTCACAAGAGCAGTCATTGAGCGTCTCTGATGAACAAGCGTATACTCGCCACAAATATAGCAAAATGTATCGCGGCTGTTACAATACTGACGAGACATACTGACCGGCACCAATAGTCCTGTAAAACTTCTATAACATCTAACTTACTTGTTACAGTGCTACTGAGGCAATGATATATCCTAAAACAATACGTACACACTATAAGGTCTATATTAATCCAATGAGCAGCATCTGTGTATACAAGCCACTTTTACAGCCTGCTGAGACAGTGTCAAGCTGGCTCCGGCCAGCCCAGACCTGCTCGGGCTGCATACTTCCACAGAACAGCTTCCAACCTGGCCTGATTTCATGCCTGGACATCTCCAGACTGCACAAAATATTGTTCATAGGTCTCTTACAGAAACGAAAATTTTTGGACACAAATATAAGAAAACACATGACAAAACTGAAGATTTCGATTAAACGGTACCTGATGGGCATATTTGGATGTGATTTTCGTGATCAGCAGCCAAAAAAATCTATAAGGAACACCCAATTGTGTTCAAGAAGCAAAACTTTAGTTGTGCAGTGTTATTGTTGTTGTGTTTTTTATTCGGTGGAACTTCAGAATTATTAATTTGTGTGTGAAAGTTTTATGTTCTAATATTACAGTTTAGCTGAAACGTACTGTACTTTAAATAATGAAACCAATCAGAGACTTTGTTTGTTTTTTTAATTTCACCCAAAACTACACGAGGGCTATCTGCGCTAGCCGTCCCTAATTTAGCAGTGTAAGACTAAAGGGAAGGCAGCTAGTCATCACCATTTACCGCCAACTCTTGGGCTACTCTTTTATTAACGAACAGTGGAATTGACCGTCATATTATAACGTTCCCACGGCTGAAAGGGCGAACATGTTTGGTGTGACCAGGATTCGAATCCGCGACCCTCAGATTACGAACGCCTTAACTCCCCTGGCCATGCTGGGCGTACACTAAGTTAATTGTCTGTGTATCAATCCATGCAGAAGCTCATATAATTCAACAGAAACGAATATGTAAAGCAACATATTCCAGCTCTACAGTTACTTCTGTGATGTATCACGTGCAACTTACTTCCATCAGTTTACACCTAACTAGCAAACCATCATTACTAGGGAGTATTTTTGAGACACTTCCCACAAACAATAAATTTCTTCATGTTTTAACATACATTTCATACAGTTACCGTTATTAGCAGAATACTAATCTACAGCATTCCGGTTTCAATATCTCCATTGGTCTAGCAGTTACCAAGCGCGTTAAGGCGTGCGACTCGCAATCTGAGGGTCGCGAGTTCGCATCCGCATCGCGCCAAACATGCTCGCCCTCCCAGCCGTGGGGGCGTTATAATGTGACGGTCAATCCCACTATTCGTTGGTAAAAGAGTAGCTCAAGAGTTGGCGGTAGGTGGTGATGACTAGCTACCTTCCCTCTAGTCTTACACTGCTAAATTAGGGACGGCTAGCGCAGATAGCCCTCGAGTAACTTTGCGCGAATTTCAAAAACAAACAAACTAGCAGTTAAATCTGAGGGTCGCGGGATCAAAACCCGTCTCTAGAAATACTCATCCTTTCATTTATTTACGGTAGCGTTGTAATGTAACGATAAATCTCACCATTGATTGTTAAAGAGCATCACAGTGGTGTCTGGTTTTGACTAGTCACAAGTCTTTATAGGTATATACAGCTAACGTAAGGAATAACTTTGCGCGAAATCCAGTAGATAAAATCACCATCTATTGATCTGAAATGGTTCTTTATTTGGCGGGTTTTTTTAAACAAATATATGCAATGCGGTCACGTTTCATTTTGGAAGTTAAACACTTTTAATATTATTTCACCTGCAGCAATCGCTATTTAGCTATTCGTGAAATAGTCTTATAATAAACCTAGTTTGTCGCATGTTTTCATGGAACCGCACAATTTTTCCCGGTTTTTTTTTCTTTCGCAAATCTTTAGACTGCGTTAGAACTGTGTCTTTTTCAGTCTCCCAGAATTAACATCGCCCCTGGAAAACAAGGCTCGTCCAGGAATGAAAAGAAACACACCCTACATGCCGTGTTCAGCACTAGCATAAACTAAATAGATGGACAAAAGGAATCGAATGTAGGGAGAACGGGAAGGTTTCCCGGGAAAAGCTGGTCTTCTAATTGGCCGTTATCATTACTGGAAGGCTTCAATGATTCCGATAAAGAAGTAACTGATGAGAAGAAATCTAATGGTCTTCTCTTGTCTTCGGGCATTCATCTCCTTAAACAACGTGTTCTAGCACGATCGAATCGACTGTATCAGACAAAGGAATCTTAACACCACCTTACGTTCGCTCTCTGAATTATTTCATGTCTCGTGACGCTTGTATTTGTTAAGTTTTGAAACTTTCGTTACGCTATTATCTGTTCTAACTGGCTTCTATTCAAGACGTTAACACTACTGAGCCAACCACTTAGTTTCTGTTTTAATAGCTGTAAAGAAAGAAAAGAAAAAGAAAAAAAAAGTCAAATGTCTGTCACGTGATACTTTCAAGAACCACACGGAGTATGGCTCTCAACGTGATTATTTAGGCTTAATATTCGTAACACTGACACCAGAATGCCTCTCAGTGGCTTAGCGGTATGTCTGCGGACTTACAACGCTAAAATCCGGGTTTCAATACCCGTGGTGGGCAGAGCACAGGTAGCCCATTGTGTATCCTTTTGCTTAATTCAAAACAACAACGACACCAAAATACCTATCTCACACACGTATATTTGTTTATTTGTTTTTGAATTTCGCACAAAGCTACTCGAGGGCTATCTGTGCTAGCCGTCCCTAATTTAGCAGTGTAAGACTAGAGGGAAGGCAGCTAGTCATCACCACCCACCGCCAACTCTTAGGCTACTCTTTTACCAACGAATAGTGGGATTGACCGTAACATTATAACGCCCCCACGGCTGAACGGACGAGCATGTTCGGCGCAACGAGGATGCAAACCCGCAACCCTCATATTACGAGTCGCACGCCTTAACGCGCTTGGCCATGCCGGACCAATCGCACGTTATGTTCAACGTTTCGTTTACTAATCGTAATATAAATATAACATCAAGATTTTAAAGATTTTTCATTGCCCAACGTTAGTTGTTCTTCAATACATCTTGATATTGACGGGAGTTAACCTCACACACATTCATCTTGTTTACTCGATATCTGTTAGATATTTCATCTTATAGACATTATACCAACCAAATGGGTATCTTAACTCAGTGTTACTTCATTCTTGAGTCAGTTGACAAAAGAAAATTTCCAAGAAAATCCGAATTTAAGGATATGTTGACAGAATCCAAGTTCAACACATTTAGGTCTATAAGACTACCACATCTCTGTATAGATCATAACAGTGCTGTCAGTGTATGAAAATACAACAATTTGGAATCTGTAACACCACATCACTGTATATAGGTACAACTATATGGAATCTGTAACACCACATCACTGTATATAGGTACAACTACATGGAATCTGTAACACCACATCACTCTTTATAGGTACAACTATATGGAATCTGTAACACCACATTACTCTATATAGGTACAACTATATGGAATCTGTAACACCACATTGTTCTATATAGGTACAACTATATGAAATCTGTAACACCACATCACTCTATATAGGTACAACTATATGAAATCTGTAACACCACATTGTTCTATATAAGTACAACTATATGGAATCTGTAACACCACATCACTCTATAAAGGTACAACTATATGAAATCTGTAACACCACATTGTTCTATATAAGTACAACTATATGGAATCTGTAACACCACATTGTTCTATATAGGTACAACAGTCTCAATGAAGTCTAAGCTACTAAGTCGCTGTGCACAAGGATAAAAATCTGAAGTCTGAGGTACTAAGTCGTTATATACAGGGACAACAATCTGATGTATAAGTTACTACATCGTTATAAACAGGGACAACAATCTGACTTCTAAGCTACTAAGTCGTTATATACAGGGACAACAATCTGAAGTCTAAGCTACTAAGTCGTTGTATACAGGGACAACAATCTGAAGTCTAAGTTACTAAGTCGTTATATACAGGGACAACAATCTGACGTCTAAGCTGCAAGTCGCTGTGCTGTTAATCCCTGTTATGTAAGTTTATGTCCCTTTTTCTATTATCATAGGTTATACCCGTACTTTTCTTATAGTCCAGATATTAGTGTTTGTCTAAATTTTTTTTTTTAAATATCGTTTTTATTGAAATATCTTATTAAGAATTATCGTGTGTGTTTTTTACATCTTTTAAATGCAGAATGTTTGAACAGTTTGGAATCACAGATGATTCATACTTTATATTAGTTTAAAGGCTGGTTCATTAACACCTTCCCAATACATTGGATTCGCAGAAAGGTTGCCGAATTCGGTATATTTGGCTCTGTTTGGTAAATTTGATACAACCTTCATGAAGTTTGGTAAATTTTGCTAATTAATCTGTTGCATAGCCATTAAAAGATTTCCAAAGGTATTGCTCTCCTTTACTTAAATTAGGTGTTGTGATAATGCTTTATAAGGGCTCCTCATTGCGCAGGCGCAAGATAATTTCAGACAATGATAATCCATCGGAGGCTCTTTAATGTATTGTTTAACTAGAAGGTGTCAGTATTAGTTTACAGTGTAATGTATTGTTTAACTCGGAAATGTCAGTACTAGTTTATAGTGTAATGTATTGTTTAACTAGGAAATGTCAGTACTAGTTTACAGTGTAATGTATTGTTTAACTAGAAGGTGTCAATATTAGTTTACAGTGTAATGTATTTTTTAACTAGGAGATGTTAGTACTCATTTACAGTGTAATGTATTGTTAAATTTACATTTAATTTAACACATAAATCACGATGGCTGAGAGAAGGAACAATACCGTTGGTGATTTAGTAAAAAGTCTATGTTAGAAAGTAGGCTTACGTAAGCCTAGTTACCAACATGAACGTCAGTTTAATCCTAAATTTCGTTGTTTTAGTCGAAGTTCGATGAAATTAAATAAGTCATTTTGTAAAATATGTAGTTGGGACTTATCGGGGAGTGTCACCACACTTGAGAAGCATCTTGACAGTGAAAAACATTTAACAAATATTAAAGACTTCTAAAGTAACTGATTTTTTATGACCTACCACTTTATCATACAGAACGTGTCAAGTGGCTTCCACTGAACTGGAAATGTGTTCGATTGTGGCAGAACACAATCTCCCCATTTCAATGCTATATCATGTTCCAGACTTCTTATCTAATGGATTGCCTGATTTTAAAATTGCTAAAGGAAGTAGACATCCAAGAACAAATGGAACAGCCAGTTTTCGTAATGTTATTGGTGAGAAATACTTGAAAATTCTCACAGCTCAATCAAATAATATTAAATTTTCATTGATTATTGACGAAAGTACAGATGTATCTACAAAAAGAAACTTGTTCTAATAACTAGAGTTTATGACAGCTATATTAAAAAAACAGTTGATAAGTTTTAACTCTTTTGGAGATCAAATACTGTACTATCCAAGGCATTTACATTTCTATAGTAATTATTTTTTTGAAAAACATGGAATCCCATTTGCAAATCTGATAGGCTAAGCAAGTGATAATGAAAGTGTAATAATGAGTTGAAAAGTGGTGTTCAAAGTATTCTAAACCATAAAGTGCCGAATCTCTTTGTACAAGGTTGTGTATGCCATTCAATACATTCATGTGCATCCTATGTGTGTTCTAAAGTTCCAACTTCCTTAGAGGATCTGACTAGAAATATTTATTCATATTTGTCAAACAGCCTGAAGAGATTATCTGAATGTGTAGAATTACAGGAATTTATCCAGACTAATCCTGAAAAGATTTTACATCATAGCTGTACTCTATGGTTATCGCTTCAGCAAGGGGTAGAAAGACTATGAATGAACCTGTTGACTGCCAAGTATTACAGCTGCTACAATACAACTCTAGTGCTTCTTCATTTTGTAACTTTTTTTCGTGACGCCATTCTGGATCGAAAGTGAAACAATTTGTAAGTAAGTCAAATGCATTTATGGTTCTGACATTTAGCGTTGAAGTTAGGCATTATTGAGAACAAATTAACTCATCCGTGGCACTGCGTTATCGATCGGCTTGGACGAGTTATCTCGTCTACGGCACTGAACAGGTTAGTGGCCACTACTTGTTTTATTTTTTACTTCAGCGGCATAAGAAGATGGAATAACTTTGGCATCTACAATACTTGAAGGTTTACAGAATCCAATTGTAAACACGTACTTTGCATTTCTAACTTTTATTCTGCCATATGTAAATAAAGTAAATTTAGAGTTTCAAGCTAAGAGCTTCAAAATTCATAGGCTGCGTGCCTCCATCAAAAGCAGCATGAAAGGTATCCTTGGTAATTTTACTGAAACAGAAGTACTTAAAGATGCAGGTATATCGAAGGTTAACAACAATGAACATTCATTTTACCTTCCCTTAAGTGAAATATATCGTGGAGAAAAAAAAACGGGAAGTATCTTTCTAGAACATTCCTCCAAATTACAAAACGAAAAAACTCAAAGAATTTCATCTTTGAGACACTGAATGTTTATGTCAAACTGATATGTTCACATATTTACAGATATTTGAAGCTTTAGATACAGAAAATGTGTCTCAAGGACAGACAAATTTGATTATCTCATTGGCCATGAAGTTTCCTAACATTATTTAAGAAAAAACAGTTTGAAGATATCAAAAGAAGATGGTGAGAGTTAATTTCGAAAGATGATGAACTTTCAGAACCAGAGAAATACTAGTATTATATTTCTCAAGAAAAATTTGGAGATAAATTGTATACCAATGAAGAAAACGAAATACCAAGAGTTGAATAAAATAGAGCAAGTTATACGTTTTTTATTTAGCTTGGTAAAATCTGAGGAAATCATCTGGAAACACTAATTCGCAAACGTAGTCCTCAGAAAAGGGTCTCAAGGTCTCTGGACTAGACTCTCATGTTTGATTTATTTTCTGGGGACTGCTCCAGGCAAGTGTGTATAAAGATGAAACAGGGAAAACATAACATCTGAAACAAAGAATTCTCAAAGACTGTAAGACCATTGACAATGACACGAATATACTTCGAAGCGTTCAAAGATAATGGAAATACTGTCTCCAAATTTGTTTCGAATTACAAGGACAGCATATGGAACAGATCTTATAAAACTCGTTCAGATGTCTGTGGTTTCATTCTTTTTAAACGCCTTGTAAAAGGGCTAGGTTATTTTTACTGTTCCCATCCACGTATATTGTTATATTTTCTGATATGCCCCGCATGGCCAAGCGTGTTAAAGCGTTCGACTCGTAATCCGAAGGTCGCGGGTTCCGATCCCGGTCGCACCAAACATGCTCGCCCTTTCAGCCGTGGGGGCGCTATAATGTGACGGTCAGTCCAACGATTCGTTGGTAAAAGAGTAGCCCAAGAGTTGGCGGTGGGTGGTGATGACTAGCTGCCTTCCCTCTAGTCTTACACTGCTAAATTAGAGACGACTAGAGCAGATAGCCTTCGTGTAGCTTTGCGCGAAATTCGAAAACAAACACATTTTCTGATATCCAATTTAGTTTATTGCACAGTCCATGGACTGTGCCCTGAAATGGGCCTAAGTATGGTGTTAACTTGTACTCTGGCCCAAAGCTATTATAAAACAAATCCCTGAAAGACAGACGTTCGGGAGGGAGGAAGAAGTCTAATGCATCTGACCCTCCTGGGTATTTAACATCAATACCCAAATACCCACACAGTGAAACTCAAATTTAGATTCGCATTTACAGAAAGCTCGACATAGAAAGATTTAAGTGAAAGGAATAAATGTATCGGACACACACATACAACTTTCCAGAATTTTCCATACAACTTAAACATTTCATAAGGTACTCCAGTTAATCATGTGGAAACATTTTTGAAGAATTTATTTTCCCTTGTTGCAAAAAGCGCTGTGTTAGCCAGCACATATATTAGTAACAAATTCGCTTTATTTCTGCCGTGCCCTTAATAATTCTTTAAATTGAGTAAACCACCAGGTAATCAAAAAGTAAATAACATTATCCACACGGTATGAAAAAATGTTCTAAAATGAATAGAAGATGGAAACCAGTTTTGGAGTTCCTTTTATATTTTTTAAACCACGTTTTGAAAAAAAAATCCAACGATTAAAACTATAGATATATATATACACGTGTGTGTGTGTGTGGAGCCCAAGATTTGTGGTTCAATTTCATCCACGTGTAATCTATAGTTCACCAATGTATTGATGCTATGGAGAGAAAGCACGCTATACGACGAATAAAATTTATAGCAGCCCATCGTGAACAGTATCAGCTTTCACTTTTTAAAGAAAGTTTGCCGGATTGCCAAATATGTGTCACTTCCAACAGCTCTTAGTTAATAAAAAAAAATGATCTGTGGCGTTGGAACAGACAAACTATCCCTCGTACGTAATACACGCCCCAGGGAGCAGGTCCTAGTCTTTACAGAACGTAGGAACTCTTTTATATTGAGGAGGAATAAGTTACGAAACTATAAAAGTTAAGAATTGGAAGTTTTAAGAACGATAATTCATCCGGGTTTTTATCTTCGCTTTCAGTATCACTTCTTTCCTTGGAAGGCCCGGTATGGCCGAGCGCGTTAAGGCGTGCGCTCGTAATCCGAGGGTCGCGGGTTAGCGTCCGCGTCGCGCTAAACATGCTCGCCCTCCCAGCTGGTGGGGTGTATAATGTGACGGTCAATCCCACTATTCGTTGGTAAAAGAGTAGCCCAAGAGTTGGCGGTGGGTGGTGATGACTAGCTGCCTTCCCTCTAGTCTTACACTGCTAAATTAGGGACGGCTAGCACAGTTAGCCCTCGAGTAGCTTTGTGCGAAATTCCAAAAACAAAAACATCTTTCCTTGGAGCTGTTTACCTTTAGACTAACTTTTGCGAACTAAAAACAGAACTAAACACAGGGGTCCCGGCATAGCCTGGTGGTCAAGGCACTCGACTTGTAATCCGAGGATCGCGGGTTCAAATCCCCGTTACACCAAATATGCTCGCCCTTTCAGCCGTGAGAGCGTTAAAATGTGACAGTCAATCCCACTATTCGTTGGTAAAAGTGTAGCCCAAATGAAGGCTCGGAATGGCCAGTTGGTTAAGGCACTCGACTCGTAATCCGAGGGTTGCGGGTTCGAATCCCCGTCACACCAAATATGCTCGCCCTTTTAGCCTTGGATGCGTTATAATGTGACGCTCAATCCCATTATTCGTTGGTAAAAGAGTAGCTCAAGAGTTGGCGGTGGGCGGTGATGACTAGCTGCCTTCCCTCTAGTCTTACAATGCTAAATTAGGGACGGATAGCGCAGATAGCCCTCGAGTAGTTTTGCGCAAAATTCAAAACAAACCAATTGAACAACAATATACAATAGTGGGATACAATGTCTTGTACTGAAGAAACACTATAATTCTTCTTAAGAAATTGAAGATAAAATTTCCTTTTAAAGATAAAGAGACTGGAAGGTTTATCAGTTAAAAATTAAAATTAAAGATAAAAGCTCAATTATGTCACTCTTATTTTAAATTGATAACTTACCCTCGTTATAAATCTTTCGCGATGTTTGATAAAAACAACTTCAAACCTTTTCTTTTTTTTGTTTGGAATTAACTACAAAGCTACACAGTGAGCTAGCTTTGTTCTGCTTATCACGGGCATCGAAACCCGGTTTTCAGGGTTATAAGTCCATAAACGGAATGTTGAGCAACTGGGGGAAAACAAAAAGTGAATTAGAAAGCACCGATATTCAATAGTTGACTCACGTGCTAACAGATGATTATAGTGGAACCACGTGGCTCTTTCTTGTTGATTCGTCAGAGATAATTTCCAGTGAATGGTCATTTTCTAAACTACATGTGATTACCACTTACAATATTGTATGTTGTAAGAAAGATTAAAGGTTCTGGCCATCGAGAACGAACTGGTTAGTGAAACTGACTTTATAAAAAGCCACTATTGTCTTTATTCAGAAGAATGCAAAGAGGAGAATTTGGTGTTTTTCTTACAGCAAGGCATCAAAGGTCTTTCTGTTGAGCCCACCGAGGAATCGAAACCCTGATTTTAGCGTTGTAAATCCGCAGATATACCGCTGTACTAGCGGGGTGCACAAAGTGGAGAAGCTTTGAGTTCTATTGTAAATAAAAAAAACAACTTTACTGAATTCGACCACTTATCACTTTAAAATATTTGAGAGAAAAATCGCATAACAAACGAAAGATAATTATTTCGCGTGTGCTTTTCTACCAGAAATGTTATTGGATAGTTTTACATATCTGTAAAACACGTGTTTTTGGACAGAGGAAACGTCACGTCCTTGCTACTTCACTGAGCCTAATATGGTAATAACTCACTCAAACCTGCCAGCATGTAAAAAATCTAAAATTAGACCTACAAATACCACAACTTATGTAACACATTGATCAAATATTTTACTACACTCTAAAGCTTCTACTCAATGGAGAAGTAAACAGCTAAAATCACCCACCGCATAGCGACCAGTCTCAAACTAATGAAGCTGAAATCACGAAACTTGTAATCAGCAGCATATTGCGCCTCGAACCTTGGACCTTTCGAGCATAGCTCGACGTATTACCCGTCGTGAAAACAAATCGGTCCTTGAGCTTTACAAATCGTTTGACATGAGCCAATATTTCTTTTTGAATTCGCTCCTAACAGTAAATTAATTGGAAACTAAGGTGATAACTGTAGTTTAGTTGAAAGTTGGGTTTGAGTTACAATCGGTTTTTGTTTCATTTTAGGAAACTCTCAGGTTCACAGAATGAAATGACTCATTTAAAAATGTATGATACTTGACCTTAATAGCTTGGTTTACTGGAATGTCTTGCACATCAATTTGGTAAGGTTGGTGTAAAAGTAAACACCGCAGACATGTAAGGCGTCATAAACAAAGTTTTAGTGTTACATTAATTAGTAACTCTGGCCTAATAGTAAACATCACAGACATCTAAGGCGTTATAAACACAGTTTTAGCGTGACATTAATTAAGTAACGCTGGTTTGATTGAAAACACAACAGACATCTAAAGCGTTATAAACACAGTTTTAGTGTTGTTGTTTTGAATTAAACACAAAGCTACACAAAGGGCTATCTGTGCTCTGCCCACCACGGGTATCGAAACCCGGATTTTAGCGTGTAAGTCCGCAGACATACCGCTGAGCCACTGGGGGGGCTCAGTTTTAGTGTCAAATTAATTAAGTAACGCTGGTGTAATAGTTAACACCACAGATATGTAAGGTGTTATAAACACAGTTTAATGTTACATTAATTAAGTAACGCTAGTGTAAGAGTAATCAACACTCACATGTGAAGGGAGACAAACACAGTTTACTGTTACATTAAGTTACATTAGTCTGTATAACAACATATTATGCACCTGAGATATATTTTTACGTATAATGGTTTACACGTGAAATGCACATATTTTTATCAAAAATGTATGCACAAGAGATTCGGTTTTTAACACCACATTGAAATAAAGAAAATATACACATGCGTTTACCACAGTTAGACAAATGAATTAGGCCTGGCATAGCCAGATGGGTTAAGTCGTACGACTCGTAATCCGAGGGTCGCGAATACGCATTCCCGTTGCACCAAACATACTCGCCCTTTCAGCCGTGGGGGCGTTATAAAGTGACAGTCAATCCTACTATTCGTTGGTAAAACAGTAATCCAAGAGTTGGCGGTGGGTGGTGATGAGTAGCTGCTTTCCCTCTAGTCTTTCACTCCAAAATTAGGGACGGCTAGGGCAGATAGCCCTCATGTAGCTTTACGCGAAATTCAAAAACAAACAAATGAACCAAGTGACTCGTCACTACCAAGGTCACTTGAGATCCTCTAGAACCTCTGAATTATCTGTTTTATTTGAAGATGGCAATCAGAGGCATCATCTGAAAAATAAATAAATCCACAAAGAGGGAAGCCAGGCATTTAAGTATTCCGCCGTTCCACGATCAGATAATAATTTTTTATTTTTAACTCTTAGAAATTGATGTTTCGTCAGCTTTAGACACCTTCTTTTCCTGTCAAGTTTTAATCTTAAGAAGAAATTCCACGTACGTATGTTCTTTATAAAGGGTCTGCTTCTTTGGTAGTTGTTGTAATAACATTATTAAGACAATAAACGAATAAAGAAATGTGTATTTTACGTGTATTTTCGTACAAATAATAACGTTTCGTACTTTCATGCGTTTTGTTTTTCATACGTTGATAAAACCACAACATTTTCAATTTTTTAATGGACGTTTGCAAATCATTTTTATAAATGACACGATACGACCGTCGTATCGTAACGCCGTGATACGCTTACATCGATACATCATTCGATAACATACGATATGATTTACGTGTGTTCACAAAATCTGACAAGCTTTCAATGTACATTACAAATCTTTTGTACCGGTAAATCAGAATGCCTATAAAAAGTATTTTGCTGAAAATTCCTGGTTCAATAAAGGAAGATTGGTGCTTGGTTCTACACGTTGTCTTCACTTCAATCAAAAACACAAACCTAATAAATTAAGAAAATAGATACTCAAATATTAAGTTTGTTTATTTAAATTCCTTTGTCAGCTACCATTTGGTAGATCAGGTCTCAGAATTTGTAAAAAAAAAAAAACAACAACTAAAGTTTGAAATATTTAAGTAAGGTGATACGATATCTAAATTCATTACTGTAATATAAATGCTATCATTCGAATACCTTACGTTTCTTATAGTGTCTACAATTACCATTTTTAGTGTCTTGTTACCATTCTTACACAGATCTAAAAGAATCTATTTTATAAGATTTTGAAACAGCATTAAATGACTGTTTTTTGTTGTTGGTTTTTCTTTGTAGTCTTCTTATGAGGTTTTCTTCGAGTAACAGTGGATTGACCCTGGTACACCAGTTTAGAAACTTTTAAATAAATTTGAACGCAATGATGAGAGAAGGTATATTAAGGGTTTTATGTTTTCAGCCAATGTTTATAACGTTCCTTAGGTTTGGATTTAAACTCGTACACTAATCTGATTAATTTAAGATTAATTTCAGACCTGAACAAACTAAAAATTAACCTAACAATTACTACAGCTAACTAAATGTACTATTTTGACGTTCTTAAGTTATAGTGAACAAAAGATTTCCAGGACTTGAACGAATTATAAAAGTAAACTTAATCACTAGTTTAATGTATCACCCTTGAAATTAAAACACGCGCAAATATAATTAGAAAATTTCATTTGTCTGTCAGTTTAGCCTGAAGACTTCTGAAAAGCTGTCAAGAGTTAGGGTTACTTTAATGTGATGACTTTGTCCATCAACATTTATAGCGTAAAGAATTTTAATGGCAAAGTTGATGGCTCATCTTTTCATGTAAATAATATTATTGTTTATGGATAAGTGTTCAATTAGCTTTTCCTTTTAAAGGAATGACTTAAGTTTATGTTCATTTAATCTGACTCCGAATAAATAGATCTCCATTTACCAGCTGCGACAACTTCCATTGAAGCAATATTAATATTCTAACACTCCAGATCAGAGAAAACATTAGAACTCTAGAATTCTTGATCAGAGACGATATTAAAACTCTAGCACTCTTGAACAGGAGAATTATTAAAACTCTGACACATTCGCACGTAGCAAGTATCAGAACTCTGACACTATTGATCAGGGACTATAATAAAACTCTAGCACTCTTGAACAAGAGAATTATTAAAACTCTGACACACTCGCTCATAGGAAGTATTAGAACTCTGACACTATTGATCAGGGACTATAATAAAACTCTAGCACTCTTGAACAAGAGAATTATTAAAACTCTGACACTCTTGACCAGGGACGATATTAAAACTCTAGCACTCTTTAACAGGAGAATTATTAGAACTCTAGCACTATGCATTGTGGGTGACATTTTGATCTCTAACACTCTTTATCAAGAGACGATAATTAAATCTACACTTTCGAACGACAAGTAAACTAACATAAAAACGGTAATCAACATTAAACCTCTTAAATATCTCTTTCTTTTATTCTACGCTTTGAAACACCACTACAAACCCAATTCATATTGGCTATTTCTTTCTAGAAAGGCTAAGAAATAAAAATGGATATTCAATAATAATAATTATGCTTCTGTATGAGGGTTTGTTTGTGATTAAATTACATTACTGAGATAATTCTCTAAGCCTGTCATTTTCGCTTTGTTATGAGTGTTTCTAATTCTTTCTCCAGTGGGGTTTACAGTCTCTTTAACATCAAAATATGATATTGTTTCTCATTTTCGTAATTAAACCTTTTACTTATATCATTGTTCGATTGTTTCTTAGTTCAATCTCAAATTTCGCGCAAAGTCACTCAAGGGATACTTACTTATATCAATCCCAAATTCTAAACTGATACACAAAAGGAAAGACAGTCAACAGCAGCCATCGCCAACATTGTGTTATTGTTGACTGATCCCATATAAGATTTAATCTATAGCGTATTCACCTCTAAGAGTGGAGCGAGTCTTTGTGGCAGCAAACATTCAACCATGAACCTTCGAAATCACACTCCAAACACAGTGAAACTAGGCCACACACTGCTTAGCCTGTGTGAAATTCATAACCTTTCGCTTTTAATTTATAAAAATAAAAATATATTTTTCTATACTCATTACCGGATTGATTTTTTTAAAATTTTGGTCTAAATCGATAATTACGCTGACTGAGAAGTTAACATTCATCCAAAAGGTTTCATTTTTTTTTCCAACTTTCTTAGTTTATAAATACGTTTTAATAATTTGTGTATTAGTTTTGAAAATAAAAATATTCTGTTCCAATTTTCATAAATTAACTTTTAATACGTCCATTTTTTTTATATATTTTCCACTTAGATTCTGATTAAAAAGCAAAAGCAGGAATTTTAATACTATGAATTTTGAAATTTAATATAACTTTCTAAACTTATGTTTAACTGGAAATCCTTTTGAGATGGCACTTCCACATTCTGATTTTAAACCTAAACTAAGCCTAAGAAATTTGCTAGGACTAAGAAAGGCTTTCAAGGCTCGTAACAAGATCATTTACGTACAAAATCACCGTTTCCTTGTGCATATAAAACAAAATTATCTGACGGTGATAGACATAGGTAATAATGTGATCAGACCAGTTGCACAAATTCACATTCTCAAAGTAAAAAAAAAAAAAAAGGTTTAAATTCCTCATGAGTTCAGCCAATTCTTTAAGTTCAAACGGCAGCTTCGCTGATCTCAACGATTTGAGCTCGCTCCATCAAATCCGAAAGTCAAAACTACAACTGCAAATTTCACTTAATGATTTAGGATCAAACAAGTGTAAAAACACATTTATATTGTCAACGATCTGAACTCCCTAAATTAGATTTATTATGAGTCAAAACTAAACCTCTAATCTTTCATTAATTAGAGGGATCAAACAACCTTAAACATGCCTCTATTGTCAACATTTTGACCTCGCTAAATCCGGTTTAGTGAGTTAAACCTAAAACTGTAAAAACGTTATTAATTAATTAATCAAGCATACCTAAAGATATTCATGTTGTCAGCGTTCTGAATTCACTAAATCAGGTTTGTGAGTCAAAATTAAAACTCTGATTTTACATTAATTAAAAGAATCAATAACCCTAAACAAGTCTATATTAACGTTTTGGCTTCGCTGTATCCGGTTTATAAGTTAAAGCTAACACTGAAAAATTACATTAATTAAAAGGATCAAACATTCACAAAAATGTTCATACTGTCAACGTTCTGAACTCACTAAATTAGGTTCGTTAAAATATGACATTCTATTAATTATAAAGGTTTAAACAACCCCTATAATTACGTTTACATTTAAAACTTTTTTTTTCGACATCAGTGGTCCTAAGATAACTCCCGGTCGTTTACAAGAAATAAATTTTGGGGCCCGGCATGGCTAAGCGCGTTAAGGCATGCGACTCGTAATTTGCGGGTCGCGGGATCGCAACCGCGTCGCACCAAACATGGTCGCCCTCCCAGCCATGGGGACGTTATAATGTTACGGTCAATCCCACTATTCGTTGGTAAAAGAGTAACCCAAGAGTCGGCGGTGGGTAGTGATGAATAGCTGCCTTCCTTCTAGTCTTACACTGTTAAATTAGGGACGGCCAGCACAGATAGCCGTCGAGTAGCTTTGTGCGAAATTCCAAAACAACCAAACAAAACTCCCGGTCGCATCAAACATGCTCGTACTTTAAGCCGTGGATGCGTTATAACGTGACGATCAATCCCACTATTAGTTGGTAAAAGAGAAGCCCAAGAGTTGGCAGTGGGCTAGCGCAGATAGCCCTTGAGTAACTTTGATAATTATTATTGAGAAATATTTCATGTATTTTTGCGGCAATCCACTGGAGGGATCATTTTAAAACGTGTAACACAGTTATGAAAATAAATGATGTATTTTGATCTTTTTCTTTCAGATAAAGCTTTAATTTCATCCAAAAGTTTTTGATAAAAGCAATTTTGCATATTTTACTGTTTGTTTTATTTTCAAATAATCACAATTAACTGTATGCATTGTTATGTTTTTGGTATTTCGCACAAAGCTACTCGGGGGCTATCTGTGCTAGCCGTCCATAATTTAGCAGTGTAAGACTAGAGGGAAGGCAGCTAGTCATCACCACCCACCGCCGACTCTTGGGCTACTCTTTTACCAACAAATAGTGGGATTGACCGTCACATTATACGCCCCCACGGCTGGGAGGGCGAGCATTTAGCGCGACGCGGGCGCGAACCCGCGAATCACGAGTCGCACGCCTTACGCACTTGGCCATGCCAGGCAACTGTATGTAACCCAATTAATACTTTAATACGATATCTTACTTTTCATTTGGTAGAAATTAGAATTTTAATCTGATAAAGACTTTATCTATGCGTTCTAAACAGCCAGTTCAGATATCTTTTGCTTTTAGAGACAATGGACTTATTTTCAAACGCTGACCAGATGTAAGGCAGCCAGACTATAGCACTCGCTAACACGAGAAATTTGATTGGCTTATTGGACCGAATGATGTGATTGGTTCGTATTTTTAAAACAAGTGCATACCTCAAAATACTGAAGCGAATTCGGCTGTTACTAGACTTTGCGATTCCAGCCTGACGCATTAAACATTCTGTCACACAAGGCGCAATACAAAAATTGTTTGATTTGGTTGTGAATTTCGCGCACGAGGGCTATCTGCTCTAGCCGTTCCTAATTTAGCAGTTTAAAACTGGAGGGAAGACAACTAGTCATCACCACCCACCGCCAACTCTTGGGCAACTCTTTTACCAAAGAATAATTGGATTCATCGTCACTTTATGACGCCCCCTCTGTTGAAAGGGAATGTATGTTTGGTGTGACGTGGATTCGAACCCACGACCTTCGGAAGTACAAGTCGAGTGCCCTAACCGCCTGGCTATGCCGGGCCTTGAAGTAATGATAAAAACCATTTTATTAATTCAAAACAAATAAACAAAAAAGACAAGGATGACGAAATTCGAGGTACTGAATTTATAAATGAGGTAAACAGCTATTTAGAATACCTTTAATTTTCAGTTCTACCAAATATGTAGAAATGTTATAGTTATTCTTGAAGCTGCGATAAAAAGTGCATTATATAATTCACAACGCTAAAATTAGGGGTTTGATTCGCCTCGGTGGTCTCAGCAGATAACTCGATGTGGTTTTGCTATAAGAAAACACACACGCATTATATAATAAAATATTAGTTGGCATCTCATCTAAAAAGTGCAAAATACGTAACTGGTTCCTTTTATTTCTTTACTTTGAAATTTTCTTTAAGTAATAACTTCTGTAACAGAAGGCCCGGCATGGCCAAGCGTGTTAAGGCGTGCGACACATTAATCATCAGTAGATACTGAAAAATCCACGAAACAAACACCAAAAACGCGAGTGGACATTTTTTTTTACATTGCTATTAGGCCTAGCATGGCCAGTTGGATTAAGGTGTTCGACTTGTAATTTGAAGATCGCGGGTTCGTATCCCCGTATCGCCAAACATTCTCGCCCTTTCAGCCGTGGGAGCGTTATAACGTTACGGTCAATCCCACTTTTCGTTGGTAAAAAGAGTAGCCCAAGAGTTGGCGGTGGGTGGTGATGACTAACTGCTTTCCCTCTGGTCTTACAATACTAAATTAGGGTCGGCTAGCACAGATAGCCCTAGACTAGTTTCGGGCGAAATTCAAAAACAAACTGTAACAAAAGGCTGGGTGGATAACATGCAAGATTGTGCATCGAAGAGTCCAAGGTTTCAAGTACGAATCGCCGAATTTGAAATACATTGTATACTCTAAGGTGCGAGTATATTATGGTTGTGATAGTCAGCCCTGCTATTTCATTAATGCTTATTTATTTTATTAAGTTTCACCTGTTTTATCTGCGCTAGCAGTCACTGATTTTATAGTGACAGACCATTAACAGCCTGCGTCACCACAAACTTATATTCTTATATTCATTTCGAGATAAATCGTGGGATGTCGCTTTGGTAAAACACTGATTACTCCAAAGTGCAAAATGCGATTCATTTATAGCGGTAACAGGTTGAGAACCAGGAACCACATAGCCTACAATCCGCATTGGTTCCATATCTTTCACAGTAGTTCTTGTCAGAACTTTAAACGTTATGAATGACTCAGTCTTAAAGTTATGGTCTCTTACCTGAGCTTTCAGCACATGCTCCAAGCTAAAGTGCCTTTCAAATTGGTCGTTTTGTTAGTAAAAGAGAATCGTTGTTTATGTAACAATGATTTATAATGTGTGGTGTGTTATGCTGGGAGATATGGTGCTGTGTTACACTAGAAGGTGTGATAATTTGTCACTTTGACTCTCGCACATACCAGTCACTAACTCACATCAACTTTCAAAATACTCAACAATACTAGTAAGCAACAGTTATACGTTCTGCCAAATCTGGTATTGACTAAGCAGTTTTTAATAATCTTTACTCATCAAAATGTGTAGTTGGCAGGTAAGCATTTCGGTCTAGCATGGCCAGGTTGTTAGGGCATTCGTCTCGCAAACTCTGTGTCGTGAGTTCGAGTCCCAGTCGCACCAAACATGCTCGCCCCTTGAGCCGTGGGAGCATTATAACGTGACGGTCAATCCCGCTATTCGTTGGTGAAAGAGTAGCCCAAGAGTTGGCGGTGGATGGTGATGGCTAGCTGCTTTCCTTCTTGTCTTACATTGCTAAATTAGGGACGACTAATTTAGGAAGATAGTTCTCGAGTAGTTTTGTGCCAAGTTCAAACCAATCCAAACTTTTTTTTTTTAATACAGCTTTAAGTTTACTTACAGCTCTTTGAAACAGGAACATCCTTGAATAAAGACCAAACATCCTTGAATAAAGACCAAACATCCTTGAATAAAGACCAAACATCCTTGAATAAAGACCAAACATCCTTGAATAAAGACCAATCTTCATAAGAAATAAACGTTTGGTTTATTTTTGAATTTCGCGCACATAACTCCAGAGTTCGCGCACATAACTCCAGAGTTATCTGCGTTAGCTGTCCCTAATTTAGCAATGTAAGACTAGAGTCATCACTACCCATTGCCAACTCTTGGGCTACTCTTTTACCAACGAATAGTGGGATTGTTAATCGCATTATAACGCCCCCACGACTGAAAGGGTGAGCATGTTTGGTGCGATGGGGACGCGAACCCGCGACCCTCAGATTACGAGTCGAACGCCTTAACCCAACTGGCCATGCTGGGCTTAATAGCAATGTAAAAAAAAATGTCCACTCGTGTTTTTGGTGTTTGTTTCGTAATTTTTTTCAGTATCTGCTGATGATTGATGTGTTATAAAGTTGTTGTTTTTTCGCTAACGAGCAACTGGTCAATATTCACACTTGCTTTAACACTGTTTTTTTTTAACTCAGTACATTATTTAACGCCACATCAGTATTTTTCTTTTACATTATATAAAAGTATTGAATTTGACGTGAAAAATGTTTCCAAGTTTTTAATACAATAATTACGTAATTAAAAACACAGATGGGAAAAACTGTTTTTATTTATAAGTAATATTGATATAATCAAAACCAAAGACGTAAAAAATATGTTGTTTCCAAATAGTATTTGATTACTTCAAGCAAACAAGTAATAATAATTTTGATGTTTATAAGCAATATTTGAGTAATGAAAAAAGAAAGATGTGAAAAATTTGTTGATGCTTTCGACAAAATTATGGATAATTTGAAGACACGAAAAGTTACATCAGGTTTCTGAATATTATCCAAATATTTGAGAAAACGAAAATAAAGTGGTGAGTAACTATAACCTTCAAAAAATGAAAAATAAAGTGGTGAGTAACTATAACCTACAAAAAATGGAAAATAAATTGGTGAGTGACTACAACCTTCAAAAAATGGAAAATAAAGTGGTGAGTAACTATAACCTACAAAAAATGGAAAATAAATTGGTGAGTGACTACAACCTTCAAAAAATGGAAAATAAAGTGGTGAGTATCTACAACCTTCCAAATAAGGGAAAATAAAGTGGTAACTGCAACCTTCCAAGAAAGGGAAAAAAGTGGTGAGTGACTACAACCTTCAAAAGATGGAATATAAAGTGGTGAGTATCTACAACCTTCTACAAAGGGAAAATAAAGTGATGAATAGCTACAACCTTTAAAAAGGGAAAATAAAGTGGTGAGTAACTACAACCTTCCAAGAAAAGTGGAGAAAAGTGGTGAGAATTAAAACCAAGTGATTTCAGTTGATGTATTAAGAAACCTTTCACAGAGTGCCACCTGCTACTACAAATAGAATAATTAAGATATTTTTATAGTAGTAACAATTGAGTTCTGTTGATGTATTAAGAAACCTTTCACAGAGTACCACCTTCTGGTACAAAAATGATTTTGTGATTTGTGTGTTTGAATAATAAGGACTGTATTCATTCTATCATATATCTGTTTATATTTCCGTCCATACTTAAATAACTAACTAACTTCAGTATCAACTTGTAACTTATCCTGACGACCCTCAGGTTATAATACGTAAACGAGAGCTATCTGCGCTAGCCGTTCCTAATTTAGCAGCTAATCATCACCACCCACTACCAACTCTTGGGCTACTCTTTTACCAACAAAGAGTGGGAATGATCTTAACATTATAATGCTCCCACGGCTAAAAGGACGAGTGTGTTTGATATGACGGGGTTCGAACTTGCCATCCTCGGATTATGAGTCGAGAATCTTAACTACCTGAGTGTGATATATTGAATTAGTAATTTAATTAGATCCTATTTTGACTATTTTACATTTATTATGAATTGTCATAGGATACGTTTACACCTTAATATTTAACAATTGAAACGTATTAAACTCTTGTTTGTTTTACTTTAATTAAGTTTTAATTTCTAGTTTCTCTTTTACCATTAATTATTACCTCTTTGACCGCCATCAGTAAGCCTAACTTCTTATTAAACTGCAAGCCTGCATTTACCAATTTGCCATCTGTCAAACCGTTTGTTTCTTCGCCACGTGCGGCCCCAAGTGAGCCAGCTTTCCTCCCCAGAACAGAAAGCCGTTAGAAACGATGGCAGTTAAAGTGACGTCATTAGGGCCTTCCGTTAGTGATGGTTAATGGTCACACGAGTTTGTTCAGGCTGTCAGATCGAGAACAGCTGGTCAGCCAGAAATTAAGATAACCACTAAAAGAAAGACGTGTATTAGTTTTCCAAGATAGTTTCGTTCAGTGTAAGTTGTGATAATGGACTTAAAGAATGTATTAATGGTGAAGTTTCGGTGAGAGATTTTGCAGATTTGGTGAGGTCCATAATTTCCTTCTGATGCATTTCGTTTTGCTGCTCAAAATGAAACTGAAACACTTCTCTTTTATAGTACATGATTTTAAAGGTTATTTCTTAAAGCTTTGTGAGTGGTAATGCTGATTTTCAAGGTGGTAAAATAAATCCTTGCATCTACTGTGTACTAGAAGAATATTTTCCAAGTAACTGTTGGTAGAAAACAAAGTTGTTCATGGTATAACTTCTTAACATACACTACTTTTATAAGTACATAGAAAGTGTAGCTGTTTTACAGTTCATAACATTTTATAAGATAATATTATAAGAAATCCATAGTTCTCTAACACACGAATATTTTACATTGTAATAAAATTTCCAGTACTATACGTAAACCTGATTTCATTGAAATGCAAGCTTCCTTTACGTAAAACTTTTTTTTTTAATTTCAACTGAAACTCTTACGTAACCACAAGACACATTGCTACACGAAAGTATTTCAGACTTTGCTGTGCATAAAAAGAAAAAAATATTTTACTGTTTAACAACAGTGGTGTTAGGGACTTTCTTAGAGCATCAGTAATTAGTTCATATGGAGTGTAAACAGATCTTTTTTAGATCAGCAGTTGAAAGTTCATTTGGAATGTTAAAAGGAATTTCTTAGAGCAGTAAGTAGTTCATTTGGAACGTTAAGATGATTTTCTTTAAGCAACTGTCATTGGTTCATTTTGATCGATAAGAAATATTTTTATAGCAGCAATAATCAATTCAATTGGAGTGTTATTGGTCACGTGTAGAAAACTCAACTCAGAATACTCACACATTAGATTATTAAAAGTCCAGAGATTTATTCTTTTTATGAACAGATGTAAACCATACGTTTCCATTAAAAACCGGAAGGTTGATTCATTTCTGTACTATTTTCTGATGGGAATCGCTGTCTGAAACAACTTACATTTCAGTTGATTTCAAATTGGAAGTGAAATAAATAGCTAAAATCGATGTATAACATTACACGTGTAGTTATCACTATAGTTTAAGTTTATGATGCAATTGCAGTGATGCTAAGTAATGTTCAATCAGATTATTTTATATCTCACTAAACTAATGTTAAGTTTTAGTTTTAAGTTTTAATTTCCACATAAGATACTATAAATATCAAAATTTCTAAACATATCGTCAGGATATGCTTGGAATGTAAGCTGCATACATTTGCAAGTATGAGTACTGAACAATCTTTTGCCAAAGGTCTGTGATAATCTTTTAAGCGTGAAAGAAAAAAAGTCTTCTGACAGATATGTATGTTAGCTTCACAGCGTATACATGAAGCACTTCTGTCAAACCTCTTTGTTAACTTCACATAAGAATTAAAAACTCCTCTACCATACGTTTGGCTGTGTTGTACACATTTTGAAATTACATTATTTTAGTATTCGCTGTATGGCATTTCTTTAGTCACACACAATGGAGCACGTGACACGTGCTGGCAGAAAGAGGAGATGGGGGAAGTGCTGGATTGACGTTTCCTGTAGAAGGAATTCATGGAACAAATGATATTAGGCCTAGGGCTACCGTCAAAATAGAGATTCCAATAGGGGCTGCATAACTACTAAACCGAGGTAAAAAAAACAACCTCCAAACCATACGGTAGAAATAAGACTTAAGGTGTTCGCAAGACCGACAAAAAATAAACCTAAACCATTTACTCAAGATACAAAAGAGAATCAGGCTCATTACCGTAGGGAGCAGTTTCGTAATGGTCAAACCATTTCCACGTTGTTACTTCTACGAGGTCTAATGACATGTTCCCCAAAAAAATATTTGAAAATTTAATGTTATAAGGTTGAAACTTAAGTCATCTTAATTGCAAATACCTTATAGTCACAACGTGATGTATTAAAGTAAAGGAAGTAATTTTTAATTCGGAAGTCATGAAAAAGTGATCAGACCATGGTCTGAGTGGCCCTATCACTTTCTACGGCCCTGAATGATGTCTTTGTTTGTTAGAAAAATGCTGACGGC
>VWRL01001433.1:0-34285 GCA_011833715.1 Carcinoscorpius rotundicauda
ATCTGCCCTCAAATTATTGTTAATTCAACACCACAGATCCACACAAAGATAGTTAAATTATTGATTCGTAAAAACCAAAGATATAGTCCACTCTCTCTCCTAGAAAACAAATTCAGTTTTACTCATACTTCTAACACAGTCTGTTTTAAAGAACCAATACCTTTCTCTTTTACTAAAACTTCCATTTCTTCTTCAGTTTTCTCAGTCCATTCAGGTATCACTACGTGCAAAGCGTAATCACAGCAGACATTTTCATCAGCCACTTTTCTCCTCATCTCGTAGGACTCGAGGAGTGATGAACTAGAAGACTCCATCACAAAATCCACTATTCAAATAAACCAATATAAGTAAATATTGCATTTAACTGGAAATACTTGTTGATACAAAGCAACACGAAGTATTGTTGAAAATTCAATAAAACACGTAGATTAAAATAAATTGGTGAGAAACAAAATATACGGAACTCTGTAATCTGATGACTTTTGAAAGGTGTATATTTCTCCATCTTTGTCAAAAGTGCTCAGGTTATAGGGTTTTACATTCGTGTTTTAAAATATTATTGTTCTTGGTAATGAAAAAGCCTATAAGAAATGTATGATGTGACAACAGTATCTATTCATTCTCTTATCATTGTTGTGAGATCTATCTAGTTCATCAGAATATTATGTTGTATACCGCAAACTCTAACAACCTTTAGAGAACATAAAACCACCAAACTAAACTGAAATGTAAATATAAAACTACTGTCCAAAAGAAAAAGATCCCTAGTTATTACTGAAACCAAATTTAACTGGAATAACATTATGATACTCAAGTGAAAACAGCAAAGACAACAAATTCTAAAGTTTTGTGCTTAATAACAAATTAAAACCAAAAAAATATTATTATTCTCAACAAATATTGTTTGTGAAATATTACCATGGGGGAGAAGGTTTCTGTTTCTTAACAGAAATAAAATGTCATTACAGACTACTTACTAATCATTGTATTTCTGCCTGGTATCAGTTACTACACACTACTTACCAATCATGGTATTTCCATCTGGAAACCATCACAACAGACTACATCCCAATCATGGTATTTGAACCTGGTAACAGTCACTACAGAATGCTTAGTAATCATGGTATTTGAACCTGATATCAGTTACTACACACTACTTACCAATCATGGTATTTCCATCTGGAAACCATCACAACAGGCTACATCCCAATCATGGTATTTGAACCTGATATGAGTTACAACAGAATGTTTACTAATCATGGTATTTCTACCTGATTTTAGTTAGCACAGACTACCTACTTATCAAGGTATTTGAACTAGGGAACAGTCACTACAGACTACGTACTAATCATGGTATTTGAACCAGGGAACAGTCACTACAGACTACTTACTAATCTTGGTATTAGAACTGGGGAACAGTCACTACAGACTACTTACTAATCTTGGTATTTGAACTGGGGAACAGTCACTACAGACTACTTACTAATCTTGGTATTTGAACTGGGGAACAGTCACTACAGACTACTTACTAATCTTGGTATATGAACTAGGGAACAGTCACTACAGACTACTTACTAATCATGGTAGTTCCTCCTAACAATGCTGCCTTTGTCCCATGGTAAAAATCATCCAGAGATTTTTCTCCCATAAAATTCATCCCAAGTTGAGTTTGAGTGTCAATTCCCCCTGTAGATATAACATTAATTAATCCATTTTTAATTTCCTTCGAAAATAGAATTGTTTAAAAGGTAGGAAGCTGAGATTTAAAATAGAGGGTGTCATTAAAACAGAAGAACCCTCGTAGTAATAGAGGGTGTTATTAAACAGGAGAAACACTCGTAGTAATAGAGAGTGTTATTAAACAGGAGAAACACTAGTAGTAATAGAGGGTGTTATTAAAACAGAAAAAAGCCTTGTAGTAATAGAGGGTGTTGTTAAACAGGAAAAACACTCGTAGTAATAGAGGGTGTTATTAAAGCAGGAGAAAGACTAGTAGTAATAGACGGTGTTATTAAAGCAGGAGAAAGACTAGTAGTAATAGAGGGTGCTATTAAAGCAGGAGGAAGACTAGTAGTAATAGAGGGTGTTATTAGAACAGGAGAAAGACTAGTAGTAATAGAGGGTGTTATTAAAGCAGGAGAAAGACTAGTAGTAATAGAGGGTGTTATTAAACAGGAGAAACACTCGTAGTAATAGAGGGTTTTATTAAACAAGAGAAACAGTAGCAGTAATAGAGGGTGTTATTAAACAGGAGAAAGACTAGTAGTAATAGAGGGTGTTATTAAAGCAGGAGAAAGACTCGTAGTAATAGAGGGTGTTATTAAAGCAGGAGGAAGACTAGTAGTAATAGAGGGTGTTATTAAAGCAGGAGGAAGACTAGTAGTAATAGAGGGTGTTATTAAAGCAGGAGAAAGACTAGTAGTAATAGAGGGTGTTATTAAAGCAGGAGGAAGACTAGTAGTAATAGAGGGTGCTATTAAACAGGAGAAAGACTCGTAGTAATAGAGGGTGTTATTGGAACAGGTGAAAGACTAGTAGTAATAGAGGGTGTTCAGTAAAAGAAAGCTAAAAGTAAATAAAATAAGAATATATGAAGTGTGTTTTTATTACCTGGAATGACAAGTTTTCCTTTAGCATTAATGATTCTGGTTCCTTCTGGCACATTGAGATCAGTTCCCACTTCTCTGTAGAAAATAGTAACATAGTTTGGTTACGACACAGACATGACGAACAAGTTCTTGAAACGCCTTGCTTGTAATTTGACATGCAAATACATATAAAGCATAAACATCAGTACTTGAAGTACACTGGGCTTGAATTGACAAAGATTTGACATATATTTGAAACGTTTTAATGGAACAGTATATTTTGATAATCCAAACACCTTATTTCTATCTGGTGTGGCCCCGGCATGGCCAGGTGGTTAAGACAGTTCACTTATAATCCGAGGGTCGCGGATTCGAATTCCCATCTCACCAAACATGCTAGCCCTATCAGTCGTGAGGGCGTCATAATGTTACGATCAATCTCACTATTCGTTGATAAAAGAGTAGCCCAAGAGTTGGCGGTATGTGGTGACTACTAACTGTCCTCCTGCTAATCTTACACTGCCAAATTTGGGACTGCTAGCACAGATAGCCCTCGTGCAGCTTTGTGCGAAATTCAAAATAAACTTATGTGGTGTGCGGGAAAAATACTTAAGAACTTTTACTGACAGAACAACTTATCAGCAGTCCGTGCACGCACGTGGATAGATGTTGTAGTTCTAAGTTACTAGTTTATTTGCATTTGATACAAATATCGACATCAGATATTGACATCCGTTTGTTCAAAAAAATGCCCTGAAGTGTCGTGTGAAGGTACAAAATAACTGTGTCTCTGACTCGTCTTCATGTCTTGAACAGAAGCGTGAAACAAAGAAATACAGATTTGTCTGTTTTTTGAAAAGGTCTGTGATAATAAACCTATTACTCACTTAATGACTCCATCTTCAATGTAGACGTCGCCGTCAAACATAATGTCGTGGTTTACAATTGTTCCATCGACTATGAGCAGACGCTGTCGTTGGCTCTGAAAAGAGAAAGTCGTTCTTCTGAAATACATCAATACTCACTAACGTATTCACTGAACGACGGGGGTATAAGACGTCCCTGGGTGAGACGTAGAGATGGGGTCAGATACGAACGCTGATGTTTTTATGTCATTTTTCTTGGGGCTCTGATGGTACATGCTTGGTTTGGTGACAATCGGTCCAAAAGTTCGCTCGTTACTTTAGTGAATTAATGGTTTAGATGTATTTTTTTAAATGTAGGACAAGTGTCTGCGTGCGATACAATTGTATTAAAACGTATCGTCATACGTACGTAAATATATCAGTGTAAAAAAGAAATGAGTTTCTCCCTTATTATCTTTGTTTGTTGTCCCCGTTGGGACAGCGGTAAGTGTACGGATTTACGACGCTAAAATGAGGAGTTCGATTCCCCTCTGTTGTTTTTGTTCGTTGTTATTAAGCACAAACATACATAAAGGGATATTTGTGGTCTGTCCAGCACGGGTATCGAAACCAAGTTACTGGTATTGTAAGTCCTCGGAGATACCGCTGTATCACTGAGGGGGGGATTCAGACTGAATAAAAAAAGACTAAAATATTGATATCGGGAATATACTGGGGGACAATGATATGAAGGCCCCAACTTTAACTACTAGGGCTACGTGTCCTTCCAAGCACGAGTAAATGGAAAAGATTTCTCAGACTTCCTTAAACAAACAAGAACAGTAAAAGTAGGCTTATGAAAATCCTGAGGCAAAAATATTCTGCTTTCCTCTTCCCCTGTTCCTCCCTTCAAATATTACGTCAGATTATAAATTATAATATAAGTAAAGTAAAACTATGTTTCAGATTGTGATTTTTTGATTCGTGAGATATATTTACTTTTGTTGGTTGATTTTGCTTTCTGTCTAGGTGTCTGCGTATAATTTTTTCTACGGTTTTCCCAACATTAACTTCACATTTGAACAGGAATTAAGCAATCAAATATCATTTCTTAGCCTCAAAATTATAAGAACTGACACACAATTCAAAACCGAAATCCACCGAAAAATCACCCATACTGGACTATACATTCCTTGGGACTCAGCACATGAAACAAAACAAAAACTCAACATACTAAGAAACCAGATAAACACAGCCATAAAACTATGCTCACCAGATAAAATTAACGATGAATTAGACAAAATAAAACAATACTTCATCAACATCAATAAGTTTCCTCCACAAACCGTAGAAAGCATTATATGTTTCAGATTGTATCGTGTTACATCACTGCGAGTATGGTGAACACAGTTGACTCGAAGGGACCCGTTGAGTTGACGCGCCGTTCCTATCCACATATGGACCTTTCACGAGTTACATCTAGGTATCAAGGAGGTCTTAGAATCCCAAATACGTAAATATTGTGTATTTGACGAGTATTTCTGTCATCAGGCTGTTAATTTGGTGTATTTTACAATATTCATCTAAACCAGTATATGATATATCACAATGTACATCCATATCAATCTATGATACATCACAATGTGAATCTATATCAATCTATGATACATCACAATGTACATCTATACCAATCTATGATATACCACAATGTGAATCTATATGAGTCTATGATATATCACAACGCACATCAATATCAGTTTATGATATAGATGTGCATTATTAATTTGGTGTATTTTACGACGTATATCTAAACCAGTCTATGATATACATCACAATGTACATCTATACCAGTTTATGATACATCACAATGTACACATAAATCAGTCTGTAATATATCACAATGTACACCTATATGAATCTATAATACAGTACAATTTACGTCTAAACCTCTTTCTGATACAATACGTCTAAATGTGTCTCTGATACAGTACAATGTACGTCTAAATGTGTCTCTGATATAGTACAATGTACGTCTAAACGTGTCTCTGATACAGTACAATGTACGGCTAAACGTGTCTCTGATATAATACAATGTACGTCTAAATGTGTCTCTGAAACAGTACAATGTACGTCTAAATATGACTCTGATACAGTACAATGTACGTCTAAACGTGTATGTGATACAGTACAATGTACGTCTAAATATGTCTCTGATACATTACAATGTACGTCTAAACATGTCTCTGATACAGTACAATGTACGGCTAAACGTGTCTCTGATACAGTACAATGTACGGCTAAACGTGTCTCTGATATAATACAATGTACGTCTAAATGTGTCTCTGAAACAGTACAATGTACGTCTAAATATGACTCTGATACAGTACAATGTACGTCTAAACGTGTATGTGATACAGTACAATGTACGTCTAAATATGTCTCTGATACATTACAATGTACGTCTAAACATGTCTCTGATACAGTACAATGTACGGCTAAACGTGTCTCTGATACAGTACAATGTACGTCTAAACGTGTCTCTGATACAGTACAATGTACGGCTAAACGTGTATGTGATACAGTACAATGTACGTCTAAATGTGTCTCTGATACAATACAATGTACGTCTAAACGTGTCTCTGATACAGTACAATGTACGTCTAAACGTGTCTCTGATACAGTACAATGTACGTCTAAATGTGTCTCTGAAACAGTACAATGTACGGCTAAACGTGTCTCTGATATAATACAATATACGTCTAAATATGCATTAAGATTCTGTTTAGTAACTACATGTGGCAGTAAAACTACCCGTATTGTATTTAACAAATTTGGAAAGTTTATACACGGATTTCTTTATTATTAATGTTGTTCTTTTGCATGTTTTTTTTTTTTCTGTCGATAGCTTTGTATATTATAAAATCTTGAGCTGATAAACATGTTTATTGTTAGTGTTGTTGAATTTTATCACCACGAGGCTTCTCTGGCCTGCAGGTGCTGCT
Organism: Carcinoscorpius rotundicauda; assembly: GCA_011833715.1. Lineage (NCBI taxonomy): Eukaryota > Metazoa > Arthropoda > Merostomata > Xiphosura > Limulidae > Carcinoscorpius > Carcinoscorpius rotundicauda. The sequence goes on from VWRL01001433.1 coordinate 6,436, forward strand.
AGGTCGCTGATTTTTTGCCCTGGACTATGTATACTTCATCACAACATACGAGACGGACAACATGTAATCGATATTTAAATAAACTTGGTGTGCTCGTCATGTAATCACTCATATAATCTCTTCTCTTTTCTGATTTGCCATATCAACTCTCCTTTTACGATTTTCTCCACTGTATGTACACAAACACGTGCTCTACCCCATAACAAAAAATATTAATCAATTTATACCTTTAGGATCTAAGAGCCTCACAACCGGCTACAATCGACTTCCGCTGAGGGAAGGATTTCCGTTAGGAGCGGGTGTGGTCACAGATGCCCTATGACAGTGACAAGGGAACAGTTTCATACTCCTGAATCGTAAAATTTCTTCTCCAAGAACCTTGAAATTGAAACAAGGAGTTTGAAACACAAACGGCAAAGTTTAGTAATATGGTTATAAGTAATATAACCCAAATTATATGATGTTTTTTTTAAAAAAAAAAAACTTCCTGAAGTGGGGGCGTTATAATGTGACGGTCAATCCCACTATTCGTTGGTAAAAGAGTAGCCCAAGAGTTGGCGGTGGGTGGTGATGACTAGCTGCCTTCCCTCTAGTCTTACACTGCTAAATTAGGGACGGCTAGCAAAGAAAGCCCTCGAGTAACTTTGTGCGAAATTCCAAAAAACAAACAAACTTCTTGAATTGTGTCTGTTATTACTACTTATAGTACACTCTTTCGGGAATGAGACAGAAGCTGGTTCGTCCCCCGCTGATACAGCGGTAAGTCTTCAGATTTACAACGCTAAAATCAGGGGTTCGATTTCCCTCGGTGGGCTCGGCAGATAGCCCAATGTGGCTTTGCTATAAGAAAAACACACAGAGGCTGGTTCAGACAAGGACTTAACATAAAGTTAACAGATATCTTTGAAATGAGTTTCAAAGTGAAGTTGTTTGGAATATTTACAGTAACAACATTTAGCTAGCATCCAAAAGTAATATTATTAAATCAAATTATATTTCACCGATTTGGGTCCATAAATGTGAACCTTTATGAATATACAATATCTCACAGTTTCAGTCTCTCGAATTTTCTCTGGGTAACCTTCACTAATGTTGATGTGCGCCAAAAACAAAGGAAGTGAAATGTTTCAGCGTCACTCTAATCACTGTTTTAAAATAATATTCGTAGCATCTATTATCCATCCAAACATCGGTAATCTATCATGCGCTCAAACCGCCACCTATGATTACAAACACTAACTATATATTATGCTGTATTACATGTAAAGATCGTTAACTGTAGGTTATCTACAGGATTTCCAATAATTCTACTGCCTTTTTAGTTAGGCCTGGCATGGCCGAGCGCGTTAAGGCGTGCACTCGTAATCCGAGGGTCGCGGGTTCGCGCCCGAGTCGCGCTAAAACATGCTCGCCCTCCCAGCCGTGGGGGTGTATAATGTGACGGTCAATCCCACTATTCGTTAGTAAAAGAGTAGCCCAAGAGTTGGCGGTGGGTGGTGATGACTAGCTGCCTTCCCTCTAGTCTTACACTGCTAAATTAGGGACGGCTAGCACAGATAGCCCTCGAGCAGCTTTGTGCGAAATTCCAAAAAAACCAAACCTTTTTAGTTTATTTTACAAAATTCAAATATATTCAGTTTTAGCAATAATTTAATAATCATGAATTCTCACCCAATCTTGGAGTGTCGATGGTTGTGCCTCAATTTTTTCCACTTCCTTTGCAACTAAAATTTCTTTTATCTCCTTTGGAGATTCTTTTTCAACATCTTCAAGGTCTTTCTTAGTCGAAGTTTTCGGAGGGCTTTCTCCTATTTTAATGGATTTCAGCTCCGTGTCACTAACAGTGGAAAAAAACACGTCGTGTCGAGGTCGTCTGTGAGACTTAGGGGTTCCTTCGTCACTTTCAGAGCTTCGATAGGGTGAAGAGGGTGAAGAAGCCATCTTGGACACCAGATGAAGGAGTGTAGACCTTTTTTTTATTAACACAAAGAGGTATAGAACGTTTGTAACAAATGTGATAGCTTATGTTCCTTCTTATTCTGAATTACATTTTGTTTGGTCTGTGCGTTTAGTTATTACGAATCTGCTAAAATAGTGACCTTTCATTAATTTGTAAGGATCTACATAATGGATTAAATAAACCTCTATATTTATAGTTTTACGTAGCGAAGGACATTTCATTCTGTGTTTGAAGTTCTACTTTATGGATTAATTAACCTAATTAGCTATTCATACACTTTCAAAGGAACCAAAATGAAATCTCTTTTTTCGTAATTGCATGATTAGAATTTGAATCGGTTTTGCAGTCTCTTTGTAATCATTTCAATGGATAACGTGACTTACCTTATCGCTGATTATTAGGATAATGGAAAACTGGAGATTTAAATATCTCCTGTTACAGCACTTAAGAAATCCCAAGTCATTCTAATCTGGAACTTGAAATACCCCGTGGTTTGGCTGAGAGATCAGATCAGCATCATATAAATATCCACGTACATTCACCTAAGGTGCACCAGACACTGCAGAGAAAATACTTATCCACGTTTCAGGGCCGCATGAGGCTGTCTACTGCAAAGATCGATAGAAGAAGCAAGATGTGTTATCCACACGCTATCTTGTATACTACTGACTGTTGTCAAGGCAACATGCCATTGTTATTTCTTATTCTATGTGTGCGCCATCTAGTCTGATGATTCACTAACCTTAGTAAAATAACTGTTAAAAGGAATTGCTGTATTACCATTTCGTAACTATTGTTTTTTCTTTTCTTTACATGTTCCTTTCTTCTTTCTATCTAATTTTTTCGCACTAATTATACTTAAAAAATTCACTGTTTTATTTGCTAATGTTTCGAGGCACAAAATCAGTTTGTCAGCTGAATACCTTTTCGTTCAAATTTTTTATAATATATTTAATTTTCTGAGGAGTAGAAACCGGTTGTTCGTAAGTCGTCCTATAGAGTGATACAATGTGGATTACACCACTATTACACATATTACTACCTTATTTGTTAGATCTTGTAATGTGTCGTTGTAATTCTAAAAATGATTTCGGTAGTTTGTCGTTAAGTGCAAAGTTTTTTAGGTGAAATATCTCTGTCGTGTCCTATGTAGAAATCTAATAATAAATTTTAGCTTTATAAGCTCTTATATTTACCATTAAGCCTACGGAGAGGGGAGTTTTAAAACTGAAACATTAGTTGTTATGTCATTATTTCTCTTCGATGCTAAAATTAGACAGTTATTAAAAGAAAGAAAGAAACAATACTTATAAGCAATTGCTACAAGAACACAACACTGATTCAATTATCAGCAAAAATTATAATTTCTGCTGACTATAATGATCGGTAGATGGCAGTAAACTATCCTACATCTTTGTTGGATGACAGACACCTTCTTGGGTAAATTCTTATCAAAAGTAAAATTAATGACTTGCTTTGATTACTGACTAAATTGATCACTAAAGGTTAAGTCTATGTGTTACATAATTTTTAATAATTTTAGTTTTAGTCTATTACAATACTTATTATAAAGAAAAAAAACAGTTTTCAAGATAGAATACGTGTGGAACACCTGGAGTTTCTTTCTTTGTAATTAAGCACAAAGCTACACAATGAGCTGTTTGTTTTCTTTTCACCAGTGTTTTAAGTCCTCTGATATACCTTTGTGCCACTGGAGGGCGACACCAGGTGTAATTGACTGGATTAGTTGCAGTGCAAATGATAATTTTCTTTAATTTTTTATGCGACTGGACCCACAACCAGCTTGGTGTATAAATAGTTCATGGGTTAATAAAAAAAATATAGGTTAATTATATTTTTATATTCATGTTTGGATCACTTCAAAGAAAAACAGAAATATGTGCAGTATTAAAATAAAATAGATGGCGCTCGTTGGAATAAAAATATTTACAATGAATTTGCAAACGTAAACACTTTTTTCTTTATTATTAATTATTTTATAATAGAACCAGAAAATGAATGTAAATACAATATTGAATATTCCGGTATCATTCTACACCAGATCAGTTCAATTTTGTTTTTATCGTAGAAAATAATAACTCTCTAGAGCCATGCTTAGAGCTTACTTTCAAAAAGTATCCTTAATATTTGTTGTCACGTTGTTCTGCATTATAAGAAAATGACTGAAGGGTCCGGCAAGGCTATATTATTAGGGTACAAGACTGACAATTTGAAGATCATGGGTTCGAATTCCCGTCCCACCAAACATGGTCGCCCTTTCATCTGTGGAGTGAGTTCTAATGTTAAAGTCAATCGCACTGTTCGCTGGTAAAAGAGTAGCCTAAGAGTTGGCGGTGGGTGGTGAAATTATCCACCTTTCCTTTAGTCTTTCACTACTAAATTAGAGACAGTTTTTGTTTGTTTTTTAATTTCGCGCAAAACTACACGATGGCTATCTACACTAGCCGTCCCTAATTTAGCAGTGCAAGACTGGAGGAAAGGCAGCTAATCATCACCACCCACCGCCAACTCTTGAGCTACTCTTTTACCAGCGAATAGTGGGGTTTACCATCACATTATAACGGTCCCACGGCTGAAGGGAAGAATGTTTGGTGTGACGGAGATTCGAACCCGCAACTTTCAGATTACGAGTCGAACGCCTCAATCCACCAAATTAGAGACAGCTCGCGCAAATAGCTCGCGTAACTTTGCGCGAAACTTTAACAAAGCCAAACGCTGAAGTGTCGAGAAAACTTAATTATTAATATTTGAATAACAACACGAACTGTTCCTTTGTTACTATAAACAGATGTTGTAAACAGATTATACAGCCGGTCGTGGCCAGTTGATTAACAAAACATTGCTTCTTGGAGCTGCGGGTATCGGCCAAGTCTCACTATTTAATTAGAGAAAACCCTGTTTGGTTTGGAATTTCGCACAAAGCTACTCGAGGGCTATCTGTGCTAGCCGTCCCTAATTTAGCAGTGTAAGAGACTAGAGGGAAGGCAGCGAGTCATCACCACCCACCGCCAACTCTTGGGCTACTCTTTTATCAACGAAAAGTGGGATTGACCGTCACATTATAACGCTCCCACGGCTGGAAGGGCGAGCATGTTTGGCGCGACTCGGGCGCGAACCCGCGATCCTCAGATTACGAAGCACACGCCTTAACGCGCTCGGCCATGCCAGGCCCCAAGAGAAAACCAAGTCCAGTTATATGGAAAACGAATATGATTTAAGAATATTTCGCTCTTTTTAAATCTACGCGAATATAAGTTGATAATATACACAATAGGGACGCTACTATTCACCTTATTTAAAATATTACCCAATCTTCACATTGTTTATACAAACCTCTTGTCTTAGCTTTATAATATTTGTACCCTAAAAATCCCGTAAATACAGAAATTTACTGCTCCGCGCAATTACTTTATTTTAGCATAATATTAATAAAACGTAGAAGCACAGATAAACAATATATCAAGTTATTCTGAGTGCATACTCTTTTGTGTGTGTTTTGTTATAGGGAAACTACTTCGAGCTATCTACTGTGTACACAGAGAATAATTAACATCATGATCTTAACGTTGTTAAATCCGAAGACTTAACGCTATGCCACAAGGTGACGACATGCATGTTAATTGTCGTAGTTAAAATTTTAAGACGCATTTTAGTATTTTTTTAGTAACCTTAAATAAGTACCTCAGTGAGGAATGTCATTATTAGATTAATCATAAACAGGCAAAGCAGTGAAGAATGTCATTATTAGATTAATCATAAATAGCCAACTCAGTGAGGAATGTCATTATTAGATTAATCATAAACAGCCAACTCAGTGAGGAATGTCATTATTAGATTAATCATAAACAGCCAACTCAGTGAGGAATGTCATTATTGACTTTAGAATATGTATCCAATTCGAAATTGATTGTGGCCTGGCATGGCCGAGCGCGTTAAGGCGTGCGCTCGTAATCCGAGGGTCGCGGGTTCGCGCCCACGTCGCGCTAAACATGCTCGCCCTCCCAGCCGTGGGGGTGTATAATGTGACGGTCAATCCCACTATTCGTTGGTAAAAGAGTAGCCCAAGAGTTGGCGGTGGGTGGTGATGACTAGCTGCCTTCCCTCTAGTCTTACACTACTAAATTAGGGACGGCTAGCACAGATAGCCCTCGAGTAGCTTTGTGCGAAATTCCAAAAAACAAAAACAAAAACAAACGAAATTGATTACTTTAACTGTACCTCAGAACGACTGGTATGGGTATTAACACTGTTATTGATAAGCAGAGACCAACGTTTCGACCATCCTAGGTCATCTTCAGGTGAACCTGAGATACATTTTTATTTCAAGTGGGTTTCTCGCCATCAAAAATGATTTTAAACGTTTATGTTTTCTTCAATACTTTTTGGTAAGTAAAACCAAAAAGTTTAACAAACAAGAATTGTTGATAACTGTAATTAATTTCATTTGTTATAAGACAACATTAGTAGCTTAATAGTATTTTTGAATACTAGATTTTTTCACTCACTTAAGGCTATTTCATAGATAAGGACTGTAATAATGTTAAAATCAGTCTGTTATCTGCTATATCCGTTGCTGACGAAGCGTTACGTTTAATTCCAGAGGGCATCAGATGAACTGGGATAAAACATACCCAGTAGCGGTCGTACTGTTTTTTGTTAGAATAACCACTGTTAATGTGTAAATCCTTTTGTTGGCGAAGTTTGATTATAATCAATGTTATTTGTCGTATAACAAAATATGTCTCATGTTAAATATGATAGACTGTAACCACTACTGGCCAGCCAAAATTGTTTGCACCGTTGTAATTCTGCTAGAAATGTTTACTACAGGGAGTTTTGTCTTGAATTTCGCGTGAAGCTACGCAAAGGCTATCTGCGCTATCGCCCATAATTTAGCAGTGTAAGACGAGATTGAGGGCAACTAGTCATCACCATCTTGGACTACTCTTTTACCAACGAATCGTGGGATTAACCGTCATATTATAACGCCCCCACGGCTAAAAGGGCATGTTTGGTGTGACATGGATTCGAACTCGCGACCCTCGCATGCCCTAACCACCGGGTCATGCCAGGCCTACATCCGACTTTATATTTCTGAGATACTGAACTGCAGACGAACAAAAGAAATGTTTAGAAAACCTAATCTTCACTGGGTGTCGGCAGAAAGTTATAAAATCTCTGACCACTTTCGACAAACTTTTCTGAACTTTCATTTTGTGTCCAGAAAATTTTATTTAAGAATGAAATAGAGCGATATGTGTTTTTATGTAAACTTCTCTTTTCTACCACGTGACTCGGTGTTACGTTTAACAGTTTATAACGTCACGAGTCGGACTTCGATAACCAGTTGCATATCTGTGTCGTAACCACCGACAAACCTACCAGAAAACATTATACAAGCATCTGTTTACAGTGGTACATCGGAATCGGTGTGTTAAGTTATATATAAATAATATGGCTGGTTGGACAGCGTTTCGCAGCTTCCTATTATGTGTGTAAAATCTTAGTTAAATATAATCACTACTTTGAATTTTCAAATGTTGAAATCACTGAGAGAGAAAACAATACACATCGTGTAAACATTGAAAAGTTATTTACTAGGCCTAACATTACTAAATATACAGGTGTAAACATTGAAAAGTTCTTTACTAGGCCTAACATTACTAAATATACAGGTGTAAACATTGAAAAGTTCTTTACTAGGCCTAACATTACTAAATATACAGGTTTAACATCACATTTATTTTCATATATCTTTTTATCAGCTAACCGTTGCTGTTTTGTACTACATCATCACTTAATGACGTAACATCATTACTGACTACTGATCATAGGAGTAAGTTTTTGTTCAAAGCCTGACCTCTGACGGAGCTATGTAAACATAACCAGATGTAGTGATTTTAATAAAAATGTATTTAGATATATTTATTTCTTATTCGTATTTTAAAGCTGACTAAGAATGTGAGATAATGCACTTACCACTGTTTTCATATTCCTGTCGTAAGCACAACAAATCAACAACGGTTGTAACGCTCAACTCATATTTAGCCTAAGATGCTTAGGTAAAACATTTGGTAAGTTTAAAATACAATGAAGGACACACAATCACATCACTGTTTCTATGGATCTCTTTATTTGGTGCATACAATCATTGTAGCCTACTATGGACATAAAACAATCAACCATCGGATACCAAAAACACAGGTTTCATCATTGTTGAGATAACTCATGGCTTGATACACTTGTCATTCTTAAAAATTATATAAATATAGAGCGAATAAAAACTATATTCCTTATAAGTAATATAATTTGTTCTTCACAAGTTTTTCTAGTTTAACAAAATATTAATTCAGAGTCCATGAAGACCCTTTCGTTACGATTTACATTTAGGCTTCATTTGTTTGTTGCTAAGCCTACATCTAGTAGGAATTATATGTAGGTTAAATCAACAGTTAGTGAGTAAACAGTGTCATCAGAGATTGGAACTTTTGTAATATTTTTTCTTTACCGCTTTTTTCTTCTGCGTTAATTATTCTTGCAAGTATAATTTAAAAAGCTAAAGAGCTGTTTCCCACATAGACATCAAACGATTCAACATATATCTATAAATAAAATTATTATATTTATTAATGGCTTCTACAGTCAATTAATTATTTTTGTTTCCATTATTCTATTTCTGATGTAATACATAATTGTCATAAAACATGCCACACACAAGTGAATATGTGGAGCTCCACCTAGTTTTTAAAACGTCAAACTTTAAATCTCACGACGTTAGACACAGATTGAATAAAACTTGTTAATCTCATAATTTGGTTATAAACTTGTTTACCTTGTTTAATTTTTTGCCTATAAAGAAAGGGCTTCAAAATAGTTCTTACTTTTATAATTATTTGTTTAAACACCAAGTGTAAATGTCTAAAAGGGATAAGACAAGAGTCATACAAATTCTTGAGTGTTGAAAGCAACAATAGTTAGGAGGTAAAATTCTATGTTTAAAGGCTACAAAATTTTCTTAGATGTGCTTAACAGAAATGATCCCGGATATTTCTGTTGGAAAGGAAGTTTTTTTTAAGGAAAAAAGAAGAATATAGAAATAATGATTGAAAAGAAATGCTATTTTAGGGTAAAGCGAGAATCATCACCAGTACAAATTCGTCCATTTTAACATGTATCATTCAGCGACAACAAACCAAGATTAATTATGTACACACACGACACATAAATACGTTTCAGAAAACACTGTATCGACTGTTTGAGTTCCACACCAAGTTTAACAGCATCACCAAAAATAGTAAGTTGTTAAAGATTCGATACAGCCATTTGTTAACACAGTGCAAACCGAAGTGCATATTTCTTTTAACGTGGTTTGGCATTTCACACAAGTGTTTCACAACATATGGCAGCAGAAAAAGAAAAGAAAAAAATATTTTTATCGGCGACGAAATATTTAACAAGTTAGAATAATTTAACATTAAATTTTAACTTGAAAAATAATAGACTTAACAACTTTTTATTAACAACAAGTTATTATTATCACTCGAAACCATATTTGTATTTTGTTTAAATTCACAAAAAATATAATTTTGTGTTATCTCTCACTTTAACTATTTCGCTTCTGTTTTAGATTCGTCTCCTATTTCTGTACGGTTTTTTTATAGCACAACATAAGGAAGACAACCTTTAAGCTTTTCCAAAACCTAGTTTAGATACATATGAAAAATTGAAAAAAAACACAAAAGCAGTTCACTAATTTAAGTTACATTTTCCAAAAAAAAAACAAACGGTGCTGCGAGAAGAGTTACCGTATTTTATTTTCAGTATTATATTGTATTTCCTTTTATTTACGGTTGTTGTTGTCTTTTTGACGTAGTTTGAAAAGTATGAGTTAACATAAATAGTTTTAAAGATCTGTGAATAAAATATTTGTCAGGTAAAGTTTGAATACGTCAGATTGATTGTGTTTGAATGTTACGAAAACTTTGATATTAAAATTCTTCATTTATTTTCTTTAAAGTTGCTCCTTTAGAAATTGTAGAGTATTTATTCTCTCTGTCCAATATTTTGCTCCTATTACAATTGTGGGGGACGTATACCAGTAGGTGGTCCTCTGTAAGGAATTTCTTGTTGAGAAGGTCGACTGAAACTTCGACGAGAGCGACTTGAATATTGTGGAAAACCTTTTGGCAATTGAGGAAAGTTTGAGAATTGTCCTGAAGATGGGGAACCGAATGATCCAAAGCCATGACCTTGTTGTGAATATTGGGAACCTCCGGGATGAGCTGGGTTAGCAGAAGGAACGTGAGGCGGAGGACCAAAGGGAGGAGGACCTTTAGGAGCTGCCGGTGGCTGACCATGAGGAGTATCAGAACCGGAATTATGAGGAACTTCTGGAAATTGTGGGAAACCTGCTGGAAGTTGTGGAAAGTTTGGGAATTGTCCCGGAGAAGGTGCATTGTGATCTTGCTGTGCAGGTGGGCCACTTTTAGGTGGAGGTGGGCCATAAGATTGGGGACTACTAGGAGGAGGTGGGCCATAAGATTGGGGACCACTAGGAGGAGGTGGGCCATAAGATGAAGGGCCTCTAGGAGCAGCGGGTTGAGGTTGTCCCTGCTGTTGTGGAACTCCACCATACTGATATCCAGGATATCCTTGACCCTGAGGAGCAGCGGGTTGAGGTTGTCCCTGCTGTTGTGGAACTCCACCATATTGATTACCAGGATATCCTTGACCCTGAGGGGCAGAACTTCCCTGCTGTGGTGCAGGTTCTTGGGGTGCTTGTCCTCCGTATAAGAAGTTTTCTGGATAGTACCTTTGGTGATAGAGCACAGTGTTGTTTGGGCCTTTCTGTTCAAGGGGCTGAAAATGCACGTTTGTTAATATTTGAAAGCAGTAAATCGCTAATTCAAAGCTGTGAGCATATGCAAAGTTAAAACAGATATTCCACAAATACACAGAATAAACATAAATAAAATATTAATTAAATATCACGAGTCTCGTCGAAATAAGGTTCCTTTCCTATAAGCGTGTGATTTTAAATTCAAAGGTTTTTTTTATGTTTTGTAAATTAATTTCAAAATAGTCTCTCTATTTAGTCTATCTAGTCTCTATATATTTTATCGGACATATTTTTTAACCTTTAAAGTCAACTAAACGTCCAGCGAATTTTATTAAACCTTGACCTTGTCCTATCGTACTAAGTATCTAACCCCAGACGTTCCACAAACATTTTGAATTATGTACTAGCGAAAGAAATTCTTAAGAATAATAAAATAAAAAAAGTAAACTGATGTTTACAGAAAAATAATGGCCTTACCAATACAATACATAAATTCTAATCTGGTCAAACATAATAGAACCTTTGACCTCTAACAAAGTGTACTTCCAATCTAGTCAATCCTAATTGGCCTTTGACCTTTAAAAAGTGTACTTCCAATCTAATGATCTCTAATAAAGTCTGTGACCTCTGACTCAGTCTACTTCCAATCTAGTCATCCATAATAGAGTCTGTGACCTCAGACTCAGTCAATTTCCAATCTAATCATCTCTAATAGAGTCTGTGACATCTAACTGTAGTTTCAAAGGTATAATTTTTTACCTCTAATGTGTTCTTAGTCAGTTCTTAGATTGGATACTGAAATATATTTCAAACTACACGCATGAAAATAGAATAAAAATAGGAAGATACAGAGATTTTTGCTTGTACACAATCAATTCACTTTTGTTATGAACCTTTAACTTTATTGTAGCTTCTCACACAATGATTAGCAGCTGTCCGTTGTTCGTATACACCAAAACGATCTTCAAGAGTGTTCTCGACCTCTTAAGAGGAAGTGAGACAGACGATTTATTCAACACGTGAAAAAACAAAACATTTAATATAATGACGTAAGCATAAAACATTATATATTTAAAACGTACATTCCTTATCTAATCGTTCAAGAAATATAAGAGTGTACATTAATAGTGTTCCAACAACACTTTAGTGATATCGAGAAAATCCAATTGTAGGGAAATATATATGCAAAAACGGCTGATTTGGGTTGAGAAAATATTTTACATAGAAGAGCGAACAACGTTTCGACCTTCTTTGGTCATCGTCAGGTCCACAAAGAAAGAGGTAACTGACCGGAAGCTGGCCACATGTTTGGAAGAAGTTGTGTAACTGAGTGTCGGAATGTCTAATCTAACACCGCCCTCTACATTCCGACACTCAGTTACAAAACCTCTTCTAAACATGTGGTCAGCTTCTGGTCAGTTACCTCTTTCTTTGTGAACCTGACGATGACCAAAGAAGGTCGAAACGTTGTTCACTCTTCTATGTAAAATATTTTCTCAACCCAAACCAGCCGTTTTTTGCATATATATTCCAACCACACTTTGTGTGTCATAGCCACTTCCGACGACGCGTTTCACTCACTCCAGAGCTCATCAGGTTGGCTGTGATAGAACAAACACAGTGGCGGTCGGAACACTATTTTCACAATCCTTCTGTTTTGGCGTGAAAGCCCCTTAACAATTCTTAGTATTACACTTACCTTATAAAGGTAATCGTTAACCACGTGGTATTTTTCTGATTGGGAACAAATATCCTGATTGGATGGAACACAGTTCAAGTGCACCTGGTGAAACACTGTTCCTGCTGGGCACATCCAAGAATGCTTGGAGCCTCCCACACAGTAATGGAAAGCTCGGCAGTCAACGCTGTTATCAGCATAATATCCATCATTCTTTCCACTGCACCCAAACTTAGAATTCCCCAAGAGGACTGATAAGGGATCCTGTGTGGTTGGTTTTTCCTCCTGAGGGGGACCTGCCCCATTCAAAGCTTGCTGAAAGAATGAAAAGCTTCTGTTAGTATACTATTTTAAGACCTTCTTTAGCACCAAATAAATCAGTACAAGTTTAAAACAAAAGAGTCTGTCGAAACGGTGGTTATTCAAAAGCCAGAAAGTTAAACGAGTCCCATTAAGTGGACTTGCCCAGAGTACTGCAGTGTCATGCAAAATAAGACGTTTTACAGGGGAATAGGCTTATTTTACTATGTTACGATAAAAGTGTTGTGTTCTGCAATACGATAGTGTCGTCGTTTCTTAAATGCAAAACAACAGAATTGACCATGGGCATTCTGTCCACCAAGGAAGATCGAACTCTGGATTTTAGCGTTCAAAATCCGTAAACATAACTCCGATCCACCGGAGAACTTGGAAAAAAGACCCATTTCCCGATTTTCTTTGTTTGATTTTGAAATTCGCGCAAAGCTACACGAGAGCTATCGACGCTAGCTGTTCCTAATTTAGCAGTTAGTCATCACCACTCACCGCCAACTCTTGGGATACTCTTCTACCAACGAATAGTGGGATTGACAGTCACTTTATAATGCCCCCACGGCTGAAAGGGCGGGCATGTTTAGTGCGACGGGGATTCGAAATCACGACCCTCAGATTACGAGTCGAGCGCCTTAACCACCTGGCCATGCCGGGCCGTTTCCCGAATTTAAAATCCACTTAAAAATTGTGTCTGTGATAAATCAATTAATATAATTACGTATACTTAATGTGTGTGTGTGTATGTGTGTTTTCTCATAGCAAAGTCACTATCTGCTGAACCCACCGAGAGGAATTGAACCCCTGATTTTAGCGTTGTAAATACGAAGACATACCGCTGTACTAGCTACAACTAATGTTTATGTTATATCTTTATTGCGGCCATTCACATAAATTAAAGGTTACGTTGAAAGTAGGCTTAAGTATGTCACCATTACAGAAGGTTAAAGCGTCGTTCAACTGTGCTCTTAATAACTTTTTTTTTTCAAATGACGATGCAGGAACTGAAAAAGATCTAACAGTTCTACATTTAAAAAAAAAACATACTAGACTTTGAATCCAAGGGTTGCCGAAAAATCGTTTTAGTGCCATGAGTGCGTTATAAGTGTGACAGTCTAATATCCCACTATTTAACTAGAGTAATTGCTACTAGATACTTTCCCCAGACGTTCCTAGTTTATAATCACAAACAGCTAGTACAGATACCTCCTAAGTAATTTGCACGAATAAAACAACAACAACAAAACTAGTATGTTTCTTTAACGAATCATAATCAGGGAAAAATTTATATTTTAATACCTTATAAACAATACTTACTCCAGGAAAGGATCCAGGTCTGGGACCACCAGCTCGTGGAGGACCATATGCTTGTCTTGGATAGCCACCTCCTCTCGGGGGCTGATGCCTTGAAGTAGCAGGTGGGGCATATCCTGCTTGGCGCTTATCCTATTTAAAGCACAAAAAACGAAGTGACGTTTAACGCAATTAGAACAGCCACTCTTGTTATCGCATTATTTTGTGTGTATTTATTTCAATGTGTGTGTGTAATAACTGTAGCACATGGTCATTAATCAAATACCAAAAAAGGTAGAAATAGATCGCAGGCTGAAGTTTCAGTAACAGTGGTGATATTTCATGTTAGGACTGTTTTAAAATTGACGTCTCACACTTTAACTTAGTTTACATATACGAAACATTAAAAAATTGAACCATACGATTTTTAATAGGATGAAGAACAGCTTTGTGGCTCGTATTCACGACATAGCGAATGGTTCTACAAGGTAACAAAGGTCTCTACTGTTACTGCTTCCTTGCATCTAGAACTATCTTTGTGTCTGTAACTGATTAAGGACATGGGTAACTACTATTTGCTTTCTATTGGTGTGGTCCTGTTGCGAAATTATCCATTTTTGTTGTTTGTGTTTGATGAAGGCCAAGGACAACTACCGTTTGCCTTTTTTGTGGTCTTGTTCTGGAAGTATCAATTTTTATTGTCTGTGACTGATGAAGGCCAAGGACAATTACTGTTTGCCTTTTTTGTGGTCTTGTTCTGGAAGTATCAACTTTTCTTGTCTCTGTCTGATGAAGGCCAAGGACAACTACTGTTTGCCTTTTTTGTAGTCTTGTTCTGAAGTATCAACTTTTTTGTCTGTGTCTGATGAAGGCCAAGGACAACTACTGTTTGCCTTTTTGTGGTCTTGTTCTGGAAGTATCAACTTTTTTGTCTGTGTCTGATGAAGGCCAAGGACAACTACTGTTTGCCTTTTTAGTGGTCTTGTTCTGGAAGTATCAACTTTTTTTGTCTGTGTCTGATGAAGGCCAAGGACAACTACTGTTTGCCTTTTTTGTGGTCTTGTTCTGGAAGTATCAACTTTTTTTTGTCTGTGTCTGATGAAGGCCAAGGACAACTACTGTTTGCCTTTTTTGCGGTCTTGTTCTGGAAGCATCAATTTTTGTTGCAGACCGTCTTTGTTGTCCATGACTGACTAATACAAGAGAAAACTTACTGGATATCGTGGTAACATAAAATGTGCAATTTCACACAAACAGAATTTTTATAAATCAAAACAGTTGAGTGATATAATAACACAGAGCATAACGTTAATCTATTATAACACTGGAATACTGTATTGTAACACACAGAACATAATGTAAATCTACTATAATACTGGAGTACTGTATAGTAACACAGAGCATAACGTTAATCTACTATAACACTGGAGTACTGTATAGTAACACACAGAACATAACGTTAATCTACTATAACACCGGAGTTACTGTGTAGTAACGAACGAATTACTGCTGTATAATTTCTATAGCAAATAATTATTATATCAAAACTTCTTACCCTGTCTCCTGCAACTACACAAATTCCTGTAAAAAACAGAAAACACTGAATGTTAATGATAGTCTTAAACATGACAAACCAGTAAAAGAATAGCATTCTACAATATAATAAATATTTTTGTTGTTAAATTTTATAAATGTTATACAATTTAACTCCTCAGAACAGACACTTTCGTTTTAATGAAAATCTACATTGAATTCTTTTGTTTCATAATTTGGTTTGTTTCGAATTTCGCGCAAAGCTACACGAGGACTATCTTCGCTAGCCATCCCTAATTTAGCAGTGTGAGACTAAATGAAAAGAGGACACTCATCAACACCCACCGCCAACTCTTGGGTTACTCTTTACCAACAAATAGTAGGATTTAACGTCACATTATAATGCCCCCACGGCTGAAAGGGCGAGCATGTTTGGTGAGGACTCGAACCCACGACCCTCAGAATAGGAGTCGAGTGCCTTAACCACCTGGCTACGCCGGACCGTTTCATTATGTTCCTTTGAAAATTACTTAAACGGCTATTTGCGTACTGTCATTCGGAATTTTGAACCGATGGACGAGTGAGTACTTTATGTCTCATTCATTAGAGACTTGACCATCACTCTTTTACCACGGGTGTGAACTTTGAACCCTTGGATACTAACCATTGAGCCACTGCCGAACTTTGTTCTTGAAATTCATAGAACCAATTCTTAAATTGTTAACTGACAAACAAAAACAAGTCAACAGCGAAGTTATCACAGTGATATCAGTCTGTTTCCCTTTTTACTGAGTCTAAAGTCATTAACTATATTATTACAGTGCCCTCTTAATTTGAACTCGATACTTTATGGAAAGTTTGTTTGTTTTTTTAATTTCGCACAAAGCTACATGAGGGCTATCTGTGCTAGCCGTCCCTAATTTAGCAGTGTAAGACTAGAGGGAAGGCAGCTAGTCATCATCACCCACCGCCAATTCTTGGGCTACTCTTTTACCAACGAATAGTGGGATTGACCGTCACGTTATAACGCCCCCACGGCTGAAAAGGCGAGCATGTTTAGCGCGACCGGGATGCGAACCCGCGACCCTAGGATTACGAGTCGCACGCCTTAACACGCTTGGCCATGCCGGACCTTCATGGAAAGCTGTCATCCAGAGTAACCACATTGTTTTCTAGTCGAATTTTCTAATATTAAAATGATCAAATTGATTGCTGGTTTTACGGTCTATATTACAGAGTAACCATGCTGCTTTCTAATGGTGTCGTCTGTGGCACAGATTCGTCATTCTATTTTCTGCTAGCGTTATCTATATGACAAAGTCGTCGTATTGATTTCTGGTAGTATCGTCCATATGACACTCGTTGTGCTGATTTCTGATCGTGTTGACTATATGACAAAGTTGTCGTGCTGGTTTCTGACCATATTGTCCACATGACAGAGTCGTCATGCTGGTTTCTGACTATACTGTCCATTTGACAGATTCGACATTCTGTTTTCTGTATCGATTATATGACAAAGCCGTCGTACTGATTTCTGGTTCTATACGACATAGTCGTCTTATTGTTAACAGTTTAATATTAACTTGTCGATTATAAAGTGACCGGATCAAATTATTGTGAACCTTGAGAAACAAAACGAGAAACAATTTGCTGAAACTCACGTATTCATAAATAAATAAACGTTTTTAAACTGCAAAACTGATGTTTTAATAACGCCCTCTATTACATGATCACAACATAATCTTTAACCCTTTTTCTAAAAGTCTACACATTGCTGCTTAGTTAAATTTCTGAAAACTGGTTTTCTGGAAAGGGCCAAATCTTCTGTGATTTGGTTACATATTTAAACACGTTTTTGTTACATCTTTTCGGTTCTCTGTCGATTTATATTTAAAAGAAAATCGTGTTTGCTGCCAATATCTAAAATTGTCAACTTTGTTTATATGTTAAACACTCGTGGATCTGGACACAGATCGTCAGCTCGATCCAATTTTGAACTCGACAAAAACATGCACTGCACTTTGGAACCATTATACAACTGACGGTCAAATTCCACTATTCGATAAGAAATTCGACTCGTAATATTAGGGTCAAGGGTTCGAATCCCCGTCACACCAGACATGCTCACCCCTTCAGCCGTGGGAGCGTTATAATGTGACGGTCAATCGTACTTTTCGTTGGTAAAAGAGTAGCCTAAGAGTTGGCGGTGGGTGGTGATGACTAGCTGCCTTCCCTCTAGTCTTACACTGCTAAATTAGGGTCGGCTAGCACAGATAGCCCTCGAGTAGCTTTGTGCAAAATTCAAAAACAAACGAAAAAAAATTTAGACTTCTACTGCTAAATTAGGGATGGCTAGCACAGATAGCCCTCGAGTAGCTATGAGCGAAATCTTGAAACAATGTTACTTATGTTTCTAGAAATATAATTACAGAAGAAAAAGAAAATATATAATAAACTGCCATAAGAATGGATGATATATTCTTAATTACATATAATGAAAAAAATAAACTTATGATGTAACGTCACCAAATTCATATAATGCAACTTCGAGATAATCTTTAATAATTTCCGCATTTGTAACGTTCTATAAAACTCTTTTTTGAAGAGGAAAGAAAATACAAGAAAATTGTATTGAATAATTAAATAGCTTTTGTTTTTACTGAATCGAACTAGCTCTATTTAGACTTCACTTACCGACCACTAGAACGAGACACACCAACAGCTTCATATCTGATTCTTATCTGTAACAAAAGAAAACTGGTGTAAGTTGTACGTCCACAAAGATTACTTCAATCTGGTATTCACAAAGCCCCTCCTTTAACACGTGAATTCATGGGATAAAACAAAGATGGTCAAAGGTTGTGGTGCTATGAATAAGTAGGCACTGGCCAACAGCGCGAGAACTTACTATTAAGTTAATAACCTCGATGTTCTAGAAGGTTCTCTGAAGAACTATTGGTCAGTAATCAGAAATGGCATCTGTTTTTAATGTAAAGAATTACTGACCTACCATCCTCGAACTTATGACCTACATTACGATATCTTTGCGTTGTCAACAGAATCGATTTACCAGAATTTTGGACAAATTACAAATATCACTTAGAGGTAAACCAGCTGAACTTACCGTCTCACCCACACAAGAACCGAACAGGAAGTGTGAAAAGTGAGACGCGAACCAGGTTTTTATGTGACAACGCCATTTTGGTTTAACCTAGTTTTCTTTGCCTGAGCTTTAAGAGGGTGGGGTAGTGCTACATTACCCCCCCCCCCGTGAATTACCTCATTATTTTTCAACCTTCGCTGATTTCAACAATCGAGACATATCACACACAAAGCATATTTAGGCTAGCGACTCGGACCACGCCTTTCTCGTGCTCAGGGTTGTGATTGGCGAAAGTAACGCGTACAAGTTTTTACTTTGGCCTAATTCCGTTTACAACCGGTAGTGCACTTGTTCACCGTATTCCACTTAAAGAAAGAAAAAAAAATTAAAAATACAGTTCACGGTAACAAGGGTCATATCCTTTTATTCCAACATTCACATGTTTTCCATTTTTTTGTTTTTTGTCAATCAGCCTCTCCCACGTGTTTCAAATGTTTTAAAGTCACAAAGAGCTAATGGTATCATATAATGACCTTAGCTAAGCCTACTAATACAATCACTTGTATCTAGGATCCTGTTTCTTCAAAGTACATGAACGAGTAGTGGGCGAAGACAACTAATACAATAAGTCCGTTGTCCACTACAGATTCAATATTATATTTTCGTAATACTATACATTATATAGAGAAGTGTTTTGTTTTTTTAATTCGTCAAGGTTTTATTTTCTTCCCAGATTGTATTGTTCCTGTGTCACGTGATACTCAGCTACCAACTACCATGTTCTCACGAGACTATCCATTAATATAGCAAATAATCTGTTAACGTTTATCAATACGTATGCAGGTCTTGAACACAGGACAACGAAAAGCGATGTTTTCTATCTGAACAATAAAATATTATACTAAAAGTATAATATTATTTTCTGATCTATTTAATGTAATATTTCGTTAGGGGGCGTAACCGGGAAGAGAGAGGAAGTTTGAACGACCACCACAAACATTCTAAAAGGTCGTCTGTTGTTATTGCATTAAATAAGCACTTGTCTTTCATGTAAGTCACTTTGAAGTGCTGGAGATGCCACTTTGCTGCACTAACATTTTCTTATCTATTTGTTGTAATATTTCAGTAATCGCTTCAACTATCATATTTTCATGTATTTAATAATAGTGTTTGCTCATAAGTCTTTGATAGTGGTGTTTGTTCATAAGTCCTTTGTTGATATGACGCATCTAAGATCATCAGAGATAAAACATATCCAATACTATTAGAGATAAGACGTACCCAGGGCTATCATAGACAAGCCTTTTCTAAGAAGATCGGATAATAGGCATACATAGGATTATCAGAGATAAGTACATCTAGGACTATCAAAAACAAGACAAGCCTAGAATTATCGGAGATAAAGCATACCCAGAACTATCAGGGATAACGTGTATTTAGAACTATCGGAGATAAGACATACTAAGGACTATCAGAGATAAGACTTACCCAGGAATGTCAAAGATAAGGCATGTTCAGGACTATCAGAGATAAGACTTATCCAGGAATGTCAAAGATAAGGCATGTTCAGGACTATCAGAGATAAGACTTATCCAGGAATGTCAAAGATAAGGCATGTTCAGGACTATCAGGGATAAGACTTATCCAGGAATGTCAAAGATAAGGCATACTAAGGACTATCAGGGATAAGACTTATCCAGGAATGTCAAAGATAAGGTACGTTCAGGACTATCAGAGATAAGACTTATCCAGGAATATGAAATACTTCGACACGCCAGGACTACCAGACACAAGACATGTTTACTTAGGGTTGATGTTCCAAATAGATTGAGAAATTTTCCTGATAAAAAGTGCGAGAAATGATTGAAGTTAAAGAAATATTAGTGTTTTAATGGTGACTCAACGGTAAGTTTGAGATTTTTAACACAGATTAGAAAACTCAGAATATCAGGGGATGTTGCTTTTTGTTCAAACTGTTATAACGAAGAGAAAACTACTTGTATGAAAATAGAAACAGAAGAACTAATAGAGGGGCGGTTTTCAAGAACAACGTTAAGAGAATTACGTAGTTTACGTCAGATACTGTGAGTTACTCTAATACAAAACAAAACAAGAGACACTGTTATCACACATTTTGAAACTAATTCAGATCTTGGGAATAGAGAAACTTTAGAGCGTATAAATGAAAAGACACAAAAAGGAGAGAATAGCCTTGGACACACCAAGTTCCGTGTGTAAAATCACTTAAATCTGTCTGCTATATGGTCTACGTTATGTTACTTACGTCATGGTTTGAAATTATTTTTTTAAAATATTTTTATCCTTACCTTCAGTGAGAATATGGTTTAAATAACGTAAAAGGACTGACGTAAATGCCAAAGCATACACGTAATTAGTTCTGCCTTGATTACGCACACTTGAATGATAGGATTGGGTCGTTGATTATAATTTGAACTTTGACCTTCAACGGGCTGTTTTTTTTTTACGCTCGAATCGTGCTACTTATTAGAAATTCTTTGTAAATTAATTCACGGTTTAGTAACCTAAATAAATTCAGACGTGTGAATAACCTTAGGCCTAATCTACTATTTGATATTATACAGTTTACCAACTATTTAATGATTTTACTACATATTTATTTACTCTTTCGTCATAGGCAAAATGTAAACTATGATTTGTGACGTAGAGGCTTAATACATCCTTTGTTTCGCCACGCCCTCTGAGGTAGATTGCAATTTCTAGTATTCAGGGTTTAAAAACACACGTTGTACAGGCTAACTGAAGAAATACAATTTGGGCTCATATAATGGTGATTTACACATATAAACATAGTTTATTCGATTCTTTGTTCCAAGTTAAGCACAAAACTACACGGCGAGTTATCCGTGCTCTGCCTAGGGTATCGAAACCAGGTTTCTGGCGTTGTACGTCCGTTGATATATCGCTGTGCCACTGAGTGGAAGAGGCCTATAGTTTTTATTAAGATATGTATGTAACAAACTTAATGTTTCTATTTGACTGTTTAATTCTAAATTCACAAATGATACGTATTATCCGTTAATAAGTCATATATGAGAGATTATACATATTTCGTGATAGTTATATTTCTACACCCCGTTCTGTGTAATGTTTAACATTCAAACCAGGAATAGTGTACATAGTGACGACAGAGAATGTGACATAAATTATGGGTCACTTCTCTTAGGCTTAAGCTACAAACTTTTGAAGGTTTTCTCTTTAACTGACTAGATTTAACTTTTCATCCATATTTCTTTACTATAATCACTCACGATTTAATAAACATTATAATTTTTGTCATTAGCACAATAACTTCTAAATGGTTAACCCCTGACAATTATGTTCCTGTCTCGTTCTTGTCCTAAACGAAAGACCGACTAGAGACAGATACAGCGAACAACCTTAAACCAGTTCCGTGTAAGCCTTGACAACTACCAACTATCACTTTTAACATTTTTCTTTTCTTTCACTTTGCCCAAGGAAATCTCTTAATATATTTATTCAGGTCTCTCGATTCATTTTT
This sequence comes from Carcinoscorpius rotundicauda, assembly GCA_011833715.1. NCBI lineage: Eukaryota > Metazoa > Arthropoda > Merostomata > Xiphosura > Limulidae > Carcinoscorpius > Carcinoscorpius rotundicauda. The sequence goes on from VWRL01001433.1 coordinate 28,713, forward strand.
TTTCATTACCACAATGAAGAATTCGAAACATGCCCTAATTAACGACCTGTACTCGCCATAATTTCTATATAAACGAAAAAACAAATGATGGATATATGTATGTTTGCATTATAGCTGTCACCGTTATTAAATTATGTTAGAAATATCGCACGTACCAACAAGGGTGTAGTGTCGTTGGAGTGAAATTTAGCAGACGGTTTCGTCATTATAAAATTTACCACTTTATGACTTTGTTTGATATTGTAACTAATAAAGCAATTTGTGAAGACGAGTAAAAAGAGTTGTTTCTAAAATAATATAGAATATACAAATAATAAACAAGTCTCGCATACTGTAATTCTGATGTTTGTAAATAATTATAAGCAGTATAACAATTTATCATTACAAAGTCAATGAAGGTTTATAATTTTAAATACGGAAAATAAGTTATTTAGGTAAGGAAGTTTCAACAAACAGTGATATTGTAAAATAATACTTGTTCTATGAGTTAGGTCTATAATACAGCAATTGTAAATAGAAAATAAAACAAATGTATTATTGTAATATAACACTTAACAGACTGATTTGAAAATGGAACTATATTAATCTTGCATAAGTTTACTATGGTCTTCACGGACCTCAAATATATTTTTTAAACAAAGACGCCGACAGATGGAAGCACATACAGGTTTGTTTTCTCGGTAGCTTCAGTGTTTGACCAGTTTGTGTTAAATTGTTATATTTAGTTTATTCAGGTGATAAAAAAGAAATATATTGGTCTGAACGTTCAACATAGGAACTATGAGATAAATCTAGGCATAAACATCTGCAGTAATATTTCAAATAACATAAGATAAATTACTGTCAAACATTTCAGTTTTAAAAACTATCAAATGTATGAGTTAATTATATTTTTATTCAAGTAGCAACAATAGTGCTTTTAGGATAACAATGACACAGATAGTGATATTTAATACATTGCTTGTTATCTTTTAACTTACACGGATTTTTTTTCTGATTTAATAAGTAATACTTCTTCTCATGTTAGTGTGATCTGTATAAAAATTCTCAATTTTTTACTCTGGTTAGGATTAAACTTATTAACACCTTACAACAAGATGTATTATTTAGAACTGGAATATATTTCATTTGGATTACAAATAGATAGATAAACATGCTTGTAAGGGGGGCGATGCAGCAGTTATGACCTCACCTCTAACCTTTCACCCTTATACATAAAAACGTGTTTAAAATAACAAGTCGTATACCATCAAAATGCACCATTTTCAATGAAATTTACAAAATCACCAAAAATCATGCTTTAGAGCCCCTATCCTTTAGACCCCTTGCATGGTTATCCACTCCGGTACTTTTCCTCCAAACGTAAAAACACTACCCAATTTTATAAATTTGTGCTTACGCTAGGATAAACATATTCATTACATGGACTGAAAATTGTTTCCAAATAAAACACTGAAACATCGTCTAATGCAATGAGTTTTCCACTTTTTTCATTCTACGGGTTGGAAAAAACCTCTGTAAAAAAACTCATGGATCTTGATGGGTACTTATGGTTTACTTGGTGGACCTTAAGGGATACTTATGGTGTGAGTACGAAGTGGTGGTGTTGGCCGAGAGAGACTAGTCTGAACTTCAGTTGCTCCTAAGTGGCATAGTGTCAAATCTGAAGACATGTTGTTTACAAATCGAGTTTCGATACAAAGATGGCATAACACAGATAGCCCATTGCATAACTTTGCACTTAACTACAAAACTTAAATTTATCACAAATCACTGTTTCCTCGCCATCTTTTAGGGATTGTAAGTACGTAAGACGAACTGATGGCTGTCGTTTCAGTCCAGACCCCGCTGAGGGTGTTATGAGCGATAACACAGACACACCTCCTGGTTGGAACAGGAAAATGACACCCACCACATCCTGCACCTTTCGAACCACCCTGGACAAGACATTTGATCCGTTTCTAGGATTGGCTTTGTATTGTTCAAAATATGATTACAAAAACGTTCATAAAATTATGATATACGAAACTATAACCCTGAATATCTCATTCCAGCTGGGATAAGCTAAAATTACTACACACAAAAAAAACAACTCTAAACCAAATATTTATAAAATATTTTTACTTTTAGAATAAAGTGCTTATTTCCAAGGACTTAAGATGCACGTATTCTTGAAAAAAAAAACTGTAATAAAATAAAAGCTACACAAGGGCTGTTTGCGCTAACCATCCACAACCTTCGTCAGAAAGATTAAAGGGAAGGTAACTTTTCAACCGCAGCCATCGCCAATTCTTTGATTACTTTAATCAAATGTAACAATATCGTCGTCCCAAAGTGCTGACGTGAAAGTTGTAATTCCTTCTGCCCCCTACTGCCCACCAAATAATCCTAAAAATACCACTTGAAAAGACACGGCAGACTCCAGTGTCTTATGGATCAGTGGCTAACTGTTGGGCTGTGGAAGTGAGGTCCGAATCTCAAAACATTTTTCGCAGTTTCAGCTGTGGATAAAAGTGACAATTAATTTCACTACCCGGTTTAGAAAACTGGACAAAACTTTTTCAGTGACGTACACAACTGGCTGTCCTCTCTCCAGTTAACTGTTGAAAATTAGAGACTACAAAGTTTTAATCGTATGTCTTACCTGGTCGTTTATTCCACGTGCACAAAATGTGCCTAGAAGGTTGAATTAATCGATTCCAACTCGTCTGTGGTCTTGTATCCGTAGTTGTCGATTTCCCTTAAGCCTAACTAGATGAACTAGGATAAAGCCGAATTAAGTATCTCGGTACGTTATATTCATATAAAGAGGAGTCTGCATCAGGGAAATATTAAATTATTGTGTGATTCTTTACAATTAAAGAAAATATATTTCTGTTACAGATTACTCTATCCGTTTCATTTGAGGCAAGTAGGCTTAAGGTTTTAAAGCCTGCTAGATCTCGAAGCTTACCAAATTTTGGGATTTCTAGCTTAAATATTTTTTGGCCTGCCAACGTAAAATCGTGAGGCCTACCAGTTTAAGATGTTGATGCTTGCTAATAAACATAAAGTCTAACAACTTACGATTTTGAGGCCTGCCACCTATAGGTTGTTGGCAATGAGGAATAATATTAAACTCTGAAAAGCAGATTAAACAGAGGAACCTATTTTCAGTTGAAACCTGTTATTAGTTCTGTCATTTCTTAATACAGAACTCATACTGATGTTAGAACATATTTTCTAAACATGGAAATTGATTAGGCAACGTTACAATCACTAATGACTTTCATTTAACATCTAAATCTCTTTAGGATAACACATTTTCTTCTGAGCCTTTCACCTAAAAGTAAAAGCATTCTTTCATGATGTCAGGAAAACATCTCGGTTCAGAAAATAAATTTAAGTCCGAAATATAAAGCCCTATAACCACGAGCGCTTTTGAAAGCTGATCTTTCTGCACAAAAGGCAAAGACAAACCTTTCGAAACTGCTTGAATTATAGGATTTTGTATTTCTGTGGTAAAAAAAAAAAAAAAAATCTTAATTTTACATTTGATGAAAACTGATGTTGAAACTTACCGCATTTAAAGTAGTTTATATCAAACTTGTCCTTTATTTATACAAAACGTCATAAACAAACTCTCGTCAAAAAATCGACAGTGGAACAACTTTATTTTATTTCTAACCGGAACACGACTTATTCAAAACGAGGGCTCTGTGCGAAACGAATGACTGACGAGCTCGCTAGAGGGATAGAAGATTTTTGAGATTTTAAAAAACCTAAGAAATAACGTGCAATATCTTTACTATCTTATATAAGTAGGTCATTTGCTGGTTTCTCTAATCTGAAGTCAATTAGCCGAGCCAAAACGAGTTAACAAATATTTGTAACACCGCTAACAATTCGAATAGGCGTGATTTCAAGTCTGAAGGCTTTCGGTTACGCTGCCGAAATATTCCAGCCTAAACGTGCACTACAGTTGATACCCTTGGAATACCTACCGTCCATTAATAAGAAACAGAAAATTTACGTAACTTACTTGCGTACATAGAAATGAAACAAATGGTAATACCGACTATATAGGTCAACCTTGGACAGCAATCAACTTTTACAGGCCTCTATGTATATCTACGTGTGTGTATCCTCGAGGCGTAAGTCACGTTTTATTCTGAGAAAGTTACTGCATGAAAGTATTTAGGTATTAGGGTTTATTATGGGTGTTTTGAAACTTGGCAAGAGCAGAACGTATTTGATTGTATTGCGTCGGACTAACAACAAATATTTGGTTTGTTTTGAAATTAAACATTGAGCTGAAGAAAGCGGATATTCGCATGTATAGGATGGCTAGTGAAGTAACCTCAAACATGAACTGAAAAATCAAAACCGAAATAACAAACAAACTAATTAACCAATAATCAATAACCTACTGAAATAAATCTCAAAAAGAAATAATAATAAATCATACCAAACCCACGTTTTACAAATCTCCAATTATTGCCTAAACTTTTGAAAATGTTCTGGTCATTAACACACACCTGCCGTATGGTAAAATACCTCTGGTGGAACAACAATATAAATAACGTATTTAATATGCACGAACAACAAGGAGCTGGTATTTATCAATGTCTGAAATCTTTTCAACATAGAAGGGCCTAGTTATTCTAAACATATAGAGTTTATCTAACAAGGACCTGATAATTTTAAACGAAAGAGTATCAACCAAAAGGTTGATAACTACCATCTAAAGAGTTTATCCATCAAGAACTTGACAGCTGCCATATGAAGAGTCTATCCATGAAGAGCTTTAGAACTGTCACCTAAAAGAGTATCCATCAAGAACTTGACAGCTGCCATATGAAGAGTCTATCCATGAAGAGCTTTAGAACTGTCACCTAAAAGAGTATCCATCAAGAACTTGACAGCTGCCATATGAAGAGTCTATCCATGAAGAGCTTTAGAACTGTCACCTAAAAGAGTATCCGTGAAAAACTTGACAACTGTCATCAAAAATTTGACAAATGTAATCTAAATAATCTATCCATCAAGGACTTAATAATTTTCATCTAAAGAGTTTATCTATTATGAACATGACAACTGTCTTCTAAAGAGTCAATTCATAAAAACATGACAACTGTCTTCTAAAGAGTCAATTCATAAAAACATGACAACTGTCTTCTAAAGAGTCAATTCATAAAAACATGACAATTGTCTTCTAAAGAGTCAATTCATAAAAACATGACAACTGTCATCTAAAGAGTCTATTCATCAAGAACATGACAACTGTCATCTACAGACTTCATCCATCAAGAACAAGAAAACCGTCATCTACAGTGTATATCCATCAAGAACTTAACAACTGTCACCTAAAGAGTCTATCCGTCAAGGACTTGATAATTTTCATCTAAAGAGTCTATCCGTCAAGAAGGTAAAAACTGTCATCTAAAACAAGGACTTGATAAATTTCTATTCAAGATCCTGTCCATTAACAACCTAAAGATTCTCATCTAAAGAGCCTATCTAAGAAAAACTTGCTAACTCTCGATTAAAGAGTCTATCCATCAAGGACTTGATAATTCTCAAACAAAGATTCC
>VWRL01001434.1:0-34285 GCA_011833715.1 Carcinoscorpius rotundicauda
TGATAACCAATTAAAAACATCCAAACTATTATGAAAGATAAAAAGTGTTATACGACCAGTAATGCTTCTTTTTTATTATTTTGATAGCGGGGTCTACTGTCACGTTATAACGCCTCCAAAGGCTGAAAGGGCAAGTATATTTAGTACGACGGGGATTCGAACCCACGACCTTAAGATTTCGAGTAGAACCTCCTGACAACCCAATCTTGGCCCAAGTATTGAGATACCGCACGAGAAGCCTCGTCAAAGGTACTTCATGGTGATAATTGTTGCAGGGCTCTAGATTAGGGTAGCAACACTGGTTCCGTGGCTGGAATTGAAAACTGAAAGTCTACAAAAGATTGTAAGTATTCTAGAGACCATTCTGTTTGTGAGAAAAACGATCGATCGTCGACAAGGGAACTTGGCTGTCAGTAAAAGTGTAATGGTATTTCGAGAACGTTAAAATTCATATCAACACGAAGTGGTGTCAGCTGACACGTAAAACCTTTGGTAAGAAATATAACCAAACCAAAAGCTCGAGATGGACTCTGGGCTATAAAACACAGAAGAATTAAAGGTAAAGTTATATGATGCTCTTATGTCAGGCATTAATCAATAAAAGTTCGTTTGACGGTAAAATATCTAAGCCAACATTGTCTGTGACCTGCAGGAACTTAATGGCACTCTGACTGATGATGAGTGCAGGCAGAATCTGATAAGTTGTGCTATTTCCTCAGTACTACTATTCATCAAACTATGATTCATCTTATAGACGAACAATGATTGCAAGCTTAGAGGGAATTCGGTGAAACACTTTTACTCTAAGGACACTGATAACAGCTCATGAGATCTAAAAGCAATCAAACAACATGGCTACCTTTAGTGGGGAGATACGAGACGCTCGGAACAATAACCTATAATTTTACATTTTAGAGACTTAAAAAAAGTATCCACATAGACAGTATTATATAACTTGTCTGCTTTTATTTCTATTTTCTGAAATAACTTTATCAACCAGTTCTACACTCTTTGGTTGTGAATCCAGTATGCGTCCCTGTAATGAGCTTGTGTCCATTACGAAAATTTGACAACTTCCCAGAGTTTGATTCACTCAAGCTTCCCTTGAATGAAGCTGTTTGTTTTTTAAAGCAAAGTCACATCGAGCTATTTACTGTGTAAGCCGATGGGAATCGAATCCCTGATTTTAGCGTTATAAACCCGAAGACTTACCAGGAGACCTTGTCCAATGTCCTGACGAAATCCATTATTTTACTATTTTGCTTTTCTATTTTACCAGTTTACCTCCCATTTTAATTTTCCCACTACCTCCTAATACCTGATAACCAGGAGGGTAAGACATGGTCTATGGTCAGAAGTGGAAAGTTTATGGTTTGTTTTCGGAATTTTATTCATTTTCAAATTTTTAGGAGCTCAGTTTTCCTCGTGATATCGCCTTGGAGCTCATTGTTAAAAATTGTCAAATATTTTTGCCGAAAATTTGGAAATCCACAAACGTATAATGTTGGTCGTCCAGTTACTCCAAGGTAAGTTAGGTGGCTTATAACACCGAAAATAAGGTTTTAATACCCATTGTGTAGCTATGGGCTTAACAATAAACAAAGAATAGTTTACTTCTTGGCAGGTTCTGTGTACTTAAAGTAAAACTAATCTTCGTACACTTTCTTATAAAATGTAATGAAATGAATGCCTCATGTGGTTGAGATGGAACATTACTGGTTCACTGTGTTTATAATAGATACATACAGACAGTTGGAAAATAAGAGAACTATTGGTCATTGGTATTTCCGAGCTGAGCTCGCGTCACATGATATAGTGGTTAGGTCAGAGATATATGAGATTTTGTCATAGTAACCCGTAATTTCGAATTGCAGACCAGAAGTTGAGTTTGAGAGGCAGTTTAAGACACCCATTGCCTCATATCCGAACAGAGGAATTATCTGTCACAACTTTGACTCTCCCACAGCAGATTCATCGATATATCACGGCTCGAACCTTTGACCTAGTGATTCAAATCCCAACACGTGAATAGGATTCTTACAAGTTAATTTTAAAACACTAATGGAAACGTAAATTACATTTTTTTTCGTCTTTCACGAAATAATTTATTCATTAATCTAAAACTTCGTTTCATTGTGTTGTTTTTCAGATTTATTTCATATCTTAAGAGCTATTTATTATTATTTTTGGTTCTTTAAACGTTGCATTGCACTACAAAGGACACAAACACCGCTACGAGATTTGGTTTAATGCATCTTGTGTCGGGCCCGGCATGGCCAGGTGGTTAAGGTACTCGACTCGTAATCTGAGGGTCGCGGATTCGCATCCCCGTCGCGCCAAACATGCCCTTTCAGCTGTGGGGGCGTTATAATGTGACGGTCAAGCCCGCTATTCGTTGGTAAAAGAGTAACCCAAAGGTTGGCTGTGGGCAATGAAGACTAGCTGTCTTCCCTCTAGTCTTACACTGTTAAATTAGGGACGGCTAGCGCAGATAGCCCTCTTGTAGCTATGCGCGAAATTAAGAAAAACAAAACTAAACCATAAAGTTTTCTACTTACCCAAAGTGTTGTATCCATTACAGATGCAAAACAAAGTCAGAACGAACGTGGCTTTCACGAGATTAGGCTTAGCAGGCAGTGAACGAACACCAATGGACATACTGTTTTCAAACACAATATTCAGTCTCGTGGACTTCAAAGTACCGATGAGTGCTCGTGAAGAACATAATCTGCCCATTACCGAAAAAGAATAAGTCATTTCTGTTAGGATTATCACCCTGTAGGAGTCGCTTCATCAAAGACAAATTAAAGTTCGTTCGTAAATTAAATCTGAAAATTTCCGGTCATTTCAACATCACACAAAAAATGGCTCGTCGTTAGAAGGAGACCGAGAACTAGTTCTATTGAATTGTAAGTTCTAAACAACTGTAACACAAAACTTAAAACTAACAACCAATCAGCTTTGACTTATTGTGATATTATTCTGAGAAAATTCTGAATGAAGATTTCGATTCGTAAAACTACATCTTTCCAGGGTATGAAACCTTCCACTGCCTGTTAACGTTCTAGAAAACTTCACGTGCGACCAACCTATTACAGAGGTGACGTCTTCAAGTAAACAGTGTTTCACTTGACTTGCTCGTGGCCTGCTCGCATCTGCGCGCTAGCTTATATGTATATATATATATAGATGACCGTTCTTCACACTTTTACATCAAAACGTCACTGCTGGAATGATACAACCAAGACAATTCAACAGTAAAATTCACAACCACAAGAATATTCAGCCTGAAAATGTTTAACTCTTGCGATGGGCCTCGAAAAAAGAACATCAGAGCCATTAACAGTCGAAAAGCTGTTTAGTGCTGCCACCTATTGTTCAAAAGAAACACTTCATATAAAACAATTTTGAGTTTACATAGTGTTACACAAAGTGGGAGGTCATTAGTAAATTAATTCAGACTGACTATAATGGGAGCAGTCAGCCTATTTAAAGATATTTCGCCAATGTTACTTAGAAATATAAATCATCATGCCTTGTTTCTTTGTTTGTTTGGAATTTCACGCAAAGCTACAAGATGGCTGTCTGCGCTAGCCGTCCCTAATTTAGTAACGTCAGACTAGAGGGAAGACAGCTAGTCATCACCACTCACCGCCAATTCTTCAACTATTCTTTTACCAACGAATTGTAGGATTGACGGTCACATTACAACACTCCCACAGCTGAATGGGGCAAGCACGTTAAGTGCAACGGGGATTCAAACCCACGACCCTCAGACTAAGAGTCGAACGCCTTAACCCACCTGGCCATGTAGGACCCGGAAAGAAATCATCAGACCTTATTTAAGATTATAGTCACTGATGTAATAAGTTACTGCTTTCCCAGTGTACTAATTATCAGAGAAGTCACCGTTACAAGTTACATAATTGTCTTTTACTGAGAGGTTTTACTTACAGTTTGACTCATTATAGTCACCAGTAAATATTGATTGAACTCTGAAAATATGAATCATTGAAAAAACAAGCGTGCAAAAGGGCGTTCTTTGCAAGGGAGGATTCTCCCGTATTTGGGAGAGTATCCAAATGGTAATTTCTGTGACACATTTCTAGTTAAGCCAAACTAACACGTATACAGAAATTATGCCAACAGTGTTTGTCTCCAACTAACTTGAGACGGGGGTCACGTGTAGTTATTTGTATGTACTCCCCACCAAGTATGTTGTGAAGTAATGTTGTCAAGAGTACGTTTTTATTTTTAACCTCATTATATATTGATATTATATATTATATACACATATAATAAATATAATATCCTCCTGGTTGTGGGTTGTGCAGTGGACCAACAATCTACTCACTTAAAAAACCAGCCTGTTAATGAATTCGCAAGCGATTGCGGCCTTATGTTCCTTCATGGAATAGAGAGGCATCAATAATATAATAAATATAAAAATTAAAAATCGTAATAAAACTGTGTGGATAACACTTATCATGGGTATTTTCCATGACACTTCCAGATACATTTAACCAAACAGACTGTATGCAGACGATCTGTCCAATGCCAAACGCGAATCGTGTTTCAAACCACTTGAAGAACGAAACAAGGAATACAAACGATTATGACACAAAAGAGATTATCGCTGAAAATCACATAATATAGTTGTTTCAAATACTGAGGTCATGAGCATTGATAGGAAAACAACTTTCGGTAAACCTTTTACAGAATTACAAAAACTGAATTTCTTTTATACTGGAGCAGAACCGTGTGTGAACTGGAAAAAAAACAAACAATTAAGTATTCACTGTAATGATTCTTACGACGAGTGGAATTTCTTCGAGTAAGTAGGAAATATTCTCTAGGTTCACCGGCTGAAGTTAGTTTATTTCGAATTAAGCACGAAACTACACGAGAGCTTCTCGAGGTTTATTTCGAGTTAGGCACGAAACTACACGAGAGCTTCCCGAGGTTTATTTCGAATTAGACACGAAACTACACGAGAGCTTCCCGAGGTTTATTTCGAATTAAGCACGAAACTACACGAGAGCTTCCCGAGGTTTATTTCGAATTAGGCACGAAACTACACGAGAGCTTCCCGTTTCGACCGTTTCTAATTTAGCAGTGATACGACAGAGAAAAGACAGTCGATTTTTAAACTGTGCTTTTACTAATGAATTGTGAGATTTACTGTCACATAATGTCTCTCCTTAGGCTGAAAGGACGAGAAAGTTTGGTAACGTTGATTAGAACTAGTAACCTCCACATTGTGAGTCGAACACCCAAACTACAAGATTATGCCAGAACCCCACAAAGAATGGGTTTAACATGCAGCAGATTCAACTCTTCATTAACGTCTTTATGAGCCTAACATAACAGAATCCTGTCACTATCCGAAACGGTTGTTATTTACATAGTCATAAAGCGCTGGTGTTAAATGTTTTATTTTTAAAAGCAATAATTCATTGCAGGCGTCTTTATATAACTGTTTACGTCATTTGCCCGGCGTGGCCAGGTAGTTAAGACACTGGACTGGTAATGTGAAGTGCTAATCTTTGCTAATCGTCCCTAATTTAACAGTGTAAAACTAGAGAAAAGGCAGCTAGTCATCAACACCCACCGTCGACTCTTGGGCTACTCTTTCACCAAAGGCCCCCCGCTAGTACAGCGGTATGTCTTCGGATTTACGACGCTAAAATCAGGGGTTCGATTCTCCTCGGTGGGATGAGCAGATAGCCCTTTGTGGCTTTGCTATAAGAAACACACACACACACTTTACCAAGGATTAGTGGGATTGATTGTTACAATATACGCCTCCACGGCTGAGACGGCGAGCATGTTTAGTGCGATGGGGATTCGAACCCGCGCCCCTCAGATTATGAGTCAAACGCCTTAAACCACCTGGCTATGCCTTTTATTATAAATATTTTATTCGATATTTTTACTCTTGTAAATAATTAAGATTCTGTAAAAGATATTCCATTCATTCAAATGTCCTCGCTAGTACAGCGGTAAGTCTACGGATTTACAACGCTAAAATCAGGGGTTCAATTCTCCTCTGTGGGCTCAGCAGATAGCCGGATGTAGCTTTGCTATAAGAAAAACACAAACTCAGAACGCGTTCAACATCGTTAAAACATGGCTATCGAAACAGAATGCAAAACCATTTATTATTTTTCAACCGAATTACGTTTTATCTAAGAAACTTAGCCACGTCGATGCGTTGATACTTTCAAAAACGGGTCATCTTAACTGTAGTCATGAAGCCTCTTTCAACCATATCGATTTCAACAGAACAATGAACAACGTGGGCACATAAAGTGTAGGCTTGTCTCGTGTTTCACGAGCTGTTTTCATAGAGAGGCGTCTGTTATGATCTTGTCTCTTTTGTCTTGAAAGATTTACTTACCGTGGGAAAACAACTTCGACTCAACTAAACCAAAACGGAATTCTACACGTTAATTTATAAGTTGATTATAAATAGTCTGACAAACAGGTAACAAAGTCTAGGTATCTTTGTTTTAACCAAAATCTATCTAAATTTTAAATGCATGTTAAGAATAAATACAAACAGGGAGATGCTAAATCACGTGCATCGTAAGTAATTCTGAAAATAATTAATTTCCTTGCTTGGTCAGCTGGCAACAAGTTTGGCTGTGACCTCACTTTTAAAGGATTTGTTTGTTTTGAATTTCACGCAAAGCTACATGAGGGCTGTCTGCGCTAGCCGTCCCTAATTTAGTAACGTCAGAGTAGAAGGAAAACAGCTAGTCATCACCATCCACTGCCAACTCTTGGGCTACTCTTTTACCAACGAATAGTGGGATTGACCGTCACATTATAACGCCCTTACGGCTGAAAGGCTGAAATCCGCGTCCCTCGGATTACGAGTCGAGTTCTTTAACCACTTGGCCATGCCGGGGCCTTTATAAGAAATAAGGTAAAATGTCGTTAAAATGTAAAATAATTGATCAGTTATGTAATAACAATAATATGAATAACTGCCTTACACGCAGAAGTCGGAAACGAATATCTGTGTGAGGTAAAGGGGCAAAGTTGTTGATGAAATAGGCTTGAAAATAAGGATTTTGGGGATATGTTCCCCTTAAAATTACATAATTAGAGTAATAACTCAGGCTTATTTTGACGCAGCAAAAGCCAAGATATGATGAAAATTTTGTCAGAAAGAAAACATTAATTTAAAAAAAAGCAGTGTACTAAACCGCATGTTTGTACACGTAATTTATCTTTTATCTCATTCTCTCTCTCTTCGCCTACTATGTCATTTAAAAAAGGTGGCGCTGCGAACGGTAACACTTTAACTGAACAATATATCACATTTATACTTATTTATAGTTTAACATGTTATACAACAGTACTTATAACTGAGAGGTGAGGTACAGAGGCAGTGCTATTCGATTTGTTTGTGAACAAACAATGTCTTGCAGCGACCTCTATTGACAGCAATGTCGTTATTTCTCTTTTCTTAACAGTTAATGGTTTGATTTTTGAATCGCTGTCGAGATTACTGACTCCCGTTTTAAACTGCAAACTAGTTATAAAACTTAGTTAACTATACGAACTTTAACGGTTTTTGTTTGTTGGAAATTAAGCAAAAAGCTAAGTAATGAAGTGTCTGTACTCTGCCCACCAGTGGTATCGAAACCCGGTTTCTAGCAAGGTGAGTCCGCAGAGGTGCCACTGTGGGTGGAGTTGTTTTTTTTAAAGATTAAACTTATCCTTCCATTCCAACAAATATCTGGAAATACCAATCAAAACAAAATAGTCCGAATAATTTATCCTACTCATCTCGCACTCGACTCGTAATCCGAGGATTTCGGGTTCCAATCGCCGTCACACCTAACTTTCTCGCCCTTTCAGCCTTGGAAACGTTATAATGTTACGATGAATCCCACTATTCCTTGGCATGAGAGTAGTCTAAGAGTTGGCGACGTGTTGTGATGACTAACCATCTTCCCTCTAGTCTTACACTGGTAAATTAGGGACGTTTGTTTTGGAATTTCGCACAAAGCTACTCCAGAGCTATCTGTGCTAGCCGTCTCTAATTTAGCAGTGTAAGACTAGAGGGAAGGCAGCTAGTCGTCACCACCCACTGCCAACACTTGGGCTACTCTTTTTCCAACGAATAGTGGGATTGACCGTCACATTATAACGCCTCCACGGCTGGGAGGGCGAGCATGTTTGGCGCGACCCTCAGATTACGAAACGCACGCCTTAACGCGCTAGGCCAAAATTAGGGATGGCTAGCTCAGATAGCTCTCAAGTAGCTTTGTGCGAAATTCAAACAAACCAAACCTATTCATGTTTGAGACGATCTTACAATAATTAGAAACGTTATTAAAATTAATTAACCATTAATAATACTACAGGTTTTCATCTATCTAGGCTGTTAATATTACTATAGGTTCTCATCTATCCAAGCTGTTAATATTAGTATAGGTTCTCATCTATCCATACTGTTAATATTAGTATAGGTTCTCATCTATCCAAACTGTTAATATTACTATAGGTTCTCATCTATCCATACTGTTAATATTAGTATAGGTTCTCTTCTATACAAAGTGTTGATATTACTATAGGTTCTCATTTATCCAAACTGTTAATAATTCTATATGTTTTCATTTATCCAAACTGTTAATATTAGTATAGGTTCTCATCTATCCAAACTGTTAATATTAGTATAGGTTCTCATCTATCCATACTGTTAATATTAGTATAGGTTCTCTTCTATCCAAACTGTTAATATTACTATAGGTTCTCATCTATCCAAACTGTTAATATTACTATAGGTTCTCATTTATCCAAACTTTTAATATTATTATAGGTTCTCATATATCTAAACTGTTAATATTAGTATAGGTTCTCATCTATCCAAACTGTTAATATTAGTATAGGTTCTCATCTATCCATACTGTTAATATTACTATAGGTTCTCATCTATCCAAACTGTTAATATTACTATAGGTTCTCATTTATCCAAACTTTTAATATTATTATAGGTTCTCATATATCTAAACTGTTAATATTAGTATAGGTTCTCATCTATCCAAACTGTTAATATTAGTATAGGTTCTCATCTATCCATACTGTTAATATTAGTATAGGTTCTCTTCTATCCAAACTGTTAATATTACTATAGGTTCTCATCTATCCAAACTGTTAATATTACTATAGGTTCTCATCTATCCAAACTGTTAATATTAGTATAGGTTCTCTTCTATACAAAGTGTTGATATTACTATAGGTTCTCATCTATCTAAACTGTTAATATTACTATAGGTTCTCATCTATCCAAACTGTTAATATTAGTATAGGTTCTCATCTATCCATACTGTTAATATTAGTATAGGTTCTCTTCTATCCAAACTGTTAATATTACTATAGGTTCTCATCTATCCAAACTGTTAATATTACTATAGGTTCTCATCTATCCATACTGTTAATATTAGTATAGGTTCTCTTCTATACAAAGTGTTGATATTACTATAGGTTCTCATTTATCCAAACTGTTAATAATTCTATATGTTTTCATTTATCCAAACTGTTAATATTACTATAGGTTTTCATCTATCCAAACTGTTAATATTACTATAGGTTCTCATTTATCCAAACTTTTAATATTATTATAGGTTCTCATATATCTAAACTGTTAATATTACTATAGGTTCTCATTTATCCAAACTGTTAATATTACTATAGGTTCTCATGTATACAAATTGTTAATATTACTATAGGTTCTCATCTATCCAAACTGTTAATATTACTATAGGTTCTCATTTATCCAAACTGTTAATAATTCTATATGTTTTCATTTATCCAAACTTTTAATATTACTGTAGGTTCTCATCTATCCAAACTGTTAATATTACTGTAGGTTCTCATCTATCTAAGGTGTTAATCTTCAATGGTTTTACCCCTACCTTTCTTTTCTCAAGATGAAATGTGTTAAAAGTTTTATAAGATAACCCTACCTATCTTCAGTTTTACTGTAGTAACCTTCATCTGAGCTCTTTCCTATATGTAAATATCATTTTTTTTTCATGTTATTAGTAATTACATGTAGTTACGTCTCTTAACTTGCAATAAACATATCTTTAAATAATCCTAAACATTATGGAATATTTACCAACAAAACACTCTCTCGAGGGTTTGAGTTTAAATTTACGGTTGTATTAGTTTCAGTAGTTTGTACACGATATCCTACGAAACTCCGCCAGTCGTGAATATAAACTTTAACCAATTGTTAAACATTAAACTGTTCAAACATATCTGGTTTTATAAGAAGACTTCACTGTTATGCAGAGAATTTCGGGCAACAGGTAAGCTGGACTTTATGGAGGTCAAATGACACTTTGTTAGAAAGTATTAAAGACATGCTATGAACAAGTTTGAAGCTCGTCGTATGAATATGTAAAGAATGACATTTGTTTCAACCACAGACACTATGAAAGCACAAATCGTTTTTAAGCAAATTAGAACAGCTATATTCTACGGTAAAAAAAAATACGTAAAAAAAACTTTTTCATAAGAATGAATTAAATGGTCCATGCGTTAAAAAACTCTTTCTTTAAACGCGCTGACAAATGTAAACAACAATACCATACAAGGCTTAAAGAGATCAGAGTTATACTCAAGTTAACAGAACACAGCCCAACAAAACGATATATAAGTCACGGATATTTCTCGCGACCAACGTTTTTCTATGATGAATGCTTCGATTTGTGGCTGCGTACAACTTTGTTAATGACGTCAGTCCTTCAGTAAATTATTTCCAGCTTCACAAAAGCCGAAATGTATCTCTCCTACAGCTTTATCTATGCGATAGCCTACACTAATCACCAAGGGGTCGAAGAATAGAAACTCCAAACACTGCAGTATTATTCCGCTATCTTTCTGACGTGTATTTATTTTTATCCATTTCTTCTTTTTTTATTTTCAGTTGTCACTTTCACTTTGAGACTGGAAGTCTCCATTTGAATGGTGGGAAATTCTTCCACTTCAAGTAAGATCTTTGTCGTTTGTCGCGGTTCGCTGACGTCAGAATCAACTCTGAAAATCACCGAACCAGAAAGAGAAATAATAATTTTTGTTTTAATTTCAGTATCATGAAATTTAACCAGAAAAAAAAAAGTCTTCACGTGGGAGATAATAACAGGATAAATATGAAGGTGACACGTGTAAGGTTCGTGTGGAGTTAACTTGAATAACGAAATATTTGTTTAAGGTTTGTTTTGAATTTCGCGCAAAGCTGCACGAGGGCTATCTGCGATTTTTCTGAAGGTGCGTTCTTTCACTTAAACAACGATAATAAAGCGAAGTCTTCAATTGACTGAAGCTACATTCCTTGGTTAAATACGACAAAAACACTAAGTCACCTTGTGTAATTTAGTTACTACTTTAGAATAGCTTCTTTCTTTTCATATATACTATTTTAAGTTTTATTTGGAACTTTAAGACTTTATTTATTACATATAATAAGAAAAAAAAATTATGTAAAACCAATAAAACCACACGCGCAAACGTTTTGACTTAATATTTTAGTTGTTAGCGCAAAACAATATGCAATACGTTATCCACGTTATGTCGACCACTGAGGTCGAACCAATAATTCTTCCATTTTGAGCCCTCAAACTTGTCGTTGAAACGCCTATTTATTATAAATTTAATATAACCTAACATAAAGAACCACTTACGACATAAGCCAGAATCCATACCAATCTAAAAAATCAAATAAGAATATACTTAGAATAATGTGGACAAAACTCTGTGTGTCACCTAATACTTAAGTGACCTGAAGTTAAAGAGCTAAGAACAGGATAACAATACAATGATACTTTGTACACACTGAACCTGTCATACGATTGTCGCTGCCCTTGTTACTACGCGAAGTATCGATGTGTGAGGTCCATGAGGGATCAAAACCTTTACGTTGGTGGGAAGTTACTTGCCAAGATAAACCACTAAGTAATAAATGTAAGTTGTTTTCTTTATATTACTGTTGTTTTAATGATACAAACGACCGGAAAAGAAACAGATCAGAAAATGATAAGGTTTGATAAGAACGTAGACTTAGCGCGAGTGATTGGCTAAAAAACGTACCACACTCAAAGGCTTTATACTCCACAGACCACAAAAGAACCCACACCCGTGGTTAACAAAATAATCTCCGAACGAGTACAGTCCGAGAAGCGACACCTACAAAAAAAAAGACAGATTTATATCAGATGTACACAGATACATTTAAACTTATAATGTCCAATTAAGTTCCTCACACAATAACGAAAGTCGGCGTATCGTTTACCTTAGTTCTATTGAAGGACACGGAAAGTACTTTGTAGTGATAACGTTAAAACAACTTGTTTCGCAGTAATTAATGCTTTTCCAATTATATCAAAGTGTAATTTATTTGTCACTGTAATTACCAATTGATGGCTCACAGCGATATTAATGGAGAACCCAGTAAGATTTTAAAGTGAGTCAGGAGTTCAATAGTTCGAACCTCGAAACTTATAATCCAGAGGATTTTATCCTGACTGAATAATCAAAAATAGGGTGAAAATCTGACGTGAGGATGTGTAAAAAGGTTTTCTGTTGGTTCTCCATGACAAAGTATAGAAGTAACAGGTTTTGTGAGTGGCTCCTTAGTTGACTGACGTAGTTAGATAATAAGTAATTTGAAAGGAACGGTTTTGATCATTAAATATTTTAATTTTGTTGACCGATGTTTGTAATAGTAAGATTTGAGCTCAAAACTTACTATTTTAAAGATAGTCTCTGGTGACTATTTTAGTCATAGATAACGCTTGGGGAGATCACCAGTCAATTTCGGTGTAGTTTCTAATGTTAGTCTAGTGTTGAAATGTATTTGATAATGGTGGAATTTTTCAAGTTAACCCTTTCCTGATATGTTTACCCCAAGACAGATATTATCAAGAAATCCAATGATAAACTGATGGTTTAAGATCAGTGTACTTCTCAGTTAGTTATTGAAAACAACAGACAGCCTTCACTAATTTAAGGAAACAGAGGGGTTCGCATAATAATGTTGAAAGCTATTTAGTTTGTTTTGTTTTTGAATTTCGAGCAAAGCTACACGAGGGCTATCTGCGCTAGCCATCCCTAATCAACAGTGTAAGACTAGAGGAAAGGCTGTTAGTCATCACCACCCACCGCTAACTCTGGAGTTACTCTTTTACCAACGAATAGTAGGATTAACCGTCACATTATAACGCCTCCTTGGCTGGGAGGGCGATCATGTTTGGCGCGACTGAGATTCGAACGCGCGAAATTCGAGTCGAACGCCTTACCACGCTTGGCCAGGTCAGGCCTCTGTAAAATAACATAATTAAGATTTATTCACGTGACACTTGTTAAAAATACGTTCTATATTTCAAGAATTAGGAAACGGGAACAAATACAACCTTTTTACAATTCTCCAAGTGGTACAGCGACAGATTTAAATCGGGTTTCGATACTTGTCGCGGGCACAGCACAGATAGTCTTTCCTCTAGTTTTAGGTTTAACAACGAAGAGTCAGTTAATCTTTGTACAACAGTGATAAACTCTTTGAATGTAAGACATATGTATAACTACCACGTGAGAAGGTTGCTAACATGTTACAAATACATTGATTTTTAACTGTGGTCTCATTTCACTCATGAAACAAAAGTCTAAACTGCTGTATACACTTATCACTCTTCTGCTAATTAGATAACAATAACAGATTTCCAGATGAAAATTTCTGTCTTATTCAAATGCACCCTAAATGTCCTACACGTACAAACTAGAGGAACCAATAAAATATATGTTTTTGTTTTTATAAGTAACAGTAGATAAGAAATTAGTCAGTGATATTTACAACTTTAGCAACATCTCGTACGACACGCGAGTTCACGGGAAAACTCTCAAACTCGCTCGTCTCCAGAGAGGAGAGCTGAACACCACCATACCTTTTCCATTACGCAGCAATGTTTAGCTGAAAAGTGGGTTGTCTGGCGTGACCAAGTGGTTTCGGCGCTCGGCTCCACTTTTCGGTGGTGAGTTCGAATCTCCAACCCAGCAAACATGCTCGCCCTTTCAACCGTGACGGTCAGTTTCTCTTTTCTTTCGTAGAAGATTAGCCCAGGTGTTGACGGTTGATGTCTATTCTCGAAGGACTAACACAGATAATTCTCAAAACAAGCCAAACCGAAAAGTGATAACGTTTCTTACAAATACAATGCCTAAAAGTGTGAAACGTGGGGGAAGGTATATCGCAATCGAATTTTGGGTCGTCCGTTTCAACCACTAAGCCATGAGCGCGACATTAAAGTTGCAGTTACAGAGACATTTCAGGGGTATTTGTTTTTGTTTTGTTTTTAATTTCGCGCAAAGCTTCACGAGCGCCATCTGCGCTAGCCGTCCCTAATTTTTAAGTGTGTAAGACTAGAGGAAAGGCAGCTATTCATCAACACCCACCGCTAACTCTTGGGCTACTCTTTTACCAACGAACAGTGGGATTGACTCTTACATTATAATGCCCTCATGGCTGAAAGGGAGAATATGTTGAACACCGATTCTTGAATTGCGTACGAGTCAAACGCCTTAAACCACCTGACCCTGCCGGGCCAATTTCATGAGACAGCGATAAGTCTACGGGTTTACATCGCTAAAATCATGGGTTCGATTCCTCGTTAAGGAGAGCAAAGATACCGTTGTGGCTTTAATATAAGAAAAACACACAATAAAACACAAGTAAAATTATTGAGAACCACTATTACACGCTTAATATGTCATTCTCTCTTTGATGTGTACATGTATTAATAATACTGATTTCTCTCTTTAGAAAAGAAAGCATTGGGTTTAAAACCTAAAATATCATTAAAAGCATTTTGTAGTGGTAAAGCCACATCGGAATGTCAAATTGAATGTGCTTGACATGGCCAGGTGGGTTAAGACGTTCGACTCGTAATCCGAGGCTCGCAATTTCAGCCTTGGGGGCGTTATAATATGAAGTTCAATCCCACTATTCGTTGGTAAAAGAGTATCCCAAGAGTTAGCGGTGGGTGGCGATGACTAGCTGCCTTCCCTCTAGTCTTACACTGCTAAATTAGGGACGGTTAGCGCAGATAGCCCTCGATTAGCTTCGGGCGAAATTCAAAAAACAACAAACAAACTGATTGTATCCGTAACAAACGGATTGTTAATCCGTAGATTTAACATTAACTTCATGCATAGAAACAAATATTTGTATGTTTACTTATAGAAAGAAAGAAAAACTTTAACTCTCTCTCACTTATATTAAATTTATAAGTCATTACCTTACACATAAATCTACGTACTTCTAGTCAGAATAAATATATCTCACCTTTGATGCATGAGATATTAAATAATACTGTCTACAATATGTCAGTCATTTTATTTCTTATTTGTACTTTCAATTTGATTTAAAATGTTATTTGCGTTAAAATGGGCAGAATTTACTTGACGTAAGCAAGTTTCAGTTTCAACTTAATACCGCCCCCCAGTGGCACAATTATATAATTGTGGACTTACAACCCTAAAAACTGGGTTTTATATTTGCGGTGGGCGGAGCACAGATAGCCATTAGTGCAGCTTGGTGCTTCGTTACGAATAGATAAACAAACTGTGAGCTTGGTAGCTTTTGCTGAATATTGGATCCTAAAATTGTAAAAATAATGACATTACATAAATAATCTCGAAAGACAGGCGACCATGACCAAAATAAAACCCACACTAACGCTAGCTACAAATAACTAAGCCTTAAATTCCCTTGTGACACTAAAAGGGAAAAAAATAAATGAAAAAGAAAGAGGGGCTAAAAGATATCATATGTCATCAGTGACATCTAGCGGTAAACTTGGTTGTTATTCGTCAGGAACTGTCAGTTACTCAAAACAAAAAATTAAGTATCATATAATTACATTAATTAAAAAATACGTAAAATACACACACATTTCACATGTATGTATTTATGTTGAACCACCTGGTTATCTGGTGAGTTACGTATATAATATAACAAGAATTTTTCTTTCAAAATCGACTCTATACTTACTGTAGAATAAGCCGCCATCGAATTCGTACACACGTTTGTCTTAAGTATTTGTGTGTAAGCTAAAAGACAAATGGGTTAATACGATTCACACAAATATAAATTGAGAAAAATATCATTGATAGTGTAGATAATTGTTTTATAAATAGTCTACACTTTATAATTTAAAAAGTTCATAAATAAAATTCCGTTCGCAGTTTCTTCTGATTTAACTGGTAAATTCTGAGACCTTCCACTTAATTTTACACTGAAAATCAGTTACTTATTTAACCCATTTCTTTTCCTCGGCACGGCCAGGTGGCAAATGCATTCCACTCGATATCCGATGGTCACGGATTCGAATCCCTGTCACACCAATCATGCTCGCCCTTTCAGCCGTTGGGACGTTATGATATGACGATCCATCCCACTCTGGGTTGCTAAAAGAGTAGCCCAAAAGTTGGCGGTGGGCTGGTGATGACTAGCTGCTTTCCCTCTAGTGACCCTCAGACTACGAGTGGAACGTTTTTTACCCACCTAGCCTTTCCGGGCCTTTTGAAGAACGTAGTAACTACATGGAAAACATTTCGGTTCTGGAAGGAACTGGGTGTCATTAGCAATTATCTTCTAACTCTAAGATGTGTATCTTGTTCATCGTTCTTATAAACAAATATGCACATGTGTGTGTGTGAGTGTTGAGAATTACTAAACTAAATCAGTTTAAAAATATAAATCTACGTAAACTGGTAAATACCAACGTAGGATGTACATTCGTTATCAGTCATTGCAGAATGTAACATAACTGCACTTTTTTATCTCTCTTTTCTCCAAAGCTATGCGTTTAATCGTTCAGCGTTTATTTTTGAGAAAAGTATTGGGTTCCCTTTCTGTCATCAAGCGTTTCTCAAAGTCTCGACACTAACGCCATCTGTGGCTGACTGTTGAGAGAATCATCACCGTATGTTGTTGACAGACGTGATGCCGGTTTGCACGTGGTGCACAAAATGGCTCGTGATTATTTGAGGTTTATCACCCGTGTGCGGACGTGCTACAAATAGTTCGAGCAGATCTGAACAGATAAGTTGAAAACATTTCAAAGTGGTCTTCTTTTTTTATTATTATTCTTTCTTCTAGTACTAAAATCCTGTTTGTACTTGTTACATGTTGTGTCAAAAACGCCGAGAAGACAATTATCCTTCACACTTACTTCCACGATACCCGTTTCTTTCGAACATACACTTACAAGATGAAACAACATACGCGGGTTTGGTTTGTTTGGAATTTCGCGCAAAGCTACACGAGGGCTATCTGCGCTAGCCATCCCTAATTTAGCAGTGTAACAGTGTAGCTATCATTACCCACCGCCAACTCTTAGGGTGCTCTTTTATTTTACCAACGAATAGTAGGATTGACGGTAACTTATAACGCCCCCACGGCTGAAAGAGGCGAACATGTTTGGTGTAGCGAGGATTCGAACTCGCGAACCTCACATTACGAATCAGGCGCGCTAACCACCAAGCCACTCCGAGTCCCATATGTAGCTTTGCGCAAAAGTTTCAAACAAACATTTTGCTATTTTCCCGTATCTTCAGTCTTTGCACAAACATCGAATTCGCTACCACTACGAGTTTATGTGAGACAATTTTAATATTAAAAACTCTACAACAGTGTGTTTGTAAAAGAAATCGTTTTATGACCTCAATAAACACAAACAGTTTTGTTACGTTCAATATCTGAATCATTAAGTTTCGTAGTAAGTTTACATTAAATAATTCTGAAGTAATAATTCTCGTCTGGTTTACGTTTATTCTTAGTGACGGAGCTCCGAGTCTGAGGACTAATAAAGGTAAATATTGAGTTTTAATACCCGCGATGAACAGCGCACATATAGCTCAATGCGTAGCTTTGTGTTTAAAAATAATGATAAAAAAGTAAGGAAACTTTTACGTGTGAATAATTCATGATAATTATCATTCAAATCAGTTTCTGAGGCAAATATGACCGAGACCGTAACCGAGTTTCACTTCTCTAAATATATTATGCTATTGTATAACTAAACACATTATCTAGGTGGAATCTTTACGTAATATTAATAAAAATGAAAAATAAAATTATTTAATATTTTACTTAATATATTATTTATCATATTCCTGTCAAAATATTAGTATTTTTATTTGACTAAAATTGCATATGAAGGGCGAATGAGTAAAACTAACTACGTGCACATATATTTGTATTTGTGTATATTTTGTAATGAATGCATTAATTGGAGCTCTTCTTCAATGTTATTCTCGGTAGTTTGTCTGGTTTTGAATTTCACGCAAAGCTACTCGAAGGCTATCTGCGCTAGCCGCCTCTAATTTAGCACTGTAAGATTAGAGGAAAGGCAACTAATTATCACCACACATCGACAACTCTTGGGCTAATCTTTTACCAACGAATAGTGGATTGATCATTATTTTATAACGTCCTCACGGCTGAAAGGGCGAGCATTTTGGTATGACACTCGAATTAGGAATCGAGTGCATTAATCTTCAGCAGATAACAGAGTTTGTTTGCTTGTTTTGGAGCAAAACCACAATAAGCCATCTGTTGTGTCTATCGCGGGCATTCGAACCTCGGATCTTAGCGTTGTAAGGATCTTAATGTTACCGTCGTTATACCAACAACAGAGTTGATAGAGAAATGTTTAAAATACTTATTTGGGCATTCAAAATAGAAACGTTATTCTGTAAATATCTTGCTGAAATTGTTGGTTTATTTAAGTTGTCTGTTCTACCCCATCAAAGTAGTTAGTGTCCAGATTGGTTTATATCTGTACACTTTTTACCATTACACCATACTGCTAGAGCAATGTTATATTATGATCAATCAGCCTGGCAAACTTCAACCACATCTTGCAATATGGGAAACCTCAACCATATCTTGCAACATGGCAAACTTCAACCTCATCTTGCAACATGACAAACTTCAACCACATCTTGCAACATGGGAAACCCCAACCTCATCTTGCAACATGACAAACTTCAACCACATCTTGCAACATGGGAAACCCCAACCTCATCTTGCATCATGACAAACTTCAACCACATTTTGCAACATGAGAAACCTCAATCACATCTTGCAACATGACAAACTTCAACCACATCTTGCAAAATGGCAAACTTCAACCACATCTTGCAACATGAGAAACCTAAACCGCATCTTGCAACATGGCAAACTTTAACCACATCTTACAACATGGGAAACCTCAACCTCATCTTGCAACATGACAAACTTCAACCACATCTTGCAACATGGGAAACCTCAACCTCATCTTGCAACATGACAAACTTCAACCACATTTTGCAACATGGGAAACCTCAACCTCATCTTGCAACATGACAAACTTCAACCACATTTTGCAACATGGGAAACCTCAACCTCATCTTGCATCATGACAAACTTCAACCACATTTTGCAACATGAGAAACCTAAACCACATCTTGCAACATGACAAACTTCAACCACATCTTGCAACATGGGAAACCTAAACCACATCTTGCAACATGGCAAACTTCAACCACATCTTGCAATATGGGAAACCTCAACCATATCTTGCAACATGGCAAACTTCAACCTCATCTTGCAACATGACAAACTTCAACCACATCTTGCAACATGGGAAACCCCAACCTCATCTTGCAACATGACAAACTTCAACCACATCTTGCAACATGGGAAACCCCAACCTCATCTTGCATCATGACAAACTTCAACAACATTTTGCAACATGAGAAACCTCAATCACATCTTGCAACATGACAAACTTCAACCACATCTTGCAAAATGGCAAACTTCAACCACATCTTGCAACATGAGAAACCTAAACCGCATCTTGCAACATGGCAAACTTTAACCACATCTTACAACATGGGAAACCTCAACCTCATCTTGCAACATGACAAACTTCAACCACATCTTGCAACATGGGAAACCTCAACCTCATCTTGCAACATGACAAACTTCAACCACATTTTGCAACATGGGAAACCTCAACCTCATCTTGCAACATGACAAACTTCAACCACATTTTGCAACATGGGAAACCTCAACCTCATCTTGCATCATGACAAACTTCAACCACATTTTGCAACATGAGAAACCTAAACCACATCTTGCAACATGACAAACTTCAACCACATCTTGCAACATGGGAAACCTAAACCACATCTTGCAACATGGCAAACTTTAACCACATCTTACAACATGGGAAACCTCAACCTCATCTTGCAACATGACAAACTTCAACCACATCTTGCAACATGGGAAACCTCAACCTCATCTTGCAACATGGGAAACCTCAACCTCATCTTGCATCATGACAAACTTCAACCACATTTTGCAACATGAGAAACCTCAATCACATCTTGCAACATGACAAACTTCAACCACATCTTGCAAAATGGCAAACTTCAACCACATCTTGCAACATGAGAAACCTAAACCGCATCTTGCAACATGGCAAACTTTAACCACATCTTACAACATGGGAAACCTCAACCTCATCTTGCAACATGACAAACTTCAACCACATCTTGCAACATGGGAAACCTCAACCTCATCTTGCAACATGACAAACTTCAACCACATTTTGCAACATGGGAAACCTCAACCTCATCTTGCAACATGACAAACTTCAACCACATTTTGCAACATGGGAAACCTCAACCTCATCTTGCATCATGACAAACTTCAACCACATTTTGCAACATGAGAAACCTAAACCACATCTTGCAACATGACAAACTTCAACCACATCTTGCAACATGGGAAACCTAAACCACATCTTGCAACATGGCAAACTTCAACCACATCTTGCAATATGGGAAACCTCAACCATATCTTGCAACATGGCAAACTTCAACCTCATCTTGCAACATGACAAACTTCAACCACATCTTGCAACATGGGAAACCCCAACCTCATCTTGCAACATGACAAACTTCAACCACATCTTGCAACATGGGAAACCCCAACCTCATCTTGCATCATGACAAACTTCAACCACATTTTGCAACATGAGAAACCTCAATCACATCTTGCAACATGACAAACTTCAACCACATCTTGCAAAATGGCAAACTTCAACCACATCTTGCAACATGAGAAACCTAAACCGCATCTTGCAACATGGCAAACTTTAACCACATCTTACAACATGGGAAACCTCAACCTCATCTTGCAACATGACAAACTTCAACCACATCTTGCAACATGGGAAACCTCAACCTCATCTTGCAACATGACAAACTTCAACCACATTTTGCAACATGGGAAACCTCAACCTCATCTTGCAACATGACAAACTTCAACCACATTTTGCAACATGGGAAACCTCAACCTCATCTTGCATCATGACAAACTTCAACCACATTTTGCAACATGAGAAACCTAAACCACATCTTGCAACATGACAAACTTCAACCACATCTTGCAACATGGGAAACCTAAACCACATCTTGCAACATGGCAAACTTTAACCACATCTTACAACATGGGAAACCTCAACCTCATCTTGCAACATGACAAACTTCAACCACATCTTGCAACATGGGAAACCTCAACCTCATCTTGCATCATGACAAACTTCAACCACATTTTGCAACATGAGAAACCTCAATCACATCTTGCAACATGACAAACTTCAACCACATCTTGCAAAATGGCAAACTTCAACCACATCTTGCAAAATGGCAAACTTCAACCACATCTTGCAACATGAGAAACCTAAACCGCATCTTGCAACATGGCAAACTTTAACCACATCTTACAACATGGGAAACCTCAACCTCATCTTGCAACATGACAAACTTCAACCACATTTTGCAACATGGGAAACCTCAACCTCATCTTGCAACATGACAAACTTCAACCACATTTTGCAACATGGAAAACCTCAACCTCATCTTGCATCATGACAAACTTCAACCACATTTTGCAACATGAGAAACCTCACTCACATCTTGCAACATGACAAACTTCAACCACATCTTGCAACATGGGAAACCTAAACCACATCTTGCAACATGGCAAACTTTAACCACATCTTACAACATGGGAAACCTCAACCTCATCTAGCAACATGACAAACTTCAACCACATCTTGCAACATGGGAAACCTCAAACTCATCTTGCAACATGACAAACTTCAACCACATTTTGCAACATGGGAAACCTCAACCTCATCTTGCATCATGACAAACTTCAACCACATTTTGCAACATGAGAAACCTCAATCACATCTTGCAACATGAGAAACTTCAACCACATCTTGCAACATGGGAAACATA
Source organism: Carcinoscorpius rotundicauda (assembly GCA_011833715.1). Taxonomy (NCBI): domain Eukaryota; kingdom Metazoa; phylum Arthropoda; class Merostomata; order Xiphosura; family Limulidae; genus Carcinoscorpius; species Carcinoscorpius rotundicauda. Next base: position 22,375 of record VWRL01001434.1, read on the forward strand.
AACCACATCTTGCAACATGGCAAACTTTAACCACATCTTGCAACATGGGAAACCTCAACCTCATCTTGCATCATGACAAACTTCAACCACATCTTGCAACATGGGAAACCTAAACCTCATCTTGCAACATGACAAACTTCAACCACATTTTGCAACATGGGAAACCTCAACCTCATCTTGCATCATGACAAACTTCAACCACATTTTGCAACATGGGAAACCTCAATCACATCTTGCAACATGACAAACTTCAACCACATCTTACAACATGGGAAACTTAAACCACATCTTGCAACATGGCAAACTTTAACCACATCTTGCAACATGGGAAACTTCAACCTCATCTTGCAACATGACAAACTTCAACCACATTTTGCAACATGGGAAACCTCAACCTCATCTTGCATCATGACAAACTTCAACCACATTTTGCAACATGGGAAACCTCAATCACATCTTGCAACATGACAAACTTCAACCACATCTTGCAACATGGGAAACTTAAACCACATCTTGCAACATGGCAAACTTTAACCACATCTTGCAACATGGGAAACCTCAACCTCATCTTGCAACATGACAAACTTCAACCACATTTTGCAACATGGAAAACCTCAACCTCATCTTGCATCATGACAAACTTCAACCACATTTTGCAACATGAGAAACCTCAATCACATCTTGCAACATGACAAACTTCAACCACATCTTGCAACATGGGAAACCTAAACCACATCTTGCAACATGGCAAACTTTAACCACATCTTGCAACATGGGAAACCTCAACCTCATCTTGCAACATGACAAACTTCAACCACATCTTGCAACATGGGAAACCTAAACCGCATCTTGCAACATGACAAACTTCAACCACATTTTGCAACATGGGAAACCTCAACCTCATCTTGCAACATGACAAACTTCAACCACATCTTGCAACATGGGAAACCTAAACCACATCTTGCAACATGAGAAACCTAAACCACATCTTGCAACATGGCAAACTTTAACCACATCTTACAACATGGGAAACCTCAACCACATCTTGTAACATGGCAAACTTCAAGCACATCTTGCAACATGGGAAACCTCAGCCACAATCTAGTTAATAAATAAACTAATTAATGTATGAAATAAATAACATATGACTTAAATATATGAATGAATTAATAAGTGAAATAATTACTGTATGAACTAATTAATACATGAATAATTAATTTACAAACTTGTTAGTGAATGAATGAATTAATATATAAACTAATTAGTGTGTAGAATAATTAATGCATGACGTAATTAATATATAAATTAACTATTGTATTAAATAATTAAAACGTGAAATAATTAATGTAAGAAATTATTAACATATAACTAATTAATATATGTACTAATTAATGTATGAACTAATTATTAGTTAAGCTAATGAGCATATGAACCAGTAAATGTGTAAAATAACTAATAAATAAACAAATTAATATATAACTAATTAATGTATGAAATAATTAATATATGAACAGAATAAAGTATGGACTAATTAATATATTAACTAAACATATGAACTAACTGATGTTCTTATTAGAATAATATGCAAATTAGCTTCATCTAGTTTAGAAATATTTATATACATTGGTTAACGCGTTCTAAGACAGAAATTTAATAAGCTGTCTTACAACCTTCTGAAAAACGTTAACATTTCTTAAATAATGAAAGAGAATAAGCGATAAATTATATGTTTGTCTTACCAGTAAAGTTGATCTAGACCACTGTGTAGTAGTGCTCTTAGACCAGTGTGTAGTAGTGTGCTTAGACGAGTGTGTGGTAGTGTTCTTATACCACTGTGTAGTAGTATTTTTAGACCAGTGTGTAGTATTGTTCTTATACCACTGTGTAGTAGTATTTTTAGACCAGTGTGTAGCAGTGTTCTTAGACCAGTGTGTAGTAGTGTTCTTAGACGAGTGTGTAGTAGTGTTCTTAGACCAGTCTGTAGTATTGTTCTTAGACCAGTGTGTGGTAGTGTTCTTAGACCAGTGTGTAGTAGTGTTCTTAGACCAGTGTGTAGCAGTGTTCTTAGACCACTGTGTAGAAGTGTTCTTAGATCAGTGTGTAGCAGTGTTCTTATATCACTGTGTAGTAGTGTTCTTAGACCAGTGTGTAGTAGTGTTTTTAGACCAGTGTGTAGTAGTGTTCTTAGATCAGTGTGTAGTAGTGTTCTTAGATCAGTGTGTAGTAGTATTCTTAGATCAGTGTGTGGCAGTGTTCTTATACCACTGTGTAGTAGTGTTCTTAGACCAGTGTGTAGTATTGTTCTTAGACCAGTGTGTGGTAGTGTTCTTAGACCAGTGTGTAGTAGTGTTCTTAGATCAGTGTGTAGTAGTCTTCTTAGACCACTGTGTAGCAGTTTTCTTATACCACTGTGTAGTAGTGTTCTTAGATCAGTGTGTAGCAGTGTTCTTATACCACTGTGTAGTAGTGTTCTTAGACCAGTGTGTAGTAGTGTTCTTAGACCAGTGTGTAGTATTGTTCTTAGACTAGTGTGTAGTAGTGTTCTTAGATCAGTGTGTAGTAGTGTTTTATACCACTGTGTAGTAGTATTTTTAGACCAGTGTGTAGTATTGTTCTTATACCACTGTGTAGTAGTATTTTTAGACCAGTGTGTAGCAGTGTTCTTATACCACTGTGTAGTAGTGTTCTTAGACCAGTGTGTAGTATTGTTTTTAGACTAGTGTGTAGTAGTGTTCTTAGATCAGTGTGTAGTAGTGTTTTATACCACTGTGTAGTAGTGTTCTTAGATCAGTGTGTAGTAGTCTTCTTAGACCAGTGTGTAGCAGTTCTTATACCACTGTTTAGTAGTATTTTTGGATCAGTGTGGTAGCATTTACGTAAACCCTTTTTTAATGACTTCATACTGATAGAACAAACTTAGTGAAACATCGTTAAATAAACCTTTTTACAGTAGGTTTGGATTCATGTCACTGAACATACTCGCTCTTTCAGCCCTTGGGGCATTATTATGTGACGGTCAATGCAGTTATGCGTCTATAAAAGAGTAGTTCGTATGTTGTGGGTGGGTAGCGATGACAAGATGACTTCCCTCTAATCTGCCGTTGCTAGAGAAGAGACAGCTCGCGTAGACAACTGTGATGTAGTTTAGCGTGAAACTCAAAATTAAAATTTTCATAAATATAGTTGTGGTAACATTACATTAAAATAATTGTGAATTTGTATAATTCTGTGTTGTATATACGTGAGGGAACATAGTCAGTGTAAAACTGATTTTAAAGTAAAAATGGCTTAATATTACTTATTACTTCGACAGACAGACTGGTTCGTATGTGTAAACTTGTTTTCCATTTTCCCAAAACAAGCTACTTAATTGGGACTTTGAACTGATAAAAGGATGATGGTGAGACCCGATATTTGTGAGCATTGTGAGATTTATCGATGAATTTAGTATTTTCCATGCTTGTAACATCTCTTGTCTGTCGGTTCTGAATCATGGATAGCTATATATGTTCACATATTTTAAAGATGTGCGCGAAAATGTGAAACAAATAGGTAAACAATACACACTCCTAATGGCGACATTAGGTGGACTCTGCAGATGGCGCAACGTGGCTTTGCTGTGAAAACAACACCTAAACACACCATAGTGGCGAAACGAATAAGTTTAATTTTCCGAAGGTACACACAATGTCTTTGAAAACATCCTCGCTGTAAGATAGTGACAGCAGTAAGCAGGACACAGTTATCCTTTAAGTTCTTCATCGTGATTGTATGTATAACACTTGAGTATAACACTAACCAATACTGAGTAACTAACTGTAAATATGTTTCAGTTTGTAACTGATTTATGCTTATTTGAATAAAACAAATTTCAAGACAACCCTCACACATATATAATAATTATAATGTAATATGACATTTCTTCAGGGCTAATATACACTTATGTTTGACATTACAATAGTCATTAAATAACAATCTTGTAATGTTCTATTTTACTAGTCTGTCGTAACGTGTACCATACAATGTACAAAATGTGATCATTGTTTCATTATTGTTCTATTGTTATACAGGGTGTTCGGAAAGTCACTGTGCGCCGTGGGGGCGTATAATGTGACGGTTAATCCCACTATTCGTTGGTAAAAGAGTAGCTCAAGAGTTTGCGGTGGGTGGTGATAACTAGCTGCCTTCCCTCTAGTCTTACACTGCTAAATTAGGGACGGCTAGCACAGATAGCCCTCGAGTAGCTTTGTGCGAAATTCCAAAACAAACAAACAAGACTTTCTGAAAACTCTGTAATATATTTATAATACTATTTGCATAACTATATTAACGTATGACATATATAACCATTGCACGAGGTGTAGAAATAAATATAACTGTAACTGAAGTGTCTAAAAACGTGTAACACTGATACCCAAGTCACAGTGTGATGCGTATTGGTATCATGCGTTGTACTTTAAACATCACTTCAATACCACCTATCGAATTTGTTCGTTTTCGGATTTTTTTCAATGAATGTAATAGTATTTCTGACAAGTCAAACACGTGATTGATTCGATTGTTTTAATGGAAATTACAAATCCATTATCCACCTTTCTATACTAAATATCTACGCTTTACGTTTCACTCGGATCGTTTCGCTTCTTTTAAAATTATTTCTTAAAATCACGTGCATTACGATCGATCAAAATTGTCTTACATCGATTTTTTTCACATCATTGCTGAGTAGAAAGACGTTAAACTCAGTTTTGGGTTCATAATACACAGCTATATTTAAGATATAAGACAATAAAACTTATTATCATATGTTTATTATTACTATTTGGATATTTAGAAGTAGAATCAACATATTACAATATCAAAGGGCTGATAAATTTAGTGGTCAATTTTAATTTGTGTTTTTATCAAATAAGTTTTCATTAATCTGGAAGGAAAGAAAATATTATATATTTTTTATAAAGGTTAGTGTCTTTAATAACTAAGAGGGCGCTTCAAATTAATACGATTTGTTTGTTTGTTTTGGAATTTCGCACAAAGCTACTCGAGGGCTATCTGTGCTAGCCGTCCCTAATTTAGTAGTGTAAGACTAGAGTAAAGGCAGCTAGTCATCACCACCCACCGCCAACTCTTGGGCTACTCTTTTATCAACGAATAGTGGGATTGACCGTCACATTATACACCCCCACGGCTGGGAGGGCGAGCATGCTTAGCGCGACTCGGGCGCGAATCCGCGACCCTCGGATTACGAGTGCACGCCTTAACGCGCTCGGCCATGCCAGGCCTAAATTAATACGAAGAAAAAAAAATTTTTATGTTTTCCTTATAGGATACAACGCTAAAATCAGGGGTTCGATTCCCCTTGGTGGGCTCAGCTGATAGCTCGATGTGGCTTAGTTATAAAAAAAACACACACCCTTATAGGAAAGCCACATCGAGCTATCTGCTAAGTTTACCGAAGGGTATCGAACCCTTGATTTTAGCGTTGTAAATCCGTAGACTTACCGCTGTAACAGCGGGGGGGGAATAGAGAATTGGACCGGGTTTTATCACTTTCATTGGACGTTTTCTCTTTCTTTTCTAACTAGTTAGATTAAAGTTATAAACTAAAGCTGAAACAACTATGCCTTAGTTTACCTTGTTATCACATGAATTATAACTTAATTTAAACGTGTGTTATAAATTTGTCTGAAAGTGTAGGTTTCATTAATTTACGTGGCATCGACTGATTTCAAATTGTTTTACACTCTTGAGTTTTGTTCTTCCTGAGATGGATTTTGTTGGTGTTTTGATCATAATTATATCGGATATTATTTTGTTATATTCTGTTTAGAATCACTTAATGTACTCTTTAAATGCGGTTCGGTAAACGCTTTCTGTGATGGTTAGCCATAAGACTTCATCTATTATAATATCCATTTTGGGCTTTCTAATCAAATCATTTATTGTATTGGCAAATATAAAAACTATGCAATATACAGAAAGCATTATATATAAATATGTATATAATTATATCTTGTTTTCTTCATTTGAGTTTGTTTTGGTGAAAATAGTCAATTTCATAGCATATTTGCTTCCACAATAATTTATTTTCCGAAACATCCAAACATTTTGGAGAGTAAATAAAAACACCCAAGATAAAACTTTCAAACTTCTTTGTGTGAATCCCTGGTCGTGTCAAACATGCTCGCCCTTTCCCCCGGGATGGCGTCATAATGTGATGGTCAATTCCAATATTCGTTCGTAAAAGAATATCCCAAGAGTCGGCGGTGGGTGGTGATGACTCGCTGCCTTCCCTCTAGTCTTACACTGCTAAATTAGGGACGGCTAGCACATATATCCCTCGAGTGGCTTTGTGCGAAATTCAAAACAAACAAACAGTCTTCGTGTGAAACCAACTAAAGGTTTCCAGTGTGCGAAGAAAACGATTTTAAAAAAGTTGTTTAGCAGCGTGAAAACTCGAGAATTCAGAAGACTCCCCGAGAAAGTGTAAGAGATGTAAGTATTAACATCGCACGTAGAGTTTACAAGTTACTAAGAGATACGACATTAATAAGTATTACCATGTCTGTTTCCTGTCTGCAAAAGACTAGAAGAAATATCCTTAATAAAACCGCACCGAAATCTTCACACATCAGTCAACTTATCTGTTTTACCACAGGAAAACATAGGATATGAATATTTATTAATTGTAATACCCTTTTTTTCCAGTAGATGCTGTATTTCAAAACAGGGCGGGGCTTCATGGTGGGCGGGGCCTAATGGTTAAAGTGCAGTTCTGTTGCTGTGAAACTGGTCTCCGTTCTATGCAGTTATAAGCACTTTACAAAAGTGAGTGTTATATCAATATCCAATTAGAGTAGCAAAAGAACTGGCGATGGGCGTTGTTAGTCAGATAACTTTCTTATATTTTGTAAGTTTAAAATTAGGGACCGTTTATTTGTTTCTTGCTGTTCTAATTAGAAGCAGCTAAAGCAAACAACCATTGTGTTGTCAGTACATTCGAAACAAACCAAAAATCTTCGTGTTTTTTTTCTAATATATTTCACGCCTCTTTCAGAATCATAAACCCCCCCTACTAGTACAGCGGTAAGTCTACGGGTTTACAACGCTAAAATCACGGGTTCGATTTCCCTCGGTGGGCCTCACAGATAGCCCGATGTGGCTTTGTTATAAGAAAACACACACACCATTACTTTTCAACATCCGTTTGGCACGTGCAATTCTCATTATTTTGATAAACTAAGGATGAATTTCTCACAATAAAGAATCACAAAGACAGATTTGCCCTCTTCAGGGCGTCTTTCTTTTTTTTTTAAAGTGCCTGGAACCAAAACCTTTCCGGTGTCTTCAGTGAAATTCAGTTCTAATGAACCAGGAAAAAATTATTTTATTTTTCGTTTTTTATTGCGTTGCCTCCCTCGTTCTTAAACACCGAAAATCTCGTCCATTCTCATCACTATACAGACGTGATTCTACGTTAACAGACATTCCCTGGGGGTAAAGAAACAAATCAAACATCTCTGACTCTTTAATGACGCTACAACTGTATAAGCCTGCGTGTTAAGGCGTGGTACTCGTAATCTGAGAGTCACGGGTTCGCATCCCCGTCGCGCTAAACATGCTCGCCCTCAGAGCCGTTGGGGCGTTACAAAGTGACGGTCAATCCCACTATTCCTTGGTAAAAGAGTAACCCAAGAGTTGGCGGTTGGTGGTGATAACTAGCTGCCTTCCCTCTAGTCTTACACTGCTAAATTAGGGACGGCTGGCACAGATAGCCCTCGAGTAGCTCTGTGCAAAATTAAAAAACAAACATACAACTGTATATACTAACCAGTACATACCAATATTTCATAGCACAATATTAAACTTTTTAGAGATAAAAATAATTTATTTTTATAAGAGAACGGAAATACGTAATGCAGCAAATTAAAGTTTCGGTTCACTTGCAGAATCGGGGTTTTGTTAGTTCTTGTTAGGTGCTTGAGGTTTATAGTAAATAAATATTATTTTAAAAAACTTTATAACACTCTAAATTGAGGTGTTATACGGAGTGGTATCTATAACACTTATTGTCTTAAGCCTCATTTTGTATTGGATCATTCAAAAAGATTTTCAAATGCTTAATGGGTTATTTGAAACGATGTTATTAAGTCTATACAATCCGTTTGGCCATACCTGAATATAGACGGTTGTCCTGCTCCATTAAATGATGTCCCTGAATATAGATGGTTGTCCTGCTCCATTAAATGATGTCCCTGAATATAGATGGTTGTCCTGCTCTATTAAATGATGTCCCTGAATATAGATGGTTGTCCTGCTCTATTAAATGATGTCCCTGAATATAGACGGTTGTCCTGCTCCATTAAATGATGTTCCTGAATATAGACGGTTGTCCTGCTCTATTAAATGATGTCCCTGAATATAGACGGTTGTCCTGCTCTATTAAATGATGTCCCTGAATATAGACGGTAGACCTGCTCCATGAAATGATGTCCCTGAATATAGACGGTTGTCCTGCTCTATTAAATGATGTCCCTGAATATAGACGGTTGTCCTGCTCTATTAAATGATGTCCCTGAATATAGACGGTAGACCTGCTCCATTAAATGATGTCCCTGAATATAGACGGTTGTCCTGATCCATGAAATGATGTCCCTGAATATAGACGGTTGTCCTGCTCTATTAAATGATGTCCCTGAATATAGACGGTAGACCTGCTCCATTAAATGATGTCCCTGAATATAGACGGTTGTCCTGCTCCATTGAATTATGTCCCTGAATATAGACGGTTGTCCTGCTCCATTTAATGATGTCCCTGAATATAGACGGTTGTCCTGCTCCATTAAATGATGTCCCTGAATATAGACGGTTGTCCTGCTCCATTAAATGATGTCCCTGAATATAGACGGTTGTCCTGCTCCATTAAATGATGTCCCTGAATATAGACGGTTGTCCTGCTCTATTAAATGATGTCCCTGAATATAGACGGTTGTCCTGCTCTATTAAATGATGTCCCTGAATATAGACGGTTGTCCTGCTCTATTAAATGATGTCCCTGAATATAGACGGTTGTCCTGCTCTATTAAATGATGTCCCTGAATATAGACGGTTGTCCTGCTCTATTAAATGATGTCCCTGAATATAGACGGTTGTCCTGCTCCATTAAATGATGTCCCTGAATATAGACGGTTGTTCTGCTCTATTAAATGATGTCCCTGAATATAGACGGTTGTCCTGCTCCATTAAATGATGTTCCTGAATATAGACGGTTGTCCTGCTCTATTAAATGATGTCCCTGAATATAGACGGTTGTCCTGCTCTATTAAATGATGTCCCTGAATATAGACGGTTGTCCTGCTCCATTAAATGATGTCCCTGAATATAGACGGTTGTTCTGCTCTATTAAATGATGTCCCTGAATATAGACGGTTGTCCTGCTCCATTAAATGATGTTCCTGAATATAGACGGTTGTCCTGCTCTATTAAATGATGTCCCTGAATATAGACGGTTGTCCTGCTCTATTAAATGATGTCCCTGAATATAGACGGTTGTCCTGATCCATGAAATGATGTCCCTGAATATAGACGGTTGTCCTGCTCTATTAAATGATGTCCCTGAATATAGACGGTAGACCTGCTCCATTAAATGATGTCCCTGAATATAGACGGTTGTCCTGCTCTATTAAATGATGTCCCTGAATATAGACGGTAGACCTGCTCCATTAAATGATGTCCCTGAATATAGACGGTTGTCCTGCTCTATTAAATGATGTCCCTGAATATAGACGGTAGACCTGCAGTTTCATTTCCATTTCGTAAAGTTATCATGTCCAAAACAAACACCATTCTTTCTTGTCCGTTTTCCATCTGATTACGAGTCTAACGATTTGGACCCACATATGATGGGTCTGGCAATTTTATCGAAATGTTTTCATACAGAATAACGTGAACATTCATTTCACTGTCTAGCTGCTTGAAGTACAAGACGGTTGAATCAATACACTGTAGAAGTCGCTTATGTTCACATGACGTTTGTCGCTTTCACGGATGGTAGCTCTTCTTGATTATGTTTGTGCTACTGACTAGCAGGTACAAGTGGCGGGAGTTTGACACTGACCTTTGTGCTTATGAATTCACAACACTATATGACACTACACTTTATTCATCACAGATGGGGTAGGACGTATTATGGATCTATCTATCAATGGTCCTCGTACCTCAGATTGATTCATATCGCTTTCTTATCCAAAGCGACTAAGTTTCGTTTGTTTATTTTTTTTAATTTCGCGCAAACTTACACGAGAACTACCTGCACTGATATTCCCTAATTTAGCAGTGTAAGACTAGAGGGAAGGAAGTTAGTCAACACACACCGCCAACTCTTTTACCAATAAATAGTGGGATTTACCAAAAATCTATAACGCCCCACGGCTGAAAGGGCAAGCAGGTTTAATGTAAGAGGGATTCGAACCCGTGACTCTTATAATTCGAATCGAAAGATTTAACCACCCGACCACGTCAGACAAGCTATTAAGTAGAAGTAAGTATACTTAATTAGCACATATTTATATACAGGAGTGGATTTTATTTCAAGAAAAAAAAAAGTGTTTTTATCCAAATTGGTCAGCTACCGGTGACATTAAATTGACGACTAACGTGAAACTGTCAAAATATAATTGTCATAGATGTCGCTCTGCCGTGACAGAAGCTGTGGAAGTCACGTGACTTTGTGATCTCCAAATTCAAAATCTTGTTCATACAACATGGTCACTCCTCCGTATAATATTTCATTAACTCTAAATTTTATTAAATAATATCATTTACCAGTATTAGTTTATCAATGTGTCGATTTATAAAAATTAATTCATTTTCTACATTAATATTAATTAATATTCATTTGCTACTTTTCAATTGTAAGACGTCTTCATTTCAAAAGAAACTAACCCTAACTCTGTAAATCAGAGTATGCGCATTGGGTTGCTTCGAATTTCGCACGGAGCTACACGAGCGCTACCTGCACTTCTTGTCTGTAACTTCGCAGTGAAAAACTAGAGAAATTTATTATAATCAGCATAACGTACCGCCAAATCTTGGAATTCTCTTTAGCAACAAACAGATAGACACAAAGTGACATAGTAACGTCCTCATGATTAAAGAAACGAGATTTTTTGGTGACCTGGATTCGTACCTTCGACCCTCAGACTGCGAGTCTAGCACTCTAACCACCAGGTCATGCCGGGCTCTTGATCAAAGAATTACGTTATGTAACTAGAAATAAATATAATTTCAAATATACTTGATAAAGTTACGAAAATATTAATGAGTGAAATTGTCAGTTTTATGGTTTCTTCTTTTACTAGCTATATTTGAAGAATTCTATTCATATTTTAGTTTTTTGGGATAGTTGTCGAGAACGACAGAAATAGTACGTTTTTAATTTATCTTTATGATAGCTTTAGTGCCCTAACCCTGGAAGGAAGCTACATAAATTCTTGATTAATGAAAGGTTCTCTTAAAACATAAGAAGTTGTTTCCGTTTCAATTATATATAACGGAAGCAACTTAACAACACAAAACGTGAAGCCACAAGTTGTATATGCATCTCCCACGGACAAAATTACCTTCATACCAAATTTAGTAAAGATCAGCCTACATTGAGTGAAGTAGTTACGTGAACATAGAACAGGCAGTACTGTAATATTTATGTATACTAGCTGCGAATTGCAAAAAAAATCCAGACGTCTAAGCCTCGTTAGACTTGTATGTAAAAAACAATAACAATGTAGGAGATTCAAGTAACCTTAATGGAGGAGAGAATTGACGTCCAGAATACTTCAACAGATCAGACGTAATGTTACCTTTCAGTGAAAAAAAAAACGTTTTGATTACGTGAAAAGGTTGTTTAGAAAGT
>MU033997.1:0-26793 GCA_011833715.1 Carcinoscorpius rotundicauda
TCGAGTGGAAACAAGATGCAAAGAGGACTTAAAGTTATCCAAATAATCCAAGGTTATATGAAACAGAATTATTTGATAAATATTGACTTCACTTAAAACTTTAAGATTCGAGAGTTATTTGACGAAATTTATAATGGTGAAATAGTTGTCTAAAATATCAAATAAAATATCGATACCTGAAGAAAATGCAGACAATGTACAAAACATCATGATGCCTACCAAATCCCTCTCGTCCAAATTATTCAGTGTTTGCAAGGGATTTTGAGCTCATGTCCAAATTTCCCTCAGTGATATAATATTATACTATTTCTCGAGTTGCTGCTTGATTTAAACAGTTTTCATATCCTAATATGGAGCTTCACAGATGTTGCATCAAATTTAGTGAATAATACTGGTAGCTTCTTCGGGAATCCATATAACTTGGATATGTCCCTTCTGAGGTTTAAATTCGGTCGAATTGGGGAGATTTGTTATTTTTTGTTAAATCATAAAGTAACGCCACCGAAGCAAACTGAGACGAAAAGCAAAGAATTTTTTTGTGATGAAATAATAAATTAATCCAAACGAACAAGTTAACCGAAAGAAAAAAAACTTTTATTATGATGTCTGTGAAAAAGTAATATATATAACATAATATCAAACGGATCTAAACCTGACAGTCTCAAACCCTCGGGTTGTATAATTTGCCCTAAAAACACGAACCATTATTTATCTTTTCTAACTACTTTATTTGGTCCTGAAACCCTTGTTACTAAACACTTTACAAAAGTACACCGAGTGCATCATCTCGACTCAAAAATGAAACCTGTACTTTGATAAACAACGCAATATCGTTTCGTCAGACACTGCAGCACGGAATCTTTCTATCTGTATAGAGGAAAGTATTGAAGCAGTAGAAAGTTCTTCTTCTGACCATAAAGACAAATTTATGGATACACAACTTACTGTCGCTACCTCCTTCTTTAGAAGGCTCAGCGGTATGTCTGCGAACTTACAACGCTAAAAACCGGGTTTCGATACCCGTAGTGGGCAGAGCACAGATAGACCATCGTGCAGCTTTGTGCTTAATTCAAAACAACATCAGTTAATTTTATCCCCATCGCACCAAACATGTTCGCCCTCCCAGCCGTGGGGGCGATATAATGTGACAGTCAATCCCACTATTCGTTGGTAAAAGAGTAGCCCAAGAGTTAAAGGTGGGTGGTGATGACTAGCTGCCTTCCCTTTAGTATTACACTGCAAAATTAGGGACGGCTAGCGCAGATAGCCCTCGAGTAGCTTTGTGTGAAATTCAAAACAAACAAACAATTCTTAGACTCTGTCTTTCAAAACGGGTATTTTCATTCAAAAGATAAACCCTGCCTTCAATTTTCTGTACAGTTTCTATCTATAGGTGTATTTGATAAAGTATCTTTGAACAATTGCAACAAAAAGCCAACAGCCAAAACGATCTCTAAGATTTATCGAGGATATTTTTGGGCTATGAAATCATCGACTTGATAATTGTATACAAACTCCATAATTTTCTCAGGTAGCTGGATCCATTTTGACGTACACAAAACAATACTTTTATAATGCTGCCTTGAAAAAAAATTCAATACGCTATACTTTTTACTCTGTTTCAGAAGTCAATAAAAATCATACAACTTTTTCTTTTCCCTTCAGATTCTGCGAGAAGAGATACAATAAATGGAGAGCTAAACAGATCAAAACTGTAACTGTAAAATATCTAGATCTATTGCACGTGCTGAACTAGTTTTTCTTGACCAAAGACCATTGAATATTTTTACATGGAAGAAATTTGTAAAGAATGCTGATAGATTAACTAACGTTGTTTTTCATGTCTCTCTCACAAAACATTCAGAACCAAACATTACGAATAAATCCTTCAGGATAAAAAACAACAACAAAAAACTTAGAGCAATGACAGTTACTCTAAAAATATAAAGAAGAACCATAAAAAACTTGGACCACATATTAAGGTTGTGGAATAGTCCATTTTGATTTGGAACCATTATAAGACACATATGATGCAATAACACCCATTGTCCAACGAAGATACATACCAATTCCAACAGCATCATTTACTAATTTAAATGCAACATATGCAACCAGATATGCGTTGGAGAAACAGAACAGTTCCTATGTACTGTGGTAGAAGAACATTTAAATTCACAGATAATTACCTGCAAAGTGTTTTTGCTAAAAAAACAAACGACGCTCAATTGCAGGAATTTTCTTTCAATAAAACAGATGAATATCCTAAAACACCCACATAAGTGTAAGATATAGAACTGTTTTAAAATAGTATAACTGTTCGTTTTTTTATATTCGAGCGAAGCCACACAACCACCATATGCTCTAATTTTGAACTAAAACAGCTAATCAACTGTATCCATCGCCAGCCCTCGGGTTGCTCTGGCTGTCACATTCACAACACCAAAGTATGGAGTTCTGTTTATTTATAGTTACTGCAGATGCACGTTCCTTCACGCTGGACCAGCATGACCACGTGGTTAAGGCACTCGACTCGTAATTTGAGGGTTGCGAATCCGAATTCCCGTCACACCAAACATTCTCGCCCTTTCAGTCGGTCAATCCTATTATTCATTGGTAAAATAGTAACATAAGAGTTGGCTGTGGATGGTGATGACTAGCTGCCTTCTCTCTAGCCTTATACTGCAAAATTAGGGACGGCTAGCGGAGATAGCCCTTGTGTAGTTTTGCGCGAATTTCAAAAACAAACCTTCACGCTAACATTGAATCACGATTGGTCTCTGACAGGAATAATGCTTATGTTTTATGATCAACCGAGGATGCTGTAGATATAAATGCTGGGTTAATTCGTTATTCGTCTCTTCAAATCACGTGGTCGTTGTCGTACTGATTATTACGTCAGCGATTCTTCACTCAGCACTCTACAAGTAAAACAAAGATAAAATTAGGGTATAGTGGCTCAACTTCTAAAGAAACCAACTTATAAAAACATAAGTAGATGTAATTAGTGGATATCTAACTAATACAGAGATGATTTGTTTGTTTGTCTGTTTTGGAATTTCGCACAAAGCAGCACGAGGGCTATCTGTGCTAGCCGTCCCTAATTTAGCAGTGTAAGACTAGAGGGAAGGCAGCTAGTCATCACCACCCACCGCCAACTCTTGGGCTACTCTTTTACCAACGAATAGTGGGATTGACAGTCACATTATAACGCCCCCACGGCTGGGAGGGCGAGCATGTTTGGTACGACCAGGATGCGAACCCGCGACCCTCAGATTACGAAGCGCACGCCTTAACGCGCTAGGCCATGCCAGGCCAGAGATAGAGATGAAGATACAGACGAGGCTGAGGTCACGTAGAATAAATCTTCTTAGAAACCTAGAGGCACAGAATTGTACTGCGTAATAAAATTTATTTTTGGGGGGGAGAGACGTGCGTGACCTAGTCCCTATCATGCTGGACTACAAATACAAGTGTCTGCAAGTAGCGCCCCCATGCCTTAAAAGCGGCCTTCACACGATGGATATGTGAATTATAAAATTGACTATCAAATGTGAGTTGGCGGCGGGCATTGTTGACTAGCCGTCTTCTTTCTAGCTCAAAATTAGGGACATTTAATGTAAGAGCCTATGACAGAAATCTGAATCCATTACACAATGTCTGTTTTCCTTTCATAGAAACAGTCTGATAACACCAGTTAGTTACAAATACATTTGCTGTTACACATTAATCACGTTTGTTTTCTTGCTCGACCTAACCTTCACATATTTAATATTTATAATGTGGTTATAATGCAGGAGTAAATATTTTACTGTATACATATCGAACCGTTTTCATCCTTATTTGTAACGAACGTGACTGTCTCGTTTATCAGAAGCCATCAACAAGAAAATATTTACTAAGTCCAACTAAGTTAACCTTTCTCTTAAGACTTTCATAATCGATTGCAGCTTACGTGAAAGCTGCCTGCCAATTCACAGGCGAATTTGTTTGCCCAACACGGAAACGCTCGTGGGGGAAGGAAAAGCTAACATAAGTGGTCAGATTTTTTTTTTTTTCTTTTTGTACGCAAAGAAAAATTCCCAGCAATTAAAGGAAGACCACTTAACAGTTCTCTAGTGTAATATTTGTTCGTCGCATAAATGAAAAGCTTCGATCACTCAACTCACAAGGGATTACTTACTATTCACCAGAGGTACCTATCTCATCATATTAGTCGATACGATACCTGTCTTGATACAAATGTTTTACCAACGAATTGTTACAAAGTTTGACAGTCTTATCTGTAATTTCTTATCTATATTACTAACAATGTGTTATTTAAGTAATCCACACTTAACAATGTATTTTCAAATTATCAGGTTTGATTAACTAAATGACAGCTGACAAGAGATGTAAAATAAAAAATAAAGTTAACATCTGTTTATTTTATCATTTGTTGTGTTACTTTACATGTAATGCTTTTAATAAAATAAACGATGACGTGTTATTCAATACTCATTTTAAATAATTAACATTTAGCAATAATACTTTATTAGATATCCTGAAAGCCCGGCATGGCCAAGCGTGTTAAGGCGTGCGACTCGTAATCTGAGGGTCGCGGGTTTGCATCCCCGTCACGCCAAACATGCTCGCCCTTTCAGCCGTGGGGGCGTTATAATGGTACAGTCAATCCCACTATTCGTTGATGAAAGAGTAGCCCAAGAGTTGGCGGCGGGTGGTGATGACTAGCTGCCCTTCCTCTTGTCTTACACCACTAAATTAGGGACGGCTAGCAGAGTTTGCCCTCGAGTAGCTTTGTGCGAAATTCAAAAACAAACAAAGATATCCTGATATTTCTGTATAAAACACTTATAATGTTTACTGACGGCTTGAAGGTACATAAACCGTATTTCATAGAACGATGTATCGACACAGTCGTGTCACTGCTTTGCGATACGATACTCGAACCGTATCGCTGTATCTCCAGACCTTTATTAACTTCCTCTATAACCTACTTCCATCATTTCCTGTAGAAATGAAATATTTCAACCAGTTGGATCCCTACTAGACCTAATTTAACCAAAGATCGAATTTTAGAGAAAGGGGAATATTTTACCACAACTTGTGGGCTTTCTTTTTATCGGATCTAACTAGACCAAAGGCTGCAGTGTAAAAAAAGCGTTCGACAACCAATGTGGTGATACGTATTGTATTTAATATGGCCGACCTCTGAAATTTAGTAAAAATAATCCCTTAACAACTGGTCTTTATGAAGTTTAGTTTATCCAAAGGCTTCACTTTAGACAAAGAGAAGCGTTTTACATTGTTAAGTTTCATACTATAGACATTTATACTATTGTTACATTTCTAACTATCGACATTTATACTATTGTCACATTTTTAACTATCGATATTTATACTATTGTTACAATTCTAACTATCGATATTTATACTATTGTTACAATTCTAACTATCGATATTTATACTATTGTTACAATTCTAACTATCGATATTTATACTATTGTTACAATTCTAACTATCGATATTTATACTATTGTTACAATTCTAACTATCGATATTTATACTATTGTTACAATTCTAACTATCGATATTTATACTATTGTTACAATTCTAACTATCGATATTTATACTATTGTTACAATTCTAACTATCGATATTTATACTATTGTTATATTTCTAACTATCGACATTTATACTATTGTCACATTTTTAACTATCGATATTTATACTATTGTTACAATTCTAACTATCGATATTTATACTATTGTTACAATTCTAACTATCGATATTTATACTATTGTTACAATTCTAACTATCGATATTTATACTATTGTTACAATTCTAACTATCGATATTTATACTATTGTTACAATTCTAACTATCGATATTTATACTATTGTTATATTTCTAGCTATCGACAATTACACTATTGTTACATTTTTAGCTATCGATATTTATATTATTTTCACATTTCTAACTATCGACACTTACACTATTGTTACATTTCTAGCTATCGATATTTATACTATTGTCACATTTCTAACTATCGACACTTACACTATTGTTACATTTCTAGCTATCGATATTTATATTATTTTCACATTTCTAACTATCGACACTTACACTATTGTTACATTTTTAGCTATCGATATTTATATTATTTTCACATTTCTAACTATCGATATTTAAATTATTGTCACATTTCTAACTATCGATATTAATATTATTGTCACATTTCTAACTATCGACACTTACACTATTGTTACATTTCTAACTATCGACACTTACACTATTGTTACATTTTTAGCTATCGATATTTATATTATTGTCACATTTCTAACTATCGATATTTAAATTATTGTCACATTTCTAACTATCGATATTTATATTATTGTCACATTTCTAACTATCGATACTTACACTATTGTTAGATTTCTAACTATCGATATTAATATTATTGTCACATTTCTAACTATCGACACTTACACTATTGTTACATTTCTAACTATCGACACTTACACTATAGTCACATTTCTAACTATCGAATCTTACACCATTGTTACATTTCTAGCTATCAATATTTATATTATTTTCACATTTCCAACAATAGACATTGTTTATACATTTAAGTTTTTAAGAGCAAGTTGCATTTCTTCTAAAACAGTATAGAAACTACAAACAGGAATGCAAAGTAAGAAACGATTTACAACATGAGTTTACTTTAGTCTACCTTTTACTGAAGATTTCTCATGCTAGTTTGTTTGTTGTTGTTTTTTCACCTCTTCGTAACAAACTAATATCTACAGTATTCTAAACACAATTTCAAACACACAGTACTTCCCGATATTTTGTTTGTATTCTCACTTCTTTTTTCTTTTTTTTCATTTCACATTATATATTTAAGTAAATTCTTAATTGTGGTAATACATTTATTTCTCTTTGTCTGTAGATGTAAGCTCGTACCTGATACTTAAATATGCATATATTGTTCTATTATGCATCTTTATCTTTTAATTTTTTAAAACATAGACACCTATTTTATCTTATTTATTTTATTACTGGATTATTTTTTATTTAGATACATCTTTTGTTCTGTAACGTGTTATATGTCCTGGAAACGAGTTAAATAAATACAGTTGGAACGTAACAGTGGTTTTAAAAGTTTATTTTTGTTTATATACATAGATTGCTTTGAAATCTTTCGAAATTCTTCATTGTCTTACATGTCAGCATCATCTATCTTACTGCTCTGAGATTCACATAACCTCTCTTTCTGCAACATATGAATCGCTTTACGTCTGTTTTTTTCTTTCAAATCTACACCACATAAAGTAGATGATTCCACCAGATGTTCCCGAGGCTTCTTTAGAATTCATAGACATAAGACTTCCATTTGTGCCCTTTCATCACTTCTGTCTACTTGGCTCTTTAAATCGTATTACCACTTTATTTAGAAGGGCGTGTGTGTTTAGTTACAGTAAAGCCACATTTGGCTATCTGCTGTATCTACGTACGGGAATCGAACTCCTGACCTCAGTAATAAAAATTTGTATACTTACCACACAAGGAGAATATTTAAAAAGACGGCTCTCTTTCTGCGTTGAAAATACAGTTATATAACTTCATTTCGTTACATTTGTTGTGAAAGATGGGTGTTTTTAGTTGAGGCATCGCTAGGTACTTGAAAGATTCAGGACTCACACCCACCTAGAGATACGGAAATTTTTGGCATTTCAATATCACATCGATCATGGTTTTCTATTCTTATTTTACAAGACTATCAACTGTGAATTTGTGGCACTCTCAAGTACAGTGAGGGCCTACCTCGTGCATCAGTGACTAGTGACCCTTTCATCTCTTGAAAATATTTTCTTGTATTACAACCCTTCTATTCTATTGTCCCCCACTGGTACAACGTTAATTTTTCGGATTTACAACGAGGGGTTCGATTTCCCTCGGTGGACTCAGCAGACAGCCAGATGTGACTTTGCTGTAAGAAAACACACACACAGACATTTTATCCCAAAGAACAGTGCTCCTAAGCCACCGGTCAGGAGATTCCGTAGAATAAAGGCACGCAAAAAGTGCATGTGTGAATAATAATAGTTTTTCGTTCTATTTGTATTTTAGCGGTTCGCGGCAGTTTAGGGAGACAGCGACCCAGTTCTTCATATCGACAAAATGGAGGAACACTGGTACAGGATCACAATCAAACTTGGAAGATGACGTCCCCGTATTATTATCTGATGACAACTTTCTTTGAATATTAACATTTGAATATACATAGAACTGAGTGACGAGATGTGATTGAATCTAACGTCGGTAGAAACTTAGATTTATGCACTAAAATCCTTGCTACGTTTGCTGTAGGTATTAATGTTCACTAATAATGGTACACCTTCCATATTTATTTTCAGGACGATTTATTTAGGTATTAGTGGTACTTCGGCCAGTCAATATCTTAAGGTCCTCATTTCACATGTCTCTTAGTATGATCTGAAGCCTTATATGCACTTTCATCTATATTACATTCATTTAACATGATCTTTAAGTATATATTTGTCGAGTCTTTGCGGTTTCTAGTGTTGTCTTTTTTCCATTTCCAGAGTTTGTTGGGAACCAAATGTTGTACCGCCATCTACATCCACACACACGCAAACAGACTTAAATTATGTAGTTCCTATAATGGATATCACAAAATGACCAGATTTTTTTATGCACAATCACAATTAGGTGTTTAACATTTCGAAAGAGAGAGGGATTGAACACAAGTATCTTAGATGTTCTGTTTACTTTTGTTCTCCACTTTTAGTCATTTTCAGCTATTCGAAACAATTAAAGAAAACTTATGTTATCAAAGGTTTTCACACGTTTTTCTAACACATCTAATATCTGAAATTCCACGTGAATTGTTTGTTTAGTCTTTTAATTTCGCGCAAAGATACACGAGGGCTATCTGCGCAAGCCGTCCCTAATTTAGCAGTGTAAGACGATAGGGAAGGCAGCTGGTCATTACCACCCACTATCAACTCTTGGGTTACTCTCCAACGAATGCTGGGATTGACCGTCACATTATAGCGCTCCCACGGCTGAAAGGGCGAGCATGTTTGGTGTAACAGGGATTCGAACTAACGGCCCTTAGTTTACAAGTCGAGCGCCTTAACCACCTGGCCATGCCGGGACCTGTGAGAATAGAATAAGCAGTATAGTATCGTATGATATTAAGAGACACGTCTCAAAATGAATGAAACGAATACAAGATCCTCAAAATATATTTAAAATGACCTATTTTATCCGATTTCTCAGTTTCCAATGAAAGTCGACTTCACACCAACCGAAAAAATAAGTTAAAATATCTGTAGAATCTCGATAGATGTTTAAAACTGTTAAATATTCAACAGAAATCAACCTACGCATTTATACTAAGTTTTTCTCTTCTACTCCTGGCAGTTTAAGCCCGATCTGTCATCTCAACTAGAAGGTTTTGATATCATCTTGCTCGACTGTGAGAACGTCTTCACCTGTTTCATAGAAAAAAACGTTCCATAGCAACTAGAATCCAGTAATAACAATAATATTAAAGTTTTTCTTGCCTAGATTTCAGTGTCCATCATATATCAAATTCGATTTTGTAAGACTTCTTTCCTACACACATGAGAATACCAAAAACATATGAATAAGTACCTCTGACGCTTAAAAAGTTCTCTATTTTAAATATGTTATTTTTATCTCAAGATTCTTAGCATTTAACATATATCTGTAAATATTAACATTTGCTCCAGTTTGGGTCATGATAAAGAAAAACAAATCGTCCAAAATAAAAAATAAAAAATTCAAAAACGTAATACGATCTCAGCTATTCAACCTTCCCCCTCACAAAACAAAAAAGAGAACAGAAAATATCCAAGAGCACTTCTCAAACAGAGTTTGCCTTTACTCGGTTTACAAACTTCATCGCTAGGGCACATAAAAGGTACAAAAAGTATTCTAAACAAAATATTAATTGTTGTCTTTAGTTATGGAGGTTAAACTCGCCTCTAAAGACTTAACAATTTTCATAAATTACCCACAGGCCTACAGCGAACTATATAAAGACTAATTCCATGAACAGTATAAAACTTCTATCGCAGTTGTATTTACAAGTAGACTTGATAAACATAAAATATATTTTATTGTAGACGTACGTCAGTCTTACAAGTTTCACTTAGATTGTTTTTGGGTCCTGAATATTTATAATATCCTTCATTTGTATGAGGCTTAGAAACCAGTTGAGATTGAAAATTTGATATAGTCAAACAGAAGAAACCTTATAACCAGGACTTCTTGTTTAGTTTAATTAAAGTACAAAATCACAATTACCTTATACAACGCATATAATCATTTTGGTTAAAGTTAACTTGTAGGTATTCTTCCCTTTTTCAACAAATAATTAAATGTTTTAGTACATCCCACTAGTATTCTGTGAACTTGTGGTTTAATAAGTACCTGATCAAATTTTTGTTATAAGTTACTACGATACAACACAGAAGTTAAAACATTGTACTTAATTACAAAATTTCACATCTGTGTTAAGTACACTATTTTTTATCAACGTAAATAACATAAATTTACCAATAGGAACTGTTTACTTAAAATATCAAAGACTTTCGGAAAGCTGGAAAAATGTTCTTTTTTTTTTCATCTTCTAAATTTAAACCAAGTATCGAATAACTAGGCTTAACTTAAGGCTGGGTAGAATAATTCTTTGTGTGTTAAACATTTCCTTACAGTTTATTGATGCTGTATTTTCCTGTTTAGAAGAAGAAGATATTTTGGTTAGAGCGTTTGTAGTTATCAAAGCGAAAAGTATTTAATATTATAACAAAACTGTTTATGAGTTATAAGGTAAAATTTGGGGAATTTCAAATATTTCCACATTGTGTGTAATCCGTAATATAGACGCTACTACAAAACCATATTTCACATATTTGATATATCTATCTTATGTAATATTAATAGAGTTAAGAAGAGTTTTAGTGTATTTTAAAGAAGTCATGCCTAATAAGTTTTCTTTTATATTTTTTATTTAGAATCCAGCTTGCACAGCTCATCAACTACAAATTCCTTATCAATTTCAATTCCGGCATAACTTACGTTTCAGTTTTATTTTGCACTCGATGTAATTTCAAAATATGACCACTGGGAGAATTATTACTTCTGGCTTATTTGAGCTTCACTTTCGTCTTATATTCAGTATATTTTACGCATGCGTCCAGAATGTGATCGTCCAATGAAAGAGCAGGATAATTCACTTTTCTATCGTCAGCACTGTTATCTCCATTTTCATTTCCACTCATTATTACTTTAAGATAAGTCAATTGAGGGCCCTAAAATAAAACAAATGGAGAATAAAGCACTATGGAAACCCAATCAAAGACAGTCTTGTACCAGTCTTGATTCTGCTTCGTATTTAGTCTAAAAAGTATATTTTCACTCAAAATAACGATTAATGATATTTATATATGTGTATGTTTGTGGATTTACAACATATTTCGGAATGCGTCCTTTTTTCAAAGTTTTTTTTTTTTTTTTCTTAGCCTGTTACCAAGAGAGGATCATTGTTTTGCAAAAGGTAACATATGTATATGGTTTAAAATGACATTATTAATATTGTCACATTCTAATATAACAGTGTTATATTCCAAAATAGTTTTATAATTTTCCAATTAAAACTTACAATCTTAAAATATATATTTAGGTAGTTTATTAATAATAACTTCTGATTTATCAGTTTATTGATAACGGTTCATTTTTTACATTTTGGTTTATGATCATAATGCACTTTTCGTTGTAAAATATAGATCTGTTAGTAAATAACAGATATAGTGTAATTATAAAGAAATCCCATTTTTAAACACCGTTACGTCTTAAAAAGTAATCTTCCTAGGAAACTAAAACTTTGCTAGAGAAACGCTAAGAATCATAAGTCTAAACGACATACGTAGTTAACGTCTGGCTGTACAAAACATAAGAGAATATAAATGTGGTTTTATTGAGGACCCTGGATCGTTCTCATGAAAATAAGTTGTAAAAAGTCAAAAGGTTGTCAGTGTTATTTATTGATCTTAAAACTGTTACCCACGTGATAAAATGCAGTATAAAAATATGGGATGTTCCCAAAGCAAATTATCCTGTATTCCGAAAATCAGTTTTCATGCAGTCTACTCTCGCTTTTAATTCTCCTTGAAGACTACGTGATAACTTATTCAACAAAAATAAGGTAAGTCATTGCGAAGATAAAGGGTGTAGTGTGACAGATTTTTAAACGTATGTCATGTCCAAGATGTCTTGAATAAAAAACTTACTGTTGTTTGTTCTCCACTGCCAGAGTTTCACAAAACGTCTGTCGTCAAATTAGTAATTTTATTACAACAGTACTTCTTTAGATGTAGGTTGTGTTGAAAAATAAGTTTAACTCGGGCTCTGAAATTTTAGGCCTAAAGTTAATTAAGCCTTTATTAAGTAAGACCTATACTGCAGAAAAAAAGATGAATTAACACTGTAACTTGTATGTATTTTTTGCTTTAATTTACTTCGGGCTAAACTTCACATAACTTAATACTATCACTACACAAACTTAGTGTTATTCTACAACTTAACGTAAGATCTTTTTCGAATGTTTAGTAAGCGTTTAATATTTGTTGTACAAAATGCCTGTTAAAGCATATTTCCATCCGGTGAAATGAAGTGCGCGCGCATTTTCATTACAGACGAAATCTGAGTATTATCACAATAAATTTTCCTTTGTGCTATAAAATGTATAAATTTAATCCCGGAGGTATAGTGTTTGAGATAAAAGAATTGTGAATGGAAGATTTTTTTTGTTTGTTTTTAAAAAATAATCTTTGGTTCTTTGTTGTCAAGCGAAAAGTTCCACAAAGGGCTATCTGTGCACTGCCCACCACGAGTATCGAAAACCAGTTTCTGTCGTGGCAAGTCCACTGGGAAGTTTTTATAATTACTTGACACTTCTAATTACACCATAGCATCATACTACTAACAGTAATGTTTATTGTATTTTAAACAATTGTATTCTATGTAACTTACGTAATAAAGTGTGAAACTGGTATCAAATGAACTAAAAGTGATGAAACAAGAAAAATTTTAGGACTAATATGTTGATCTTAACACAACCCTCTCAACTTGCCCGTTGCGGATTTCAAACTAGAAGAAGATGAAAAACGACTATTCAAAAATCCTTCTTTAGTGTAAAAAATAATCACATATATTGATTTTGTATCGCAAAGCTACATAATGGACTATCTGCTCTATGTCCACCACGGGGAATAGATCTCCGGATCTCAGTATTGGGTGAATAAAAGAAATGGCAGATTCGTAAACACTTTTTATGTATCTGTCCTTCGAAATCAGTTGTGGAATAATCAAAACTACTATGTTAAAATCATCCACGATGAATAACAACAAAATATTACATTATTTAAAAAAACAATAAAAACACGCGTACTTTAATAATACGCTTTCAAAAATTAAAACGCACGTGTATTTTTATAACAACAACGACATACGATGGATTTTAAACAAACTGTGAACAGTCACTTCAAACACGTTTTAGCATCGCAATCCTTTAACATGACGAACAATACTACCCTTTAAATAAAAGTTAACAAAAACGTACAATATGATTTAGCACTGCAACCTTCTAATGTGATGTGCAACAAACTTTTAATAAGAATTGACAACCACTTAAACATGCTTTATCACTGCAACATTTTAATGTGAAATACAATACACCTTTAGTAAAACTTAACAACGATCCACAACATGCTTTAGCACTGCGATGTAGTTTTGAGGGTAAAATATAATGCCATTTCGATACTGATTCACAGTATCATCATACTTTAATAGAACTCTTGCTTGAATGATACTGGAAAAACTTTTGTATTAAGCGATGTATAACCCCAACTTTGCAAAATGTTTATCTTGTATTCATGTAAACTTGCAAAGGAATCACGATTTTCCAGTTTCGTCCCAGTTTCCCATCTGGGAGAACTTTATTTTTTTTCCATTCTCAGGCTGCAGATTTTATGTCATACGCGGAACTAATGCATTGGCGCCATGGGTAATCGGCTAGTACCTATGAATTATAAATTAGTTGTTATTGTGTTTTAAGCATGTCTTTGATTTAGTAATCTTGAGAAAAGAAACAAAGACAACTGTATGTTTCATATAAACTACATTTATTAACAACGGTGGTTTCACCGGTGATACCTTTGTTTTTCCTCAATTCTATAATAATAGTTTCGCCAAATACCGACGGTTTCATGTGTGTGTGTTTTATAGCAAAGTCACTTCAGGCTATCTGCTGTGTCCACCGAGGGGAATCGAACCTCTGATTTTAGCGTTGTAAATCCGTAGACTTACCGTTGTCCCAGCGGGAGACCCGGCGGTTTCATTTATCAATTATGCATTCATTTTCATCGTAAGAGATACCAGCTTAACTTACGAACACCACAAAGTTCTGAAACGGAAGTTTGTGGAATAATAGAGTTATTTTTGTAAATCGTTTTGTCTCTAATACTGAGACATTTACAGTACTCGTACCTTAAATGTTACACGCGATCACGTCTCTCTGTTAGTGACAAAACGCTGTTCAGAAATAAATTAATTATTCCATAAATTGCCGTTTCAGAACTTCGTGTTACACATTAAAGGAACCAATACAGGACTTTGCGTATCTAACATTCGTTTTATGTGAACATCCCTCAGTGAATAGTGGCGTGATAAGAACTTGTGTGTCCAGACTTTCTTGCAGTGAGTAGTACCGTCTACCAAGAATCAATCTATGGTGTGCCAAAAATAAAATAAAAAATCCAACATCGCATTCAGCTACTACTTACCGTTTCCCACGCTCCTTAGGTTCTCTCTCTAAATGATTTCGGAAACTTTTAGGAGCAGAATCTTCTATTTTCCAACAGCTAAGTTGTAACATCTATAAATAACTAATGTCCGTTCTACCCACATATCTGAGTCAAACAACAAAACAGACAGACCTAGATATTTGAGCATAGTTACATAAAAGTGCTAAAATAATACAAGGTGGAGCGAACAATAAACATTCTTATGTAATATACTACATACTGTATATATAAAGTTCACAAATACCATTATGTGGCAACAAAAAAGCTAAAACTGAATTGCGATGAATGATAGAAAGACTGGTGGTAATTACGACTCAGATAAAGATATTTTGTAAAATATAGAAGACATAATCAAATAACTTTCCCAAAATAGTACATCTGATAACCAAAAGAAGAATGTTGAATATCCAGTCTTTGAAACTAGTTTAAGTAGTGATCTAACATCAGAGGAGATGTTCCAGTTATATGCAATTTCCGAAAATTCTTGATGACGAGAAACCAGAGTAAGAATTGGAGATGACCAAGGAAAGTCGAAATTGTGTTCTCTCCTTATCAATAAAAAGTGTTAATACCCATGCTAGCCGTTCTGTTTTCATCAGAACGTTTCGATAAAACATACGTTTTACTTGGTGTTGTTTTTCATACTCAAAACAAAAAATGTTTCTGAAATTAAGGCACGAAAACAGACTGTGACGTCACATGAACGTTTTTCTCGCTTCTATTTGAGTACCGTGTTTGGCCACTAAACGATTTAGGTTGTAACTAGAGCTTAAGAAGATGTGAAGATGTAAATGAGTTATCCTCTGGATGAATATAAAACGTATTACTGTTATAATAACCCTGCATAGTGTTTCGCTTTGATAAATCAATATTTTTATATTAGAAATCTAGTCTTGTGAGCCTACTTTGCACGTGCATTGGATCACCGACTTTATTCGACAGTAGTTGCTTATCTTCCTATTGTGTAAGTTTATTACAAGAGGTGGAAATTACATGAACCTGTATGTTGAAAGTGATGTAAATAAATGATTTACGTCAGCTGTATCTTTTAACTTTCTTATTCACACGCACTACTTTATGTTTTTCGTGATATATGTTAACTTACGCAAACAATTTTTGAACCAATTATTTACTGACTAGTTATAAAGTACTTAAGAAATTGTTCTGCTAAAGTTTGACAAATTAGAGCTTCTTATGTCGAGCAAGAGCTGTTAATTAAATCAGCAGTGGAAAGTAGACGACCCATGTATGTGCATCTGGTGGAAAAATCTGTTTTCTATTGAAGGATAACAATTAATGTACTAAGTAACTTTCGGTTTATACTAGCGTCATCTATTGAGCATCTTAAGATACTATTTTCATAAATTCGAGAAGCACGTGGAAAGCACGTTCATCAAAGACTGTGACAGCTGGTGTTTTTTTTTTTCAGAAGGGATAATTACTAAATAAACTTTCGTTCAGTGAATACTAACTTCCAATACGTAACAAAGTTTGATATTATATTTGAACACTTACAAACTGGCACTTTTCAATCAGATGATTTAGTTGTTCAGGAAGAATCAGTTAACAACCTAAGAACAAAAAATGTCGAACGTGTTTTAGTGTTATTTCTACACTGCATTTTTTCTCATTGAAAATGTTCTTTTCTGCTTAACCACTCGAACTCTTTAAAATAGCCTACCTTATTGGCATAATCAAAAGGTAACCTTACGTCTTGTGTGTTAAATATTTCTTCAAATGTTACACGTAATTACATTTCTCTATATTTCATTACTGCTTATCTATATCAAGTAAAAATTTTAATTTTCTCAAGGGCTGCTTCAAAATCACATTTTAATTCCACACGTACAATTATATTGTTGTGTGGTACCAGTTTTATAGATTTTGTTTGGGGTGGGTGATGGTTACACCATTGGTATCTATCTGCTCTCTGCACACCGCGAGGGATCAAACCTCTTTTGTAATATAAATGTTAAATTCTAACCTCTAAACGAAAATGTTGTGCTTAACTTGTTTTCTAAAAACAGAGAAAAACTTTTAAAATTTAATTGATATACAGGCTAAAATGTAATTTCTAATCGAGTTCCTTTCCTAGGTCCAGCATGGCAAGGTGGTTAAGGCGTTCGACTCGTAATCTAAGAATCATGGGTTCGAATCCCCGTCGCACTAAACACACAGCCGTGGATCGTTACAAAGTTAAGGTCAATCCCACTATTCGTTGGTAAAAAGAGTAGCCCAAGAGTAGGCGGTGGGTGATGATGACTAGCCGCCTTCCCTCTAGTCTTACACTGCTAAATTAGGGACGGCTAGCGCAAATCACTCTCGTATAACTTTGCGCGAAATTAAAAAACAAAACAAACCTAATACCTCTTGAAGGTTCACTTTGTAGAGTTAAAATTCAGGATTAAAACCTCGTGGTGGGCAGATACTTTACAAGTTAGAAATACTTAAAGGATTTTTCTAACGTTCTCAATAGATTATTTCTTAAAATTATACAATGTATTTTATTTTTTAAAAAACGGTACACAGTTATAGATCCCGACAAAACAATTCACGAGGTCGTAGTAAAGCTAAAAAAAGCATGGATAAATAATATAAGACACGTAAATTAACTGCAAGCTATACAAATTCAGTTACTTTAAGGTTATTTTTAAACGTTGTTTACAATATTTAAAATTTTAATTTCGTCAAATATCATTAACTTTTGAATTCGTTTTGAAGGCACAACATACAATGGTTTGTTGACAACATAGATCTGTTTGGTGGAACTTCACATGTCCAGAATAGATGAAGTTATAAAAAAACTGCAAGATTTGCTGTATTTCACGTTCAAGCGCGTGATGAATAACTTAAGGCAATGCGGTCAGGCTCATCACGTCAGATTCGTAAACAACAAGTCGTAGCTTCGTCAACAAAAATATTTCTAACTGTGACTGACAAGCATAAAGTTACAATTATATATAATAATTGTAACTTATATGTTATATTGGGAATAAATCATATATATATGTATAAAGTAAAGTTGTATCTCAGAATAAAAAAAAACATTTATTATTCATTAAATTAGATTTACTCATAAAGTAAAAAGGAAAAGTAGTTACTGCCAGTAGTTCGACTCCCTGAGGCTCGTGGGTCGTAAATAAGGGCGGTGTGATACAACCACTTGAACTGACGACTGTGAAAAAAGTTCCACAGTTGGAGAACGGAAAGCTGAAGCCCTCTAGTGTACAAATATGCAAATAAATTTTTATATAAAGTTTTATATTCAACCAGTCAACATGAACTTTAATGTTGCATCCTAGAAATAATTACATTACAATCCAGAAATAAAGAAATGTTTTGATATTCAATTTCAATGCTCTCAGTATCACTTTTAATACATGGACAATAAGTTGTGCGAAACAGAATGTTATACAGACTATAATTTTTATCGAAATCTCTGCTTATGAAAGTCGATGTAACTGAATTCTATTGATGGGTTAAAATAATTCCCTATGATGTTGAATTCCGGTTGGAAGGTTTTAATGACCAAAGACCTTTTGAACCTTAATAATTTTTTATCTGTTGCCTTGATTGAAAGGTCAATGTGTCCAAATTTAATAGTTCGGCTACATTCCATTGCAAGCTGTAAAACATGTAAACTGTTATAAATGAAAGTATGATGTCCCACAATCCTTTGCTAGAGACATCTGGAAGTGGACCCAGTGAAACCTTTCAAAGAGAGAGAACAATTATATTTATAAACTACAAGGAATTACTGAACTTTACTGATTTTGCCCTTGAACAGGGAAACGTTTCTTAATCAAAAGGAAGAAACTTTTCGTGCTCGAAGAGTTTGATAACATAATGTTTAGAGAATCTTGGTATAAAACTTTCATAGCTACAACAAAAATCTGCATAAATCTGTTTATAAAAGCAATTGAGAGAAACGCCTGAAGTAATATCGAGTGTTAGTCTTATTGTGAAATAACACAAAAGTGTTATCAACGTACTTCACGGAATATAAAGGTTTCATTTTATATACCCAATCGTTTAACCATTGTTTTCCACAGTAAGAAAGGAAAAGGTCTGGTAGTGTTGGGTTTGGTTTGTTTGGAATTTCACGCAAAGCTACACGAGGGCTATCTGCGCTAGCCGTCCCTAATTTTGCAGTGTAAGACTAGAGGGAAGGCAACTAGTCATCACCACCTACCGCCAACTCTTGGGCTATTCTTTTACCAACGAAAAGTGTAATTGACCATTACATTATAACGCCCCCACGACTGAAAGGGTAAGCATGATTGGTGCGATAGGGGTTCGAACTTATGACCCTCAACTTACGAGTCGAATGCCTTAACCAGCTGGCCATGCCGGGCTATAGTGTTGGGACAAGGTAATGTCCCTTGACCACGCTCACTAGCTGATAATAAGCTTCATTATTAAAAATGAAGTGGGGATCCTTTCTACCAACATCTAGCAGAAAGACGCCGGATAAGAATGTGGTTTTAATGTACGAGATTTGTCGCTAGTTTCTTCCAAAGAAATATCTGTAAATGAGGATTGAACACCAAAGTTTGTCATAAAAATATTATTTGTAAAATCTGGTGTTCTTCGTTTGTTTGGAAAAACTAAAATGAAAACAAAACAAAACTGTTTTTCCGGAAGAAGTACAATTATTTAATAAATAGTTCAAGTAGTTATTTCATTTGTAATTAAAAGTACCAGTGGGGGACACAACATGTCTTATGAGTTTATCTGCCTTGTACGTTTTCGGTATACCACAAAGAATACCCAGATGAGGGCCTGTTAGAGGGATCTCGCTGTGAGGAAATTCGGATATAATGTTATTGTTAATTAAGTTACAACAGTTGTTATTAAGAGCTTTAAAAATAATGATATTAAACTAGAATTTTATATAGAAAATATTTAAAATATTTTCTCAACCCAAACGAGCCGTTTTTGCATGTAAAGTTCTCAGCAAGTGGGTTTCTCGACATCACTGATTGTTATTACTCTAGAAAAGCTACGTTCACGACCGTGATTTATTTCTCTGTAAAAGGGTTTAACTGAAGAGTAATAAGAAATGTTGAGTTTACACACACGATGGTAACCCTACTAAAGGAATGAAACTTCCAGTCTCACAACCACGTGTGTATTTTGCACGAACAAGCACAAAATGTAATATCCTATTAGGTTCGTGACAGTAAGTTAAAAAGTGCCCAAACCTATATATGAATTCTAAGTATTTACAAGTTAATGCAAAAAAAATATAAAATAAACAGCACTACCAGGTCAGCTGGGATACAACAAGTATGTTAGGGGTCGGTTTTGACGGTATATCGCCAGTTGTCTTAAACAACGACTGTGAACTAAATTAACGAAATGAAGTGTCGTTATTATTAACTTTATCGAAGTAATTTAAGAATCACATTTTGAATAATAGGGAAACTCCACTGTAGTTTAAATCACCACAGTCTCTTTCGTTCCTTACTTTCTTCCTTCGCCTATAGGTTCATTGACCTGTAGGTGGCGTGCAGGATGTAGTCTACGTGTGACAAAGCGGAACGAGTGAACCCACGAAGATACATTTCTCGCGCTGCGCTTAATCCATGAAATATTGATTGGCAGAAATTACGTCATATTACAATACGTTTCCATATCAGTATCCGTACTGTACGTGCACGTCTAAACGAAGAAGTAGGTGACCCCAAAATTTAGAAAAGTTGGAATACGAAAAATAATTAATTTATAAAATTGTCAGTTATCTTGAATACATTTTACCTGTAGTTCAAATTAAAGATTGAGCAGCCTAAATATTAATTTATATATCTCGGGAGTTGTAAGGGGTGTTATATGCGAAAAGGAGTTACAAATGTTCCAACTCTCAAATTCAAGGATTGGTAACTCCTCGATTTTAAATCATGGGTTTAGGTCTTGTTTGTTATTGGAGCTCACACTTGACAAGAACAGTTGGGTTTTCAAATAGTTTAGATCCACGTGAGAACGTTATAAAGTTACCTAGTTCAACTGAATTAACGTTCGGCTTTTGACCTGTAATGCGGCCGCGAGTACAAATAAAACTAGACAGGAAGTACAACAATCTATTCACTTGTCCCGTCGTGAATGCCGAGCAAATGTGATCAGCCAGGGACCAGCGTTGCCCTGGCAACGACCTGATTAGACTGACTGCTCTCTCAATTGGTTCAATAATTGTTAACATAAGCTTCCTGAACTCATCAGCAGCACGTGAATTCAAATGAATAAATGAAGTCTTGGCGTTTCATTCTGTTCTTAGATATATACATGTATGCTCACTAATTATATACATACATACATATATATAATACACATATCATACCCCGTAATTAATGCATTCGCACCCAGCACCCTGACGCCCGATTTAAATTACCTACATGACAAAGTGAAATACGTTCTCCCAGACAAGCAATCGGGTCACTGATACCAATTAATAATTCGCAGAAACGGTCTGTCATCGGAAATAAACAGCATAGACATAAAAAATTGAGGTTCGATTCCCAAGGCGACACGGTGGAGACAGTTCACTTCGTTGCTTTGCGCTCAAACAAACAAACAAAATCAATAAATACCTGTTAGCTGTTGTTTTGGAATTAAGCACAAAGCTACACAATGGGCTCTCTGTGCTCTGCCCACCACGGGTATCGAAACCCGGATTTTAGCGTGTAAGTCCGCAGACATACCGCTGAGCCACTGGGGGGCACCTGTTAGCTTCCTCATTACTACTAATTACTATTTGGTCTGCAGTCTTTCACGAGGATAAATTTCAAGTTCGACCGTTACAA
Organism: Carcinoscorpius rotundicauda; assembly: GCA_011833715.1. Classification (NCBI taxonomy): domain Eukaryota; kingdom Metazoa; phylum Arthropoda; class Merostomata; order Xiphosura; family Limulidae; genus Carcinoscorpius; species Carcinoscorpius rotundicauda. Next base: position 21,719 of record MU033997.1, read on the forward strand.
CTCGTTTCAACTCAACTCCACATGGAGCCACTGTACAAAGCATTGCGGTTATAGGTCAGTGTAAAGTGATTGCGCTTGAAAAATAGCTATAGAAAGTCATCCCATCTTTTCCTTTGTATATTTATATAATATTATCCACATAACTGTAGCTTCATTCTTATTTAGTAGAAAGTATTACTAATTTAATACGTTTTCAAATAAAACTAATGTTTTGTCTCCCAGTGACAAATCGGCATGTCTGCGAACTTATATCGCTAGAAACCTGGTTTTGATACCTGTTGTGGGCAGAGCACAAATAGCCCTTCGCGAAGCTTTGTGCTTAACTACGAACGAACAAACAAAACTGGGTTTGAAGCTGTTTGTCCTCTCTGGTACAGCAGTAAGTCTTCGGATTTACAACGTTAAAATCAGGGGTTCGATTCCCCTCGGTGGATTGAGCGGATAGCCAGATGAGGCTTTGCTGTAAGAAAACACGCACCGAAGCTGTTTAAAACACTGTAGCAATGAAACAATAATTATCTTCCGACATTGTCACGACTTCTAGGAATATATGTGTAAAGATGTATATATCTTGTAAAGTAAGGTAAAGACAATAAATATTTTCATTATTGATGTGCTCAAGAAGGGACAAGGGATTCATAGCACATTCTATCTCTATTAAAAAGTGTGACTAGAAAGCTACAAATGTACGATGTTATGGTACCTGCTTAAGTAACAGGTTTGGAATGACTGGAAAGTTACAAATGTACGATGTTATGGTACTTGGTTAAGTAACAGGTTTGGAATGACTGGAAAGTTACAAATGTACGATGTTATGCTACCTGCTTAAGTAACAGGTTTGGAATGACTGGAAAGTTACAAATGTACGATGTTATGGTACCTGCTTAAGTAACAGGATTTGAACTAAAGTGTAAAAAACGTTTTTTTGTGTGTTTTTTTTGCTGTTGTTATTTTTTGCATGAAAATATGAATTATGGTTTAATTTCTGCACAAACGTACTCGAGAGATACTTGTGCTAGCGGTCTCTATTTTGAAGTGATTCCACATCACTCAACCCCTGGGCTATCTTTTACTTATTAATAGTGAGACTGTCCGTCATACTTTAATGTATCCATTAAAGGGAGAACTTATTTAGTACGAATCATGGAGAACTATCGTGAATTATAATTATAATTAACATAGTTTTATCTTAAATGTCAACGAACAAATTTCAAATTATAACGACATTTCTTCGTGGGTTTCAATACAATATATTATTAAACTGCAAAACATCTCAATTCAAATCTCTCAATACGATACAGAAATAGCTGTTTGAATACATTGCCATCTACTGAGAAAATGAGAAAAAAATGTATTATATAATGCACAAATAAAAATGTATTGTACAAAATAAATGTAAGGCCCAATTCATAATTCGATTTATCACTGCTAACTTAGTTATACCGGTTTCAGATAATTTCACCACATATCTTTAACCCTAAACAAGGGCGAAAAAAAACAACAAAAAATAACTAGGCTTCGCATAGTGAGTAAAGACATCATAAAAATACCATGAATAAAAAAGTATATACCTTTCAAAAACCTAAATTAATAACAAATGTTACAATTAACAAGTAAGCCTACTTATAAATGAAATTGATATTGAACTTTTCAAAACGATTAAAATTGTAATTCCAAGTAATCATTCTAAATTATCTAACATAAGTAAAAAAAATATAACTTTACAATTCTTATGATTAAAATAAAGTTCTTAGAATTCACCAGATCATGCTTTTATCTAATTCATTGCTGACCTAATTAATTTTTTGCTCAGACATTACTTCCGGTTTTCATTTCTGTTAGGAACTTGATATATCTTAATCTTCAAGCTAAATCTGTGCCTGCCACTTAATCTAGTGTTTTGTTGTTTACAGACGACAACATACCATAAATTGCGTTAACGAACCCTAAGTAGGCTTAACTCTTCTCAGAAAACAAAAAAGTGGAAAACATTACACGTAAAACGGCTAACGTTAGATATACGTTTTAATGCCCTTTCTCTAGTGATTCTTTACTTTAACACCACAAGGATTATCGAACTTTCGAAACGAACATGTTTAAACTAGCATGTGAATCACACGAAAATCAATATTTTTACAAAAGGAAAATCATTGTACTTATCTCATTGTAAAGAAACATAAGAATAAAAATTAATAATCTTCAATTATATTTTAACGTATTTAAAAAAATATCAATCATATTAAGAGGTAACTGAGAAACTGCCATGTTCCGATAGTTTGAAAAATAGACTAATAATAGAAATATAAATATAAATAAAAAATAAAGGTGAAATACATATATATATACAGTATTGTGTAAAAGTGTTAGGACTAAAGAATATTTTTTTCATTCTTTTCATTTCATAGGGCTAATTCTTTCATTCCATTACATAATGTAAATCTTAACACTACAATAATGCTTCACTGATCCCTGTCCACAATTGAAAGCGCCAAGGTAAGAATACTTATCATTCTTTAGAATTCCCATATACTTGTATCAAGGACACATTATAATGGTTCTGCTTGGATGAAGATACTGAGCAAAGTTAGGGTGCCCTATGCAATGTCTTAATTATATATAAAAACCTAACACACGGAACCTATATATGCAATAATAAATCGGTTTAATAGTACTCCACAAATAAACCTTGATAAAATTAATGTTTAACATCATATATCACGTTATGCTGTCATGCCACGGCTCGAAAAGCTTACAAAATTGTCAGTGGACCAGAGAGTTTGCATTAAAACTTTACATGGTTCTGGTTGGACACACTTGCAAATTGCTCCAAACACGGTCAAGTACACCCTAGATTGTGAGACCGAAACATGTAAATTTGCAACAGGAAAGAAGGAAAAGACAGAAAATCTAAATTCAATGATACTGATGTTAAGTATCTTCGTTTATGCAGCCTTCGGTATAGATGGAAGACTGACACTGACTTCAAGCATGAGATAAACAACCAGGTACCAAATGACAGTAAAGTGTCCAGATCTACAGATGAACATTTACTTTAAGGTCCAAATATTCTTAAGAGATTGGAATTTGCTAAAAGTACAAAACCTGAATTGTTGGTGATTGTAAAAGGGTGTCATGGACGGATGATATTTGGTTCAACGCAGAGGTTGTACATCCGGCGGAAGAAAGGCGAAAGACGCTTACCTCATTGCATAGCACCTACCAACGCAAACGCAAACTAACGTGGCAGGGGTTTAGTTTAGAGAGAGAGGAAATCGTAAGAATTCTCTCTCCAACTGGGGTGTTCAGGAACGTTGTGGTTCCTCTTCGTCTCCTTTCGTGAAAGGTTATTAGGTTTAGTTTTAGTTATTTATTTATTAAATAATTTTTTACTCTTTTCTGGGTGAAGGAGATCACTCTAAATGTTATCCTAGACCGAGGCAAAGGCAGCATCAGAGAGAATGGCCAGGTCCCGTCCAAGAGGCAGAAGTCAAGGTAAATGTGAACATGGATTCAAACGACAGGGTCTGGCAATAAGGTTGCCTGGGCTGGGATCTAAAAATCCAATGCCTAAGCTTTTGATGTGGGGGGAAACGGGAGTGCTCCGAGAAAACCCACTTTCACAGGACAGGCGCCGAAGTTTTGCCTGTCCTGTGCCCGATATCTGAAAAAGAGAATACATATTATTAACATCAGTTTAGTTCTTTAGATACTTTGTTGTGTAATTTGTGATTCTTGAAATATGTTGTAAGCTCAAATGTATTTTGTTGTGCTCTAGCTAATTTATATAGTGATGCCGTTAGTTTGTTTCTGTTTTCTGCTTTTAGGTGATATTTGTGTGATATTTTCGTTAGTCTATCTCTTAGTGTGGGTAAGTTGCTGGTTTGATGTGTATAATTTACTGGCGTGAATGACGGTAGACTGAATGCCGATCTTAGTATTCTGTTCTGTTGAACTTGGATTTTCTGGAGTGTGTTGTTTGCATTATTGTATGTTACTTGAGATCCATATTCTATTAGTGAACGGATGTAAGCCTTGTATATTTAGATAATGGTGTTTGGTGAACATTTTGATTGTCTACTGGTTAAAGTCATTAAGTGTGAAATCCGTTTTCTAATTGATGAATGTATATTATTAACATATTTTTTCCATGTTAGCACCTACCATGTTTGTTTGTTTGTTTATTGAATTTGGCGCAAAGCTACTCAAGGGCTACCTGCGCTAGCCGTCCCTAATTTAGCAGTGTAAGACTAGAGGGAAGGCAGCTAGTCATCACCACCCACTGCCAACTCTTGGGCTTCTCTTTTACCAACGAATAATGGGATTGGCCACATTATAACGCCCTCACGGTTGAAAGGGCGAGCATGTTTGGCGCGACGGGGATGCTAACCCGCGACCCTCGGATTACGAGTCGCACACCTTAACGCGCTTTGCCATGCCGGGCCTCACCTACCATGAAGTGTGGGAGAGGCAGTGTTATGGTTTTGTGTGGAGGCAACAGAAGATGTTTGCAAACTAGAAGGAATAATGGACCAGTGCAAGTACCATAAGATACTTATGCACACAGTGGTTTGTGCATTATTGGTAAAGGATTCTATTAACAAGACGATAATAAACTCAGATGCTCTTCTAACCTGTGAAAAAATTAATTAGCTAAGAAAGAAGCTGCTGAAGCCATTCAAATGATGCGATGGACCCCATAGAACCCCGATTTGAACCAAATTCAGGAGATCTGCGAAATGATCCAATGGAGCCCATAGATCCCCGATCTGAACCAAATTCAGGAGATTTGCGAAATGATCCAATGGACCCCATAGAACCCCGATCTGAACCCAATTCAGGAGATCTGCGAAATGATAGATCAAAAAACTTAACAATCAAAAGGTACTTCCAGTAAAACTTTATGGGAGTGCATTAGAGACAGTTGACAAAACATTCCGAAGAACACTTTGATTAAATATGTTACAATAATGCCTGAGAAAACTGTCTACTGTTAGTTGTTAAAGCAGAAGAGATCCACAGAATATTAACTGTTTGCCGAACCAAAACGCTTCTACTGCGTTTCTGTTGTAATAAAT
>MU033997.1:27793-236256 GCA_011833715.1 Carcinoscorpius rotundicauda
TTCCCTTGTTATCCTTCTTAGGATAATAAATTATACCTTAGTCTAAATCACACACACATCTATGAAGACCTACTTACATATGAAATGGTCTTGAAACGTCGACTCTCTCATAGTCATAAAGTTGTTTCCCTAAAAGAAAATAGATAATTACTGTTATTCATATGAATAAAACAAATGAACCAGACGGCTTTAATAAATAAATGAAACTTTACTAATCAAGGGAAGTTTCAGATAAATGAAATCACAATATAAATCTCTAAAATATATCTTTATGAGCTCAACATTTTCCTTGTACAGTTTCGTCAGGAAGTCTTCAGATCCTACAAGTTCACTAATCCAGTTGAGTCCAAACTTGGACAGTTATCAGTATATCGAACACTAATAGGTGAATTTAGAAAAATCAGATCACAGTAAAATAGTATGAAACGGTTTCCTTATAGAAATGTTTCGTAATAAACTCAGTTTGCATTAAACAAATGTAAGAACAAGTGTTGAATAAAACTTTGCTGTTTGTTTTCAGTTTACGTTTTTCATTGTTTACAAGATATAAAAGGAATCAAAGAAACCTTTGTCATGTAACCTTACTTATGAATGTTCAATGACTGAAGTCACTGTGATGTTACTCAACTGTTTGGAAACATACAAACACACAGTCAGTCACACTGTAAAAGTCTACGCGTGTTTGTTTTTTTGGGTTTCTCGGTTCTACATCAGTTCCAGTGTTAGATATAAAGATACATCAGTTCCAGTATTAGATATAAAGATACATCAGTTCCAGTATTAGATATAAAGATACATCAGTTCCAGTATTAGATATAAAGATATACAGTTGTCTTATCATTGTCCTACAGATGTACAGTAAGGTTTCCTACCCCCCTACCCCTCCTTAATAGAAAAGAATAACAGTTTTTTGTTTTGGGGCAAATTCAGTTTGAGTTATTTGTTGTGTCTATCGCGGGGAATCGAACCCGGATTTGAGCGTTGTAATTCCGTAAAATCATCGCCGTGTTACGGGAAGACGAGGACAATAGAATCTTAACACTTTATGATTGAAGCGAGAGTACAGTGCAAACAATCTTAAGAATATCAGATAAGTATATAAAAATTACTTTTTTTTTATAGATCTAAAGATGTAGTGTACGATTCGACAATTCTGTAACTGAAGAGTTTTAAGTGCAAATATATTTATTTATTTTTATCCTTAAAACAAGATGTAGCAAGTATTTCAATGGTCCCATCTCACAGGAGTACAAAGTTGTTATATTGGTTCTTTTACGGGTATAACATTTCTCGTTTCGCAGAAGTAGCTTGAAAATGGATTCGTAGCTAAACTGATAAGAGAAATTTTTCTCTATGTTAAAAACAACACGAGAAACACAAATTCGGTTTCCTTGTGCTCTTTACTTGTTAATTTTACTTACTGATGGCGGGTGACTTATTCGTGGTCGCTACACGTGATTTAAGTGATTTTTAAAATAACTGCAGCATTACACACACTTGCTTCAAACTCGTAATTACGTTTGATATGTGTGTGCTTTCTTATAACAAAGCCACAATGGACTATCTGCTCAGCTCACCGAGGGGAATCGAGCCCCTGATTTTAGCGTTGTAAATCCGGAGACATACCGCTGTACTAGCGGGGGGCGTAATTACGTTAACTGTTGCTGGAATGGAGGACTTTCAAATTTATATCCTCTGGACTACTATATGTCTAGCAGCATTCTTTTGCAACTGTTATTCCAGATTCGTTAGCAATTTTTTTTTAAATGTACGAAAATGTATGTTATTTGTGGTGATGTGTCTTAATCAACAACTTCAGTGAAGTAAATAAAACACAGTACACAGTTACAAAACATGAATGGGTGAATTGAAATAGTGGGGTTTCCTTGACAATATCAGCGGGTTAACTGAAACAGTGGGGTTTCCTTGACAATATTAGCGGATTAACTGAAACAGTGGCGTTTCCTTTACAATATCAGCGGGTTAACTGAAACAGTGGGGTTTCCTTAACAATATCAGTGGGTTAAGGAAATAGTAGGGTTTCCTTGACAATATCAGTGGGTTAACTGAAACAATCGGGCTTCCTTGACAACATCAGCGGGTTAATTGAAAGAGTAGAGTTTCCTTGACAATATCAAATGAGTAATTAAAGGGGTTTCCTTGACAATATCAGATGAGTAATTAAAGGGGTTACCTTGGTATTATCAGATGAGAAATTAAAAGGGGTTTCCTTGACAATATCATATGAGTAATTAAAGGGGTTTCCTTGACAATATCAGATGAGTAATTAAAGGGGTTTCCTTGACAATATCACATGAGTAATGAAAGGGGTTAATTTGATAATATCAGCGGAGTAATAAAAACACGTTAGTTCTTTCGACGATATCAGGAGGTTAAGTGAAACAAAACATAGATCGCCCCCCCCCCGCTAGTGCAGGGGTATGTCTCCGGATTTACAACGCTAAAATCCGGGGTTCGATTCCCATTGGTGTGCTCAGCAGCTAGCCCAATGTGGTATTGCTATAAGAAAACACACTGAGACATGGTAACTTCCTTGACAACATCGACAAAATATTTATAACACCAAAGTTCACTTGAAAACATCAACGTAGTTCTTAAAGTATGGTAACTGTGATCATATCTGCCAGATGCTTTGTTGTGACTGGTTATGAGAAATGATGTTTATTTTTGGAAGTCAGTGCTTTAAAATAGGAGAACTGCACGTTCCTACAACTAATATGGTAATTTAATTCGTAAATGTGTAACAGATAAGATCTCTAATAAATTTCATTTCGATCCAGTGTTTTGTTTAGTTTATAACAGTCAAACATGCTCACCTTAACAGCCGTGGAGACGTTATAATGTTATGATCATTCCCACTATTCTTTGGAAAAAGAGTAGCTCAAGAGTTGGCGGGGGGTGGTGATGAGTAGTTGCCTTCCCTCTAGTTTTACGCTTTTAGGTTATGGATGCCTAGCGCAGATAGTTGAAGAATATAATCCATTGTTATTCTAACGGAGCATTACTAACCTCGCTGACAAATTAACTATAAGAAAGGATGTTAAGTAATCTCTCCACTTCTTTCTGACGTTATATAAATATTAACTTGCTTGCGTTCATTCTCGAAGCACAAATAAGCCAAGTATATACAACAAGTTTATTACAGCATATATTTTCATGTTATTTTAAATTCAATTTTAAAAACGATTTATACGATTTTAAAGTAGAGTGGGTCAGTGTAATTAATGAACTTCTTCGTTTTCACTCTTACATTACTCTACAGGGTATGTAAAATATAAAGAATTCTGATTCAAAAGTTAACGACATAAAAGGTAAAACGAAAACAACACGTGGATTTTCGGTGCGGTTCAAGATTTCCGCGAATGGATGTTCCATTTTGAATGTAAAGGGTTAAAACTTATTTCGATAGAATTTCGAGTTGAATGAAAAGCAGCTTACAAACTCACAGCAAGATCTTTATTACTTAAATAAGGCCGAAAATGGGATGTTTATGCAATTTCCAGGTAGAGATTTAGTGTTAAACATTCACATTTTAGCAGCATCTGGCACAAGTTCCGCAAACTTCCCATAACTGTTCCTTCCCTTAGAGCAATTCAATTTACCCTAAATAATGTGCGTAGACCACAAAGTAAATTTTTGTTTTGACTTATTTGAAGAAAACCTAAAGATCTTTCTTTTTTCTTCGAAAATTAAGTTGTTGTTTTTTTTCTTTTTTTGGTTTTTGATAAAACGTACTCAATTGTGTCTTTACAATGTCTTTTATTGAATGTTGAAAGTGTTTCAGGAACTGCTGATCGTGTCTCACATAGAAGGACTATCTTAATTAGCATTCTTTTAACATTTCTTTAAGCCTCTAATAATTTCGATCGTTTTCAACGAAAGTTGTAAAGCAGATACGAAATTCTTTCATGATGTTGGAGTTTGTTGAAGGACTGGTAATCAAGTAAGCGCAGAAGAGCATAGTGTGTTGGGATTTAGTCAATTACTTTCTGGTGCTTACATGTAACTGCTAAAGTTTAGTTATAGCGTTATTAGAACATCTGATTTCGCCATTATCAAGATCCGGGACGTAGTTATGGAGTTAGTGTTGAGTTTGTGAAGTTCTGGCAATGTCTTTAGTCCGATAAAAAGAGTTGTAAGAGCATTTGGGAGCAGGCTATCGGTAAGCACGTTAGTGCTGAGTATAAAGAACAAACAACAAGAAACAAACCATCTGGTGTAAGTAATGTTATCATTACCCACTCATGTTAGTTAGCTTTCTCACGGAAAGCCCAAGTACAGGGTGAAGCAGCATTACAAGCCAATAAAAGATGAACATTAAATGTTACAAGTAGAATCAGGGCCGCATGACTTTTAGTCAAGGAATAAAACGTCAAAACAAGCTATAAAAAACACGATGTGAAGATAAAATGATGCAAGGATGGCAGTGCTAAAATCGAATGAAACTTTTCTTCTGTTATTTCTTTAATGTACATTTCTTAACATTAAGCTCCAATGAGTCAAGGTTATGACCAGTGATGAGTAATAATCTATTGTAACTCATTGTATGATATATGGAGTCATTCCAGAAGTGCAAAAAATAAACTGATATGATTTTAACATTTCTATATCATACTTAATGTTTGCAATTTTTTTATTACTTGTAAATACTTGAGCTTGTTTGTTTGTTTGTTTTTTTGTTTTTGAATTTCGCGCAAAGCTACTCGAGGGCTATCTCTCCATCCCTAATTTAACAGCGTAAGACTAGAGGGAAGGCAGCTAGTCATCACCACCCACCGCCAACTGTTGGGCTACTATTTTACCAACGAATAGTGGGATTGATCGTCATATTATAATGCCCCCACGGCTGAAAGAGCGAGCATTTTTGGTGCGACCGGGATTCGTACCCGCGACTCTCAGATTACGAGCCAAAAACAAACAAACAACGGTCTGTTATGTATCTTACTTGATCTGGCATAATAAATTTCTGTATTCATTGTATAACAATGACTTTGTAATAAATAAATAAACATTTGTATTTATGAGACCTAGTAATAAGAGCTATTTACTTATCACCAACATGCCACGTGACGTATCAACTGATATTCTCTACACCAGGCTTCCGTATGACATAAAATATTTAGCGGTCACTACTTCGACGAGCATTTACTATCAGTTACCAAGGACCAGCAATATACTGCCACGAACTGAACACATTACTGACATTGATTATTATGGTGTATAATGTCTAAGACACTGATCAATGTATCATTGGTCTTATTGTATGATGTTCACCAAACTAAGATAAATGTTTCACGACACGGTCATCTAATTCTCAACAAATGTTTTCTGTATACCAGTACAAAGATAATTAAATAATACAGAAGTGTAGTCTTATGAATAATGAAGTATTTTCTCTTACTTTTATAAAATCAAACTTTATCTCACAGGCGCTTTGAACAATGGCTTTTATATTGCTTAGCAACAAAAATATAACCTGATATATTTGTTAGTCTATGTACTGAAAGTGTAAAAATGAAATGGATAGCCAGCGAAACTGTTAAAAAATATATATATTTATTTTGTTACAATACTAGCTGGAATACCCGTCCACTGGACAATGGATAAATTTCCATTCCACTAAATTTTTATTTAATTAATATATATGAATGATATATGGATTCATGATTAATGAAAGGTTATCTTAGGACATGAAAATTTGCTTCCATTATTTGTGATTGTTTTAACAAACGCAAAAAGAAACACCATAAAGCCCGCAAAACATGTGAAACCGCAAATTTATATGTAGATATATCTCCCTGATGGACTCAACAAACCTTCGTGCTAAATTTGACGGAGATCCATCAATATTGTACGAAGTAGTTGTAAAAAAAACACGCAAAAATGCTATAAAATCAACAAAATACTAAAGTGGATTTTTTTTATGTACCCCCACGTGGACCTAACGAACGTCCATACCAATTTTGGTGAAAATCTCTCCACACAAACCCTGTGAAGTAATTACGCAGACATACAACAGACAGAAACAAGATAGATATATATATACATAAATTTGTTTATTTCTTAATTTTAGTGACTCCGCTTATTAAAAAAAGTTTGTCAGATATGCGATACTAAAGATTAGGATTAGTTGAATTGTAAATTTTAAAAATTATATGTTGGCCAATCATATACGTTTACTGTTATTTAGATTTCACGTTATTACGTGATAACCAGCTTTGCCCGAACTGTCAAAAACTAATGGGTTTGGAATTTCGCAATAGTGATTAAATTACGCAATAGAAAATATTTAACGTTAGATCGTAAAATAACATTTTCAGTTTATTTATTGATAACATTAAGTATCTTAAGGTTTAGTTCGAACTAAACTAGAGTGAAAAAAACTACACAAGTTGCACGAGGAATTTGTCTTAGGCTTAACCAAAGTTAGGCCTAAGACAAGTGGACATACATTTAAGTGTCTGCGATTGCAATTCTTTGGTATTATTTTGAAACCGATAGTTCTGACACATCAGTTTAACATATGGAATTCGTTTGTTTCTTGTTAAGTTAGTTAACTGGAAATACAAACGGTCATGATTTAGGCCTATAATCGTGTATTTAAATGAAGTAATGCTACAATGAAGTTTGTATATGTTTAGTAGGTCTCAGATAGTAAAGTATATTTGTTGATTGACTACTAAACAGATACAGTAACGACATAAATAATAGTATATTTGTGGTTTGCAATTATTTTTTCCATCGTGCCTGTGGTTTTATATTTAATGATCGTATGTTGAACAAAACAACAAATAAGTGTTTCCATGGTTTCAATACAAAAAATGTTCATAACATGACTATAGCGTTTTGAGTCCGCGTAACTCCATCATATATAACTTAAATTAATTTAGATGCGTAAATAATAATATGACATTTTGTCGACATCATAATTAAATATTATACAGCGTACCAACTTAACATATGTATACACACACACACACACACAAATAAACTTTTTGTTTAAAGTGTTTTCTATTCAATAATTTTATGCAAACTAGAACAATAAATTGGACTTCGATTTTTTTCTACTAAACAATTTTAAGTTCGTTATTTAATTTCTGTAGTGCATATTGGTGTATTGAAAACATTTTAACACTGGACATAAATGACCTTATAACACCAAATTTTTATTTAATTAAACACTAAACATTTCGCTATACAGATTATTCGGAAGCCTCCCACTAAAACGCAAACCGAAAGTGACAATATGAAGCTTCGGATGTTTTAAATAAAAACCTTCAGCCAAACCAAGGAATGCATTAGGCCAATAAATTTAGGTATTTTGTGGTGAAGGAATACAGACCCAAGACCTCATATATGTATTATAAACACTTTACTATTATGAGAAACTTAATACCCGGCATGGCCAGGTAACCACCTTAAGGCATTCGACACGTAATATGAGGGTCAAGGGCTCGAAAACCCGTCACACCAAACATGCTGCCCCTTTCAGCCGTGGGGGCATTATAATGTTTCGGTCAATTCCACTATTCCGAAATATCTTTCCACGGATGCAAGAATACTTTCAATTATCCTTGATGACGAGAAACCCATTTGAAATAAAAATGTATCTCAGAACGGCTGGTATGGGTATTAACAGTTTTATTGATAAGGAAAGAACAATGTTTCGACCTTCCCAGGTCATCTTTCTTAACCTGGTCGAAACTTTGTTCTCTCCTTATCAATAAAGATATTAATACCCATACCAGCCGTTATGAGATATATACTTTCACTTACTTCCGTGGTATACCCAACATTTCTTTTTTGTAATTATAAAATAAATTGTGTTCATCAAGGTGTCTTTAATATAAAAAATAGTTACACGAAACTAGTTGTTATTTGTTATTAAACACAAAGCTACACAAAGGTCTATCTGTGTTCTGCCCACCATGGGTATCGAAACCCGGTATCTAGCAGTCTAAGTCCGTAGACATACCCGCTGTGTCACTAGGGGGCACGAAGCTGGATTCCAATATCTGAATTTTTAAGTTCCTCCATTTTGTTTGGTGTTGGCCTGGCATGGCCGAGCGCGTTAAGGCGTGCGCTCGTAATCCGAGGGTCGCGGGTTCGCGCCCGCGTCGCGCTTAACATGCTCGCCCTCCCAGCCGTGGGGGTGTATAATGTGACGGTCAATCCCACTATTCGTTGCTAAAAGAGTAGCCCAAGAGTTGGCGGTGGGTGGTGATAACTAGCTGCCTTCCCTCTGGTCTTACACTGCTAAATTAGGGACGGCTACCACAGATAGCCCTCGAGTAGCTTTGTGCGAAATTCCAAAACAAACAAACAAAACTTGTTTGGTGTCTGCATGACATGCATGTTCTTGTTGTCTTTACTATTGGTCACGAAGTTTCAAGATACCCCTTTTCAGAGTTTGAATAACTAAACGTTTAACATTTATTTTCTGTGTTTATTTTACTGTCAAAGACTGAAGTAATAAAGCAACAAATTACCGCTTGTGTCATTGGTCTGTTTACGTGACACCATAATACGATACTCTCCAGAGCAACAAAGTACATGCAAAGAAATAAGCCAACTTTACCCCTGCTCCGAGAATATAGGTATCCTACAGTGTTTATATCAAGAATTCCTTAGGGTAATAAGACTGCACTTTGAATATGTAAAAACTTAAGGTACAGTATACAGTTTGAAGCTGATAATCGTCGCAAGAGTTTCAGTATTGGTCATCCTTCTAGTGGAAACGTACAGGCGTACAAATATAATCGCCTGCCTTATTGAGTACCAATACAGAGGACAAGACTTAAGACACTACCCTTGATCTGTATTATCAAGGAGTCCATTATTGCAAGACTTATTTTGGTTACAAATTGTACGAGAGTGAAAAGCTCTGCCCTTAATGGAGTGTTGCATGACGTTCTACTGTAGTGTCAAAACTCACTTTCACATATCCATGGCGCATTATTTATTCTGAATCATGAGCTTGTGCACATGCTTTGTCGTACATTACCGGTCCCTCGTTGGTACAGCGGTATGTCTCCTAATTTACAACGCTACAATCAAGGGTTCGATTCTCCTGGGTGGGCTCGGCGGATAGCCCGATGTGGCTTTGTTATAAGAAAACACACACACACTATACATTATTCCTTCTCACAAATACAAAAATAAGTTACTGATATCAGATATCAATAAATATCTGTACCTGTAGCCCTCTAACGCTACTCCCCCCCCTCGGATAGAATGAAATGACATAAAATGATGGTTGTATTTTTGTTGTTTACTGATCCAAGCTGTGCAGATGAGCTTTAAATAGGCAAAACTGAAGTTCACAGCAGAGGGTAAGCCAATGAAAGAACACATTAGGCCTCTACGTCACATTTTTCTTTTTCTAATCTCACCTTTGGTGATTGTTTTGTTTTGAATTTCGCGCAAAGCTACACAAGGGTTATCTGCGCTAGCCATCCCTAATTTTGCAGTATAAGACTAGAGGAAAGGCAACCTGTCATTACCGCCAACTCTTGGACTACTGTTTTGCCAACGAATAGTGAAATTAACCGTCATACTATAACGCCCCCACGGCTGAAAGGGCAAGCATGTTTGGTGTGACGGGGATTCGAGCCCACGACCTTCAGATTTCCAGTCGAACACCATAAGCATCTGGCCATGTCGGGCGATTTCTGGTGAAGAATAAAAGAAATCTATAACATACACATACAATCCTTAAATACTTTGTTCAATTACACCAGTTGGAAACTGTTTCGGGTTTGTACCAATCTGGTATAGTTTTATGGAATTACTGAGACTATTTTTATTGGAGAATTCACTGGTCGAAATGTTGTGAAGATACAACTAAACATAATAAAGACGACAATAATACCATTTGTAATTCTGGCATCCCGTCCCAACAATTGCTCACAACTAGGTCCGTCGTATATTATCGAATAACAAATTCAACGAAACGTCCTGGCATTATCCAAAAAACTGAATTAACTTGAGTGAAACGGGCTGAAAATCCCATATGCAATAATAAAACCTTTCCAACTCCCAGAAACTATCAGACAGTTCTCTCTAAAATATAGAAGCATCTTATAATTGTACGTTGTCAATATCTGCTTTAGAAAACGAAAAATAATTTGTACCCGACGAAAAAAAAAGAGAGAGAGAAAAGATAAATAGAAAGACAAACCCAAACAATAGTTGACAAAGGTTATTAACCTGTTTATACGCTTTGGATCAAAACCCTTCTTAAACAGTGCTGTAAAACAACGATTGGTATAGCATTGCTTAAAGAAGGAAGTAAAAATCAAAACAGAAATCATATACCAAAGATTCTGGAACTCCATATTCTTTACCGTATTACCTTGTGATTATACGGGTTTTATTTTCTAAAGTGATAAAATGGATAAAATAGTATTTTCTAAAAGGATAAAATGGATAAAATCATATTTTATAAAATGATAAAATGTGTAAAATCATATTTTATAAAGTGATAAAATGGATAAAATTATATGTTCCTCGGTTCAAAAGAACAAATAAACAACCTTTTGCCAATAGCAGGTTGTCTGGTGTATCTACCACTGATTTGTTCCATCTTCTTTCTCAACCATTACAACCATCACTCACATATCCACATTTATATCCACCTAACATTCTTCATATGAGTACAGTTATAGTTTGCATATACCTGTATGTAAACCTAACAGTTCTTCCTGGTACGTACCCCGCTGGGACAGAAGTAAGTCTTCGAATTTACAACGCTAAATTCAGGGGTTCGATTCCCTTCAGTGGGCACAGCATATAGCCCGATGTGGCTTTGCTATATAAAAAAAAACACACACAAACATCCTTTCTGCTACAATAAAAGGTATTTACATGTATCTGTTGTCTATATATAGACATCTCGCCCTCCAGTTATAAAAATAACTTGCATTTACTTGTCCACTGTCAAAAATTCTTCCCTTCAACGAAAACAAATTTATTTACATATCTTTAGCGTACTCAGATCTTCGCTACGACTATTTGTATATGCTAATGGACAATTCAACAGTCATTCATACCAAATACATTATTTATTTACACAAATTAAATTTTCCAAAGTTCCTCTTCCATCACTACGAGAATAAAAGTCTTCTATCAGTTATCTTTCTCTTGGATAGAAAATAACAAGATTATTACCTTAAAATACAAATAAAAGTTCCACATAATCATTTTCTATTCGATGTTACTCTTGGACAAATGAACTTACAAATCAACTCACTAACTATTGTTATACATTCTTCTCGTGTTACAGCCAACAGTATATATATATATATATACATATACATATATACTAACTTGTGACAAGCTGAGAAACGTTATTTACTAACCCCAGCTATTAATACAACAACTTACGTCCACCCACAATCTACTCACAAGCACTACTTACAAATAAAGCAACAACTTACACGTACCTGGGACCTACTCACAAACACTACTTACAAATAAAGCAACAACTTACACGTACCTGGGACCTACTCACAAACACTACTTACTAATCAAGCAACAACTTACATGTACCCATGGTTCAGATGTAGGGATGTTGCTCGGTAGTGGGGAATATTATCTTCACTGACCAGGCAACACCGACAACACAATAGATCTGATGCAGCTTGGCGCAATTCTCTGTTTAACATCAACAGCAAGGTTGGGTTTACAAACGCATGCACAAAAGCTACGTGTAAGCTGACTTGGTACGTCAAAGAGGCCGTATCCATTCCTGGCTGGGCGAGTGTAATAGCGAAGAGAGGACCCCAGAAGATAACGTAAGCCACGAGGAGGACAACGAACATCTTCACACGATGGAGTCCTTCACGTTCCAGCCTATGTATATAGTTCTGTATGTGTTCGTGCTCTCCCGTCTCACGCTCTGACTGCACTGAGATCATAGTGGTCACCAGACTTGCTACTCTGATGGCCTCGAGATTTGACTTGGTTAAGTCCCGATGCATCTTCCGCAGGTGCACAGCGGTCAATAAGATACATAGCATGTTGACCGACACCCATAGTACGTTCAGGACGTAGTGGCGAACGGGTCCATACACCATGGGACAAACATCTCCTTGTCCTGACTCTCGACCACCAGAAAGGGCGCCGCTGAGAAATGTGGGGCCGAGGTTAATAGTGATACTGGCAAACCAGATGATGAAAAATCCAAAAGCTATACATTGGCGACTATCTAGAGGAATTCCACGAGATTCTACATTGTTCTGATTGTTCTCCAACAATGGTTGGCTTAGATCAGGAACCAAGGGTGCGTCATTGATGACAGAAGTTAAGAGGTTGACTGTAGATACAGTGACCAACAGTAAAAAGGCTGTCTCTAACACTGAACATTTAGATAAACTTTGGCACATCATAACGCTGACAGCTAAAGGGACCAGAAGACTTGCCCGGGCACAGTCTACCAGACCCTGGTGGAACAGCAACCCTTGGGACCATCTGGAAAGACAAATGTAAATTTTTATACTACTGAATAATTATTTCAGTTATCAATGATTTATTTTTACCAAATGAAATTGTTTTTTGTTTTTTTTTAATTTAGGAAACACTATTTTTCCTATCTTATAATGCTGCATAGACGATCAGAATTTTGATATAAAGTCATCGGACGGAATTCTAAGTTTTGAATTCAAACAATTATTTATACTGGTTTACCTGGAATCGTTTGTTTGTTGTAATTTCGCGCAAAGCTACACGAGGGTTATCTGCGCTAGCCATCCTTAATTTAGCAGTCTAACACAAGAGGGAGGACAGCTAGTCATCACCACCCACCGCCAACTCTTAGGCTTCTCTTTTACCGACGAATAGTGGGAGTGACTGTCACATTATAACGCCCACATGGTTGAAATGGCGAGCATGTTTAGTGCGACGGGGATTCGAACCCACAACCTTCAGATTATTGGTAGAACACCCGAACCAACTGACCATGCCGGACCTTTTACTTGCAGTAAATTTCAAAACTGTAGGATATGAATTTGTTACGGATCTGTTTCTGCCTTAGTTCATGGTTCATAGGGCAAAAATATATTTAAACACTTTGAATAAAAAGACAATTAAAAGTAATATAACAATTTTACCCAACATTACGATATTCTTGATTGATCAGAAATTTACTAGTTGTGTCATTGTTAATTGTTAGTAAGGTAATTATGGGTTTAGGACAAAAGTTAAAATGTATAAAGAAACAGAAAACAAGAGAAACATTAATAACATTTCAGAACTATACACTTACATTCTTGAAAGGTATAATCAAGGTAGATTATAATTTTATTTTTCCGAATCTGAGAGAAATAAAGAAATTTAATGAAACATTGAAATGTTTGGGAATTGGGGCTTTATGGAAAATTCTATCTCAAACAAAAAAATTGATTTGTTTGTTTGAAGTTAAGCACAAAACTATACAATGGGCTCTCTGTGCTCTGCCCACCACGGGTAACGAAACCTGGTTTGTAGCTCCACAGACACGCCGCTGTGTCACTGGGGAACAAAAGGAGTTGGACATTCTAATATAATTTCTCCAATTTAATTAAAATGTAACCTTGCACTGAAAACTAATAAGATGCAAACATTGAATTAATTATTTATTATAACATTTAGGCCCGGCATAGCCAGGTGGGTTAAAGTGTTCGGCTCCCTGTTACATGCTCGCCCTTTCAGGCGTGAAGGCATTATAATGTAACGGCCAATCCCACTATTCATTGGTAAAAGAGTAGCCTAAGAGTTGGCGGTGGGTGGTGATGACTAGCTGCCTTCCCTTTAGTCTCACACTTCTAAATTAGGGACGGCTAAAGTAGGTAGCCCTCGTATAGCTTTGTGCGAATATCAAAACAAACAAAACAAGGAAAAATTATAACATTAAATCTAAATAATTAAATAAAATGATAATTAGTAAATACTTTGTTTCAGAATTCTTTCCAATACTTACTTATTCGTACTTTTGCTTCACATAACGTAATAAATAAAAACATATTTTTGTTCTCAACTATAACTTGTGATTAACTAATGCAAATATTCTAAGATAACATGAACAGACATTTCAATAACTACAAAAATATTCAAAGACAGACTTCGTGAAAAAGTTATAAACTTAAAAAGCAGTTTTATTTAGACAATCCATATTTCATTCTTTGCACCAGTGCTGACCTTTTTTTACTATGTTTGCCCCATATTTATTTTAATCATATATACCACTGTAATATTTCATGGTGTCACCTTTATTTTCTACAAAACGTAACAATGACAATTTAAGTCTATGTTATCGCTTTTCCAATGTAAAAAGCTTCTTTTAAAACTCAGAAATTAAGTTTTAAAGTGATTGGATTCACCCTCCCAAAGGATACATCACGATTCGAATTCGTGCTAATTGCTTGTGTTACGTAATTAACGAAAAAGCTTTTAAAATGCATAGCGAGTGATACATTAATTAGAATAGTGCTTCCTCCTGTAATAAACAGGATAAGGACACAGTGAAAATGAGTTAATAGGATTAATGACAATTATTTATGGAAAATGAGTATTTTTATCAAAACTATTGATAAAATGATTAACTATTATTGAATTTATGGCTTACTTTTTATTGATTTAGATAGATAACACTTAGTCGATCTAGTGATTAGCGTCTCGTCTGGGGTCCAAGTTTCGAGTCTCCATATACCTGTGAACACGTTCCACTCTCTCAGCAGTAACAGCGTTATCATTGTAACAGTTAATACCACTATTTTCTAAAAAATAGCCGTGGAGCGAGAACTGCTACATGGCTGACTTCCGTTTTGTTAGCTATTTTTAATTATAATAATTTGATATGGTTGGAGTATCGTATAAGTACCGTTCTGATCGAAAATACCAAATGCATTAGCCTAGCTAATGTATAACGGAGTTCGAAATAAGCCCGCCACAGACAGATGATAAAGACCATCGACACGCAAGTCGAGGGTCGTGGGTTCAAATCCCCGTCCCACTAAATATGTTAACCCTTTCAGTCATGGTGGCGTTATAATGTCACGGTCAATCCCTCTATTCTTTGATTAAACAGTCGCTTAAGAGTTTGTGGCGAGTGGTAATCACTCGCTACCTTCCCTCAAGTCTTTCTCTGCTAAACTAGGGAGGTCTAGAGCAGATATTCTTCGTGTAGCTTTGCGCGAAATTCAACACAAGTTCGAAATAATATATTAATACAAACGTTGAGCCATTAGAGAATTTACAATTTATATGTTTTAATCACACCAGATGTAGCTTATTTATTATCCATCTCACATTTCCAAGTGGCAAAAAAATGTTTTATATTTCCTTGTACAATACGTGCTATTTATTTTACCAAGCAATTTAGCAGTTTATTATTAATAACTAATTCTTTAAACCAATTTACCAATACGGGAGCAGATCTGGAATTTTCAAAAGAGAGGGGTCTCCAAATAAGTAGATATTAGAGAGTAAGAAAGAGGGAGCTTATTCCCAATAAGAACATAAAACATTTTAAAATTTAAAATCTCTCTAAATCCACTTCTTGACCCTTTTCCATTGATTTTTTGCTGGTCACTCTCGCTGGCAAATTAGCAGTAAGAAATAAAATGGTCGAATATTTTAAGAGATCCTGATGGAATAGAGACAAAGATGAAATGTTCGGGAATCACACTAAGGAAAGTACTTGTGGAGGGTCTTAAATAAGTCGTAATGTTTTTTAAGAGAAATTCTTTAAGGGCTATCTTCGACATTTTACAGAGGATACACACTAGCATTTACCTTTCGATTCAGCACTACGACAATAACTGTTCCCAGGAAACAATTTAATATATTTATAACACTTTCATCTCTATACTTCTCTTTATCTATATTTGATTATTTATTTTTATTTTATTTCTTGCATTTGAAAATGTTAGGAGTTCTTTGCCCCCTTAAGATCTTTTCCCCTGGAACAGTTTCAGCGATTAAGTTAACTAGCTTGTTGGATTTTTATGTAATTGACTACGTATGTTATAGGGGAAATAATCGATATAAAACATTTCTTTTTTAATATTCGAAGAAATGTTTTTTTTTATTTTAAAGCGAATTTTTTCCCACGGGCTCGGCAGAATGTCTGCGAACTTATAACACGAAAAACCGGGTTTCGATACTCGTGGTTGATACAGCACAAATAGTCCCTGTTGTAGCTTTGTGCTTAACACTGAACAAACTAAAGCGAAAAATACGAGACAAGTGGTGAAAAACAAGATAGAAGTACATTGTACACTCATATTTGTCTTCACTAGATAAAGTAATCTTCTAATCTTTTATTGAAACCTGTTTTTCTTATTTGGTCGTATAATTTCTGGATTAAATCATTATAACCTTTAATTAAATCGTTTTGCAATTAATCTAGAATTTTGTAATCGTTGGTAATTTGGCAGTAACACAAGGAAAACATGTTTGATGATAATTTCTTTAACATTTTCAAGGTTAAATATTGAAAGATATACCTCGTTTTACAGATAGGCTTATCTTCTTTAGGAGGTTTTTATATGTTTCTTGAAATTCGGGGAAATCTACACGAGGGCTATCTGCGCTAGCAGTCCCGAATTTAGCAGAGGGAAGGCAGCTAGTTATCACTACACACCGCCAGTTGTTGGGCTACTCTTTTACCAACGAATAGTGGGATTGACCTAATATTATAATACCCCCGTGGCTGAAAGGGCGAGCATGTTTGGTGTTTCAGGAATTTGAACCCGCGGACCCTCGGATTGCCTTAACCCACCTGGCCATGCCGAGGCCACTTTAGCAAGAAGAAAGCATTATTGTTGTTTGTAATTAAATATAAAGCTACACAAAGGGCGATCTGTGCTCTGCTCATGAGGGCTATCGAAACCCGGTTTAAAACGTCGTAAGTCTCTAGACATATCGATTACCACTATTTAAAACGTATAACTCTAAACTTTATTAGTTTTAAATTAAAGAAACACACACGTAAGAAAAGAAATATTTTTTGTAAAATAATTTTCTTGTACTTTTAACCCTGAATCCACCACTTAGCCATGTTAAAATCCATAAAATACGGTGTTAAGGTTCACATCCCCTAATTTACTAGTACTAATGTTTCATTTACGACTGTTTATTGTTTAGAGTAATATCGAAAGAATACAAAGAATGACAGAAAACTGAGTGATGTTTTGTTTCTTTGAAACTAAGCACAAAGATACACAATAGGCTACGTGTTCTGCTTGGTTTCTGTATGTGTTTCTTATAGCAAGGCCACATCGGACTGCTTGATTAATCCACCGAGGAGAATCGAACCCCTGATTTTAGTGTTGTTAGTCCGAAGACTAGACTGTGGGTGGAGCTAACACCTTCAGCGAATTAGGCACTGCTTTAAGCACATCAGCGTGACCACATATACTATACTATAACTGCATATTGGACACTTATTGCATCTTGACCACTAATTCGTCAATTCGACCCGGTAGCATTTTAAGCACGCTAGGCTCTGATGCATCTTGACCATTGTTGGAAGCATCTCATCTCTACTTGAAACATACCGAGTTAAAGAAGATTGTACGTATCACAAATGATTCATTATTTACTACCATAGCAAAAACATGGTAGAATTAAATAAAATATTAGTAAAACTACAGTTCTCTTCAATTCTGACCTCCGCCAGTACAGCGGTATGTCTTCGGATTTACAACGCAAAATTAGGGGTTTGATTCCTCTCGGTGGGCTCAGCAGATAGCTGATGTGACTTAGCTATAAGAAAACAAACTTCAATTCTGTAATAATGAAGCTTTACCAAGCACTGACTGCTTCGACCTTGAGTGCAATTCTAGAGTCTCCAACGATTTTTCTCTTTCATATTTAGCAATAGCGAGTTTTACGAGTTTTGCTATTGATCGCAGTGTCTCTAATAGTTTTTATCGTCCATCACGTGTCGTACATATCTCTGTTGATTAATGGCGTCCAATTAACCACAAACAGAACTCATCGTGTTTTCAGTGAGCGGTCTGCTGATGTAATTATCTTCCAAGGTGGATTACATTTCTCGACTTCAGTCATCTCAGAACTTTAGGTTGAACTACGGCCCGTCTACAAACGAATGACATCCTACTCATTTCGTAAAGTCGATATCTGTACAACCACTGATCTGTGTTGATTCAGAAAGAAAGCTTTCAACTTGTGGGCGCGTGTGTGGAACGTAAAGGAGATTATTACTTTTCAAACTCACTCTCTGGGGTTTATCCATAAAAAATCTCTCTTTCATTAACCTCTCTTAATATTTTTAACACTGATCTCGTTCCACGTGTTGCGACTCAGTAGCGTAAAAGACTACAACTCAATTTGCCCGTCACTGAAAACCTTTTGTTTTGTTTGTTTTAGAATTTCGCACGAAGCTACTCGAGGGCTATCTGTGCTAGCCGTCCCTAATTTAGCAGTGTACGACTAGAGGGAAGGCAGCTAGTCATCACCACCCACTGTCAACTCTTGGGCTACTCTTCTACCAACGAATAGTGGAATTGACCGTCACATTATAACGCTCCCACGGCTGAAAAGGCGAGCAGGTTTGGCGCGACGGGAATGCGAACCCGCGACCCTCATATTACGAGTCGCACGCCTTAACACACTTGGCCATGCCGGGCCCACTGAAAACCTTTCATATTCCTTTCTCCTGACGCTTCTTTTTCACGAGAGAAATTACAAAACCCGATTAAAAGTCGGTTCATACTGCTGGCATTGTTTCCACATTTCATTTTCAATTGACACAAAGAAACACGCGCTTCTTGAAGTTGCAGTGTGCAGTGTGAACCAAAATGTCTAACTACGCCATCTATCACTTTCTCCGTCATACACAAATAAACGTAACATTCAAGAAAGTCAGAATAACACTCCATACTGACTTGTTATTTGATAGCTGATTAATATACAAATGTTGATACTGTTTGTACCTGCATCTGGAATCCGAATAGTGCGACCTCTACCGCACAATCAAAGAAGCTTATCATCATTCAGGGCTAACGAATCTGCTGGAATGTTCTCTGTTTCTTTGTAAACAGCAATAGAAAAACCATTTCACATGACTGATTACACGTTAGGTCACTGTGAACATGAGGATTTTATATTTGTTCCTGTTCCAATGAATGTCAGATATCCGGAAGTAATTTCCTTGTTGTTGTTTTCAATTGTATTTTCCAGTTGGTATGTAGCTGTCTGTTCATTAGGAAACAACAATGAAAAATCTTCTCTGTTTCTAACCAATTCACACAACTAGTTCTTACTCAGATATTACTCTCTGGTTTTGTGTTTGTTCATATTCCAACAAGCGTCAGATAACCAGAAGTGCTTTCAAATCGCAAGTTCTGTTTGATTCATGTGTGTCTGTTTCCTATTCATCGTTATATATTTTCTAAAGCCTTCGATTAACACACACTTTCTCTCTCCGTGCATCGCCATTTTGTATTTACTTTCACTTCTCCAGTAAATGAGTACAGTGTGCTGTACTAACTTCGCGTGCTATTATTTGCTATTTACCAGCCTTCTGTTTTATTCATAAGACTCTAAAAGAGAGGAGATCAAAGGGCGTCGTGGACATTTCTTTAAAAAAGTTATTGTAATTTCGCTACCTATAGAAAAATTTGATCTTCAAGTGAACAACCTTGGAACGCGTTTCGTAAAATTTCACAAATTACATCAAACAGAGAACACTTTTAGAAACATTTTTATTTTTTAACCCGCTTGCTAATTTCCCGCTGTCTTTCTGTTTTCACCAGTAGAAGAAAGCGTTATTTTTACTAAATTTCTGTCCATTTAGATATTTGATAAATATTTATGAGATATTCGTTGTTTAATGAACTTATTATGCAAATATATTAATCAGAAACGAAACGTCTTGGTTTCGACGAGATACATCTGAGAATAAAAAATTGTATATGATTAACGCTTATGTTTATTTTATGAACATCATAACAAATTGCGTAAAAAAATTAGTCCCAAACTACAAAAACAGAAAAATGTTTCACTTTTTGATCGAGGTAACTTAGTTTTCACTTTTTCTCACAGAAGTTTCATATCTCTTCCAAACAGATCAATTAAAATTACTAAGTTATTAAATTTAATGAAGATTTCAATTCATTTCAAACTTACATTCTTTGACAATTTATATGTCATTATGTAAATGAATGTATTACTATTAAACTATAAACCCAAATGCTTGATCTAATTTCATGAACGTTACTTTTGAGTAGGTTATTTCTCATATATAGTAATGTAAATAATTATGGTGACGTACAAGTGGTTAATTGATGCACATACGGAAGGCATAAACAATAAAAACAATTAATTGTTGAATTTATTAACAGTACAAACATTATCACAGAAAATACAAGGCAAGAAACATTAGTACGAGGCACTAGTATTTTTAGACCTGAGATTAACTTCATGCTCTTCTGTAAAGTCTAAAGGCTTATAATGCTAAAAATGGGGTTTCGATACCCGCGATAGACACAGCATATTGTTTATTGTATAGATTTGTACTTAAAAATAAAACAAACAAATCTCTGTTGTAAGTTTTGTTTCCTGCTACCGTAAAGTTTATCAATGTACAATCGTGGAATATTGTTATATAGATGGCCTGTATAAATCTCTACAGTTAAAACAAGTGTGTTGTTGCCCTTTGACCTTCTTGGAATTTATGTAAGTCCATACAGCTTTAGTAATGAGCAGACTTGAACTTTGTGCAAGACAAACCCGAAAATTCTATCGGCCTCGTCAAAATGTCGTTTCACCCTAGGTACTGTGTGCTTGAGATCGTTGTTATTCTGGAACATAAATCCTCGCCAGGTGAGCCGTGTTCCTGACAAAGTGGCACGACGGATCGAGATCTGCCTGCACTTGTCAGCAGTCAGGGTGCCAACGATGCTTCACTCTAAACGTTGTACGTCGATACTGTTCACTTCTTCACCATCGAACATACTGTCGTTAGTTGTTACCAAAAACATTCGAAACCGGTTTCCACTGTAAAATCTTTATGGTTCTCTGTTAATTTCAGTTTCGGTTGCTTCCTTTTCCCAGCGAATTTCGGGCAGTCTATTAAGACTACTTTACGTTAATGTGTATCTTGCTGCTCTCAAGATAACCTTTACACCTGTATTCATTTAGAGCAAAACAGCTGGAAAAAATATTTGCTAGACTGTCGTATGTGTAGTAAAGAACACACCCAGAAATAATTGTTTTCAATACCCTTTTGTTTTACAGTTTTCATAATGTACCAGATACTGTGCTCTATTCAGATTTTAGATTCCTGTTTAACATTTCTTTATTGAATTCGAGAAATCTCACGAACAAGGTTTTTTGAACACTTTTTATTTATTTCAGTTAATCAAATGTAGTCATTTCTAATGTTAACTTCGGAAACCTTTTGCTGCAAAACAGAATGACTTACATTTGATCATATCTAACTACTTACTCAAAATTATTTATTTCGAAGAAAATGAATGTTTTACTTGCGTACAAATTTCTTGTATTCTAGTAACCTTTTCGGTATACGAAATTTGTTGGAAGCTTAAAAACAACGGCGACAACAGTGGATTCGTAGAACAGTTAAGCCTAAAATACACGCCTATACTTTTGAGTTCCTGTACATAAAAAAGCACAGTTAACGTTTCTTGCGTTTGTACCTCATATTATATAGTGCCATTCTCTGGCGCGGCACTAAGTCTGATGGCTTTCAACGATAAAACCTGGGTCTCGATATCCGTGGTTGGCATAGCACGGATAGCCCATTGTGTTTAACAACAAATAAACATACTTATTATAAATGTATAGAGGTTACTTGTAATACTTAGGCGGATGAATACCCTCGCTTTTATCGGCGTTTTCTGGCTTAATCCAACAATAACTAACGACGTTCATTCAGAAGGCTCACCGTTTTCTGATGACTGATGTTAAAAAAAATGTATTTTTTACGTTTTCAGGTAATTAAATAAATACAATGATTTAAATAAGTCTCTTGAGTCTAGTGCGTTAAGGCGTGCGACTCGTAATCTAAGGGTCGCGGGTTCGCGCCCGCGTCGCACTAAACATGCTTACTCAGCCAGCCGTGGGGGCGTGTAATGTGACGGTCAATCCCACTATTCGTTGCTAAAAGAGTAGCCCAAGAGTTGGCGGTGGGTGGTGATGACTAGCTACCTTCCCTCTAGTCTTACACTGCTAAATTAGGGACGGCTAGCACAGATAGCCCTCGAGTAGCTTTGTGCGAAATTCCAGAACAAACAAACAAAGCCTCATGAGTAAACGCCATCTATTTTTTCAAAACCGAAGAAAGAATAGCTCATTAACAAGGTAAATTTGTAAAACATTCAGCTGCAACGTTCACCAATAAAACACTTCGTTATTCTTCTTGTGGGTCATTTCCTGAATAGCAGACAACGTTTTATTTGTTTTTTTTTTATTTCGCAGAAAGCTACACGAGGGCTATCTGCGCTAGGTGTCCATGATTTAGCAGTGTAAGACTAGAGGGAAAGCAGTTAGTCATTACTACCCATAGCCAGCTCTTGTGCTACTCTCTTACCAACGAATAGCCGGATTGGCAGGTCACACTTTAACGCCCCCACGGCTGAAATGGCGAACATGTTTGCTGTTACGAGATTCGAACCTGCGAACTTCTGATTACGAGTCGATCGCCTCGCCGTGGTGGCTCCACAGAATTTGGTAAACAGTTGTCGAATTCGTTACCAGGAAGCCTTTTTTCTGCCATTGCTCAGAAAAGCAAAGCAACGTTAGATTTTCAATCTAAGATTTTTTCTTCATATTTTTTTTTACTCGTGATTAAGTGGAGTCGGCTTTCTTGTGAGGAAAACATTTTTTTTGTGCGTTTGGTGAAACAGAGGAATCCTCTCTAGACAAGCCCAAAAGATCAGATTTACAAGAGGAGATACACATTAGCTAACTTTGAACTGTACAAAGAAGGGAAACGGTAGAAAATAAAAGCTTTCTCTAAATCGTAGATAAATCTGTTTTGTTTTCTGTTCTTCGTGAGAAATCCTTACTTAGTCATCAGCCGATAACCTGTAACATTCACATGTTCTGTTCCCTTCACACCACTTTATGATAACTGTAACATTCACATGTTCTGTTCCCTTCACACCACTTTATGATAACTGTAACATTCACATGTTCTGTTCCCTTCACACCACTTTATGATAACTGTAATATTCACATGTTCTGTTCCCTTCACACCACTTTATGATAACTGTAACATTCACATGTTCTGTTCCCTTCACACCACTTTATGATAACTGTAACATTCACATGTTCTGTTCCCTTCACACCACTTTATGATAACTGTAACATTCACATGTTCTGTTCCCTTCACACCACTTTATGATAACTGTAAAAGTCACATGTTCTGTTTCCTTCACACCACTTTATGATAACTGTAACATTCACATGTTCTGTTCCCTTCACACCACTTTATGATAACTGTAACATTCACATGTTCTGTTCCCTTCACACCACTTTATGATAACTGTAAAAGTCACATGTTCTGTTTCCTTCACACCACTTTATGATAACTGTAAAAGTCACATGTTCTGTTTCCTTCACACCACTTTATTCTCGCTACAAGAGTTATTCCGAAGTTATATTGTTGCTACTTTGTAATATGAAAGTTCGAAGTGTTATATACACACTTGTTCTGTAATGTTTTTTTTTATGCGACTGTTAGCTCGTTTAATATATTCATCATCATTTATAAGTTAGCGACCTGTCAAATTATATCGTTATGTGGACTTCCTGTAAATATTTTTATGTGACTGTTAGTTCATTTAATATATTTATTATTATTGATAAATTATTCACCTGTAACATTATATTGTTATTA
The DNA here is from genome assembly GCA_011833715.1 of Carcinoscorpius rotundicauda. Taxonomy (NCBI): domain Eukaryota; kingdom Metazoa; phylum Arthropoda; class Merostomata; order Xiphosura; family Limulidae; genus Carcinoscorpius; species Carcinoscorpius rotundicauda. Next base: position 51,684 of record MU033997.1, read on the forward strand.
CGTGGGCCTCCTAATAAATATATATTTTAAAACGAAATTTTAAATATGGTGAATGACTTACTAATATATGTTATTTAATTTTGTGCTAAAACTCTTCAGGTTGTTTGCTAGTTTTGAACTTTTGATCAGAGTGCTCGACCGTCCACTATCCACGCAAATAGATTAACTGTCATTCTTATAATGCACTCATATCTTAAAGTCTGAAGAATAATCCGTGGCATCGCACTGATTCGAAACCGGTTCCACGAAACAGTTAATCCATTAGTGGTACTATTTTTTCTTCTGAATGATGCCGATATGTTAAAGGACTATTTTTAAGAACCGAGAAGCTACTTACAAAACAGGTAGGACTTATATAAACTCTTTAAAAGAAACTGACCTTCTTAGGGGTCGCTTAAACATTATTAGCATCATTAAAAAGGCGTTAGTCCCGACACCAAGCACGGCTATGATGAAAAGAGCAGTCGCCTCTGTGGTCTGAGCTGGATGACACGAACTCTGCTGACTAGTAGATGTGGCGTTACTGGTGGTACTGGTGCCGAATCTGACCACGTTCATTCTCACCACGAGCTGGAAGCCATACAATACAATAAAACTAGAGAGCTATAATACACATGAAACTAATGAAATATTACAATACGATAATGGTAACTTACAACAATATCAGTGAGCTGAGACACACGAAACTAATGACATATTACAGTACAATAATGATATTTTACAACAATATCAATAAGCTGAAATACACGAAACTAATGAAATATTACAATAATGATATTTTACAATAAAATTAATAAGCTGAAACACGTGGAACTAATGGCATGTTACAATACAATAAAGATATTTTACAACAATATCAATAAGCTGAGATACATGGAACTAATGAATATCACGTTTCTGTTGTGTTGGAGCAATTGATTATATTGTACGTTTTTTGTTATATGTTTATATTTTAAAAATCATACAAGCTCACTGTCAAGTTACCTGTTTTAAGCCTATTGGTGTTGAAAAGATAAATCTAGATATCTCATACTCATGTCACTGGATATTACCAGTTTATATCTTATAAAGCATGTAATTCTACACAAACCATCATAATAGGTCATTCCACAAGCGTCATTATAAAGCATGTAATTCTACACAAACCATCATATTAGGTCATTCCACAAGCGTCATTATAAAGCATGTAATTCTACACAAACCATCATAATAGGTCATTCCACAAGCGTCATTATAAAGCATGTAATTCTGCACAAACCATCATATTAGGTCATTCCACAAGCGGGCCTGGCATGGCCGAGCGCGTTAAGGCGTGCACTCGTAATCCGAGGGTCGCGGGTTCGCGCCCGCGTCGCGCTAAAACATGCTCGCCTTCTCAGCCGTGGGGGTGTATAATGTGACGGTCAATCCCACTTTTCGTTGTTAAAAGAGTAGCCCAAGAGTTGGCGGTGGGTGGTGATGACTAGCTGCCTTCCCTCTAGTCTTACACTGCAAAATTAGGGACGGCTAGCACAGATAGCCCTCGAGTAGCTTTGTGCGAAATTCCAAAACAAACAAACAAACAAACATTCCACAAGCGTCATTATAAAGCATGTAATTCTGCACAAACCATCATATTAGGTCATTCCACAAGCGTCATTATAAAACATGTAATTCTGCACAAACCATCATAATAGGTCATTCCACAAGCGTCATTATAAAGCATGTAATTCTGCACAAACCATCATATTAGGTCATTCCACAAGCGTCATTATAAAACATGTAATTCTGCACAAACCATCATATTAGGTCATTCTACAAGCGTCATTATAAAGCATGTAATTCTGCACAAACCATCATATTAGGTCATTCCACAAGCGTCATTTCTTGAAAGCAAACCACAGAATTTTTATCACGATCTAGGGTTTATCATGATCTGGAGTAACTAGAACTCCATTCACTTTTCTTTGTTTTTACCCAGAATTTTTTTTATTAATAAACAATAACGTGACGAGTTTCAATCACCAAGAAGACCAGTTTGATGGTTTATCAACTTTTTTAAATAACCAGCAGGTTATTTCTGGAAAATAGCAATTTAAACTGTGTCTACATACATCCACTAAATAATTTGTCTACGTCCATCCATTACACCATCTGTCTACATACATCCATTACAACATCTGTCTATATACATCCTTTAAACCACGTATCCACATACATTCATCAGACCATGTATGTACATACACATCACACATCTAGATTACCAATGGAACAATTATCACCAGTACTGACATATATCATTATAAGCCCTTGGGAGTAACGTGGAAGAGAGAAAATCGGAGTTATGATCTGTCCCCCGGTGTTCCTATGTGTTATCCATGCTACTTTGATCTTATACAAACGTGCCATGCACCATCACGAGGGTGTGATACAGGGGTCTGGATTCGGATCTTACCCTTTTATTTAGTTTCCTTTGATCTTATGTTTCCCATGTGTATTGAGTGGGTACATATACCAGTTGATAATGCATAGCGTTAAAATTATAAATAACGTAAGGTTAACAAAATTCTGTCCTAATTCTGATGTGTTGTGGCTAATTATACTTCATCAGCTTTATTCAGTTGAAACCGTAACAGTTCGTGTGGAGTAATTTTTAACACACGTTATCACAGTCATAGCTAATATGTATCCTGTCCAGGCAGACCTGAAGATCGTTTGTGTTGGACAAAAGTCTTATCAGTACGGGTTGAAACCATGATTACTATATCGTTAAACTCTCTTTACTTGCTTTTAGAAATCCTTACCAGTAATTATATCATTGTAGGAAAAGCCAGTGTTTGCCCGATAGTGAGTAAAACTTTCAGGTAGAAAAAAATATGCACTACTGGTCAAACTCTTAAGGCCAATGAACATTAAGAAAAGACATGCATTTTGTGTTGTTGGACTCAACCACTTATTTGAGTAGAGCTTCGAAAGATGAAAATAAGAAAAGGGAAAATAAAAATAAACTTTTTTAGCATTCAATAGGGAAAATGTGAACGCTATGAAATTAGCCAAAATACTAGCTTGTCAAAACTTTAAGTCCTAAACAAGGTATGAAATGCCCAACAAAAGGTTTCAGTAGTGAGTTGTATGGCCGTCATTGCGAATAACTGCAAACATTCGCTTTGACATGGTCGAAATAAGCGTTTTCAGAAGGCTGGCTGGAATGTTATTCCAAGTAGTGAAGATGGCTTCACGATGATCATGCACTGTTTGGAATTGATGTCCATTTCTATACACTTTCCTTGGCATCCAACCTTAAATATTTTCAATGGGGTTCAGTTCGGGCAAACACGCTGGATGGTCCAAAAGAATCACGTTATACGCCATGCAGAAGTCCTTTGTCCTCTAGACATTGTGGGTTGCAGCATTGTCCTGCTCAAAGATCCATCATTTCCACACAAGCGAGGGCCTTCATTCAATAAAAATGCTCTCCCCAACATGCCAATGTAGCCAGCTGCTGTTTGACGCCCCTGTATAACCTGAAGTTCCATTGTTCCATGGAAGGAGAAAGCACCCTAGATCATGATGGAACCTCCTCCACTGTGTCGTGTAGAAATTTATCTCCGGTGGGATGTCCTTATTGTGCAAGTAACGTTGGAAGCCATCTGGACCATCCAGGTTGAATTTTTCTCATCAGAGAACAAAACCTTCGTCTACTTTCCTACGTCCCATATTTGGTGCTTCTCAGCAAAATTTAACCGAGCTGTTTCGTAGTATGGAAGGAGGTGTGGCCTTTGAAGACGTTTACGATTTTTAAAGCCTTTCTCTTGTAGATGTCGTCTTATTGTTCTTGAGGTGCATTCTGCGTCCGTAAGGGCCTTAATTTGGTTCAACAATCCGCTGGTGTCTTACCGGATAACCCGTCGAAACCTCCTGCTCAACGCCGCCGAAATTTTGTTGGGCCAACTACTTAAAATTCTCGTTCCGTATCCCTCAGGGTCTTTTAAGAAATTTGCAACAGTAGTTTTACTATGCCCAATCTCACCAGCGATGGCACATTGAGAAAGACTTTGCTTTTGCAGCTCGACAATTCTGCCACGTTCGAACTCTGTCAATTTTTTAGCCTTTGCCGTGTTTTTACCCAATGTAACACAGGAGATGTTAGTGGGAGATGTTGACAACGCTAATGCTTGAACACAAATGACTAAATTTCGTTACGTGTTTACCGATTAAAGCTTTGTTTCAGTATGGTCTTAAACTTTTGACCAGCTAGTATTTGGGTTAATTTCATAGTGTTCACATTTTCCCTATTAAATGCTAAAAAGGTTTTTTATTTTTATTTTTCCTTTTCTTATTTTCATCTTTCAAAGCTTTACTCAAATAACTGGTTGAGTCTAACAACGCAAAATGCATATTTTCTTCTTTATGTTCATTGGCCTTAAGATTTTGGCCAGCAGTGTATATTACTGGAAAGTCTTATAATGTGGTGTAAAATGAACAGAAATAATAAACTTTTCAGAAAAACTTTACACATTGTAAAAAAAAAGAAAAATAAGAAATAAATCAAAATATCTCCAACTAGGAACGCATGAGATTTACTGACCAATTTTCATGAATTAATCTTGTTTTCGAAAAACTTTAATCTCAGACTTTTCAGCATACGAGAGGAAAGACTTGAAACGACCTCTTGTGTTGACGACATAATAATAAACCTATTGGACTAGAAAATAGAGTATAATTAACAATTCTGTGTTGTTGAGCCAATCAGCCGAGCGTGCTCGGGTGCGTTTATCGAATAACCTTAATAATTAGTTTGTGAGTGAGTTCCTGGTTTTGTTATTTGAAACTGTCATTCTCCAAACTGTTTACGTTCCAAGTTGCTATTGGCCTTCTGTCTTCGCACAGTACAACCGTTTTCCACTTTCTCACAACTCGGCCGTTATAACATGTGTTCGAGCCGTCTTCAGACAGTTAATTAGATCCTTAAGACACGACTGTTGGAACCTTTTTTGTACTATCAGGTAATCTAGAGCGACTTCCTTATATCACGACGATAAGTTATATTAAGACGTCAGGAATTCAACTCTGTCCTATTATTTGTTTTGCGTCAAATATTTTGCATACAGAATACCGCGGAAGATCTGCGTTAGTCGTTCCTAATTTGGAAGTGACATATTATGACGTGACAGCTGATCGACACGGCCCACACGCACACTGTCGAATCTTGCGCTGTCGTGATCAAACAGTAACATTATACGGCCGAAAAGAGCGTAAGTGACGCTTTAGGCACACTACTTACTTACACTGGATTCCCGAGCATGTGATATCAATGTTTATTATCCTTAATGCTGTGCCTCGGGGTATAAATGCTATTTTAACATATCCACAATTTTTGGGTCTCACCCATGACAGAAAATTAACCTGTCAAAAAGCATATATATGAAAATTTCAAACAAAATCTGAGAAATAATAAATCAAATTAAACGCCTGTTACGAAATAACACGGAAACCACACCAACTAACATATTAAAAATATACTAACAACTTACATGACCTGTCTCAGAATTCGTTTGTCCAATCAATGTGACACCAAATAAAATTAAAATTAAACTGCAAAAGAAACAAAATACAATACTCACTGACGCCTATAAAGTTCCCTCTTTGAACAAACTCTAAATACCAAAAAAAAGTACACAAACGTACAACCATTCGATGACAGACTTTTCAGCAGATCATTCACGTAACTACGCATGCGTGTTTGTTGAATTTTGCTATCTGCACTAGCCGTCCCTAATTTAGCCATGTAAAACTAGAGTAAAAGGTAGCTGAGCATCACAACCCACCGCCAACTCTTGGGCTACTCTTTTACCAACGAATAGTGAGCTTGATCGTTACGTTATAACATACCTACGACTAAAAGGGCGAGCATGTTTGGTGTAACGGGGATTCTAACCTGGGACCCTCAGGTCACGAGTCGAGCGCCCTAACTGCCTGGCCATACCGGGCTCCGTACTTTACATAAAAACGAATGTTAAGAGTATGAGATCGCTTTATCATACATAATGAAAATAAGTACCTCTCACCCAGAAATATGTAATATAAGTTTAGTAATACGCCACCTATCGCCAGACCTATGAAACTCATAATTTTGTTATATATTATATTGTGCTTAAAAAGAATATATTGGCCCGCCGAGTTAAGGCGTTCGACTCGTAATCTGAGTGTCGCGGGTTCGAATCCCCGTCGCACCAAACATACTTGTCCTTACGGCCGTGGGGGCGTTATATAATGTCATGGCCAATCCCACTATTCATTGGTAAAAGAGTAACCCAAGAGTTCGCGGTGGGTGATGATGACTAGCTGCCTTCATTCTAGTCTCACACTGCTAAGTTAGGGATGGCTAGCGCAGATAACCCTCGTATAGCTCTGTGCGAAATTCACAAACAAACAAAAAAGTATTTTAGTAAATACACTTAGAATAAGCCAACAACACATTGGAATATATGGACTCTCTATATAGCGAATGTGTCCCAGTATAAACGATGGACGTTTAAACATAAATGAACATAACTCTAATAGGGATTTTAAATTCATATCAGTGAATATTTGTGAAATCAATACCCTCTTCCATGTTCCGTTCAACATTTAACACTTTCCCCAAACATAAAATATTAATAATCATAGATGAAAATAGAAGAGGTGAAGATTGTACAAGACCTCCCAAGTTCCACCCATAGACCTAATTACCAATAGTTAGAAACACTGTCCTAAATGGCGAAACACTGTGTGAAAGTAATTAGAAGCGAGACTTGAACCCTAGACTTGGTAATCCGCTTCATTAACTACAAGGCCACATCAAGGTCTAAGCGCATTGAAATGACAGTACACATTATTAGTCAAAATCACCATGGTAACAGATGCTGCAGGATGGTTGCCTTCTTTGGTTAATAAATCAAAAATTATGTACAACTATATCTAACTTATTTATTTTTTCCTGCGCGAGCATGGAGTGCTGTTTAGCTTTAAAATTCCAATTCAGATGTTGTTTCTCTCCACCGCTTATCCTGTCTGAGAAATTCTATTAAAAAAAAAGTAATTTATGTTACTGATTTTCTCCCTTCAAATTGCGTAACCCTTTCAGTAATCTCAACGGTCAGGCAGTTCTACTTTATTCCTTACTGGGTTAAAACATTTTCACGTTACAGTCGTATTACATCCTGCGCTTCGAAAATACACACTTGACATCTCCCTTTTATATTTGTTTTAAAGAAAAGAAGTACTTAAAGTTTAATGTATCGGAAATTTATTTACTTGGCTTTGTATTTCTGTAAAATTCGATAACTTCCGAGTAATATGAATTACCCAGTTTCAACGAGAAAATGTGGAAGCAATTTGCACGAGAAGAATACAGAAGTCAACAATTTACAGTTTGGAAAGAGCACAAAGGATCAGAAAAACAAACGTTGAGAGGGTGTTAGAGTTTTATTGTTTCTCCCTGGCTAACTCTCACTTCAACAACGAAAAATTTGTTGTATCTAGGAGAGAAAAGAAAAGTTTTTGTGTTGAATCTGCAGTTAATGTGCAGTTGTTTCTCGAAATGGAACCATTTTAAGAGAATTTGTTATGTAGAATTTGCAGCTAATATGTACAGTTATTCGTCGAAATTGAATTTTTTAAGACTTTTTTTCCGTGTCAATGATATTTCTTCCCCCATACTATTCAGAGGTTCTTCTTGGAGGATATTTTGTTAAAATCTTTCTGTAGAATATTTTCATATTCCTCACGGTTGTAATCAGTTATTTTAATGGTACGATGAACTAAGTTCATAGGAAGGGTAATACACTGTCATATAAAACTAAGTTCATAGGAAGGGTAATACACTGTCATATAAAAGTAACAGTGAACCTGTATGTTTAAGTTGCTTAAGAACGTTACAAGGCACTTGGAAAACGTGACGTTATAAGTTACCAGAATGTATTAACTACAATAGAAAAGTTAATATATTTGGAGTGGCATAAAGACAGTGAGCTGTATGTTTAAAATTAACAACAATGTCAAGACAGCTCGTTTGGAATCAGATTTATTGTTGTATTTCTAAAATAAATGACTAATTCAACATGTAAAAATCTGCAAAAAGAAGTGTACTGAAACCAGTTTTAATTGTTAATTACAATGGTTGACTTCATCAGTAGCTGTATTACTTTTTCCCAGCATGCTTTACTGTATCATTGACCAAAATAACGACGAAAAATAAAAGAATAATTGTCCAAAGTAACTTCTTTTAAAGTGTTTTGTCATAGCAGAGCCGCATCGGGCTCTTTGCTAAGCCTACCGAGGGAAATCGAACCCCTAATTTTAGCGTTGTAAATTCCCAGACTTACTGCTGTACCAGAAGGGAAATTTTCTTTAACGTATCCCAAAACAATCTCGAGCAAATTTGGCTTTCAAACAGCATTCTAAATGAGCCTGGTGTACATACTTGCAATGGTTTCTCAAAATACATATCGTAACAGTTTAATGGCATGTTCCACAAATATTCTCAATATAAAAAATACATCTACCGTATAACCGCAATGTTAAAATAGTTTTATCAGACTGTTAGAAACTGAGCGTTAGAAACGCGTTTAGTTTATTCACAGAAGGATTTAATAACGGATTTTAAACAGGAACACCTCATATTTAGAAGTTTTCTTCCCGTCTATTCAGATTTTAAATGTCAGGTGTTCCTATACGTGTTCATGATGTCATTGGTAAGCATCTGGTTCTTAGGTCTGCAATACTGGTTGTTCTCTTTCAACCAATTACTGTAGTTTATGTTGATTTCCGTGACGAATCATCTTCCTGAACATTAATTGATGTGTGTGGCGTTTTGAAATTATATTGTTTTACATTTTAATAGGAAAGCTGGTATCCTTCTTACGTGGAGGAAAATTGCTTTTCTAACGAGATGGAAAGCACTGTATGAACTGAAAAAAAAAGAAAGAAAGGGAAACTTCCATAGAGAATAGGAACTAAAACCATCTCACACATTACTAAATATCTTCACGCGAAGAAAAATAGTAACTTGTACTGAGAAGCTAATATTATGTAACTGTACGTGAAAAGTGATTTTGTTTGTTTGAATTTCGCGCAAAGCTACACGAGGGCTATCTGCGTAAGCCGTCCCTAATATAGCAGTGTAAGACTAGAGGGAAGGCAACTAGTCATCACCACCCACCGCCAACTCTGGGGCAACTGTTTTACTAACGAATTGTGATATTAGCCGTAACATTATAACGTTCCAACGGCGAGTATGTTTGGTGTGACGGGGATTCGAACCCATGATTACGAGTCTAGTACCTTAACCACCTGTCCATGCCGGGCCCGTGATTTTGTTTTTACACCGAAATACAAAATGCGTTGCATTAGTATATACAAATATTTTGTTAGTTTTCAAAATCATGAAGTTATATGATATTTGTGGTGTTTTGAGTTTGTGTTTTCAAACGAAAAATTAACATATATTTATGTAGGATTTGAAAATTATGTGAAACTGGCGGTAATAAATTATTCGACTGAATTATTCATTAGAAAATACGAAATATATCAGGTTAACTGCAGTTAATAAAAGACGACTCATAGTATTGTGCATATAATACACACTTCATAACCACATATTTTGGTGTGGTTGTCGTTAAGATAACAGCTCCACAAAGGACTATATTCTCTGCATCAAAACACGGTTTTCAGCGTTGAAAGACTGCAAAACTAGTGCGGTAGAATTCCCCCTTCTTTACTTATTCTTCATGATAATTTGTAGTAAGTAACGGGGAATACGAAATGGGGAACACGAAATATACATAATTGTGATTTATGACTTTCGAAACTTAAATATTTTCAAGTTTTTTTTTGTTATTATATACTTAATTTCATTTTAAACCGAGATAGTGTTAACATGTCCACATTTCACTGATATCTACTTCTAGATTTGAAATTATTGTTATTATAACTTACCGAAAAGGTGATTTTATATCGTTGGGCTTTCATATGGAATTTTGATGTAGCCTAAATCTCAAAACGTGGTCGAACATCGTGAGATATTAATGGATTTACGGCCGATAATATCGTTCACTTCGACGTAACTCAATTAATTAAAAATGCATTATGTTATTTATATGTAAGAATGTATGTAAAGTATTTTAAATTAACTATGGGAATTACCTATTTTTTATTTTGTTGTTGGTTTATAAAGGTAACTTGGTGTTACTGAAAGATTACATTAACAATTCAGGTGCCCTGCATGGGCAGGTGGTTAGGGCGCTCGACTTGTAATCTGAGGGTCGCGGGTTCGAATTCCCGTCCCACCAAACATGCTCTCACTTTCAAGCCGTGAGGGCGTTATTATGTTACGATTAATCCCACTATTCGTCGGTAAAAGAGTAGCCCGAGAGTTAGCGGTGGGTGGTGATGACTAGCTACCTTCCCTCTAGACGGCTAACGCAGACAACCCTCGTGTAGCTTTGCGCGAAATTTAAAACAAACTAAAAAAACAAAACCAATTCTGGTTTAAAGTAATACAAATTGGCACGCTCTAGTAGAGGCATTACTTTGTATCTGAAATATTGTAAACTATTGTACTAGTTTCTTATTTTAACTAGATATATACTTGAAGGATAAAAGTGTGAGATGGAAACATGCTCTTAATGTATTTTAATCATTGCCAGAGAACTTTTCAATACTTCCAATTACAACTTTAAATAGCCTCCTGGTGGTTCATCGGTAAATTTGAGGACTTATGAGGACTTTAAATTCGGGACACCATACTTGTGGAGGAGCTTTACGCTTAACAACAAAAAACTTTGAATACCAAAAAAAAAAGTGTTTTTCTTTAAGTAAAAAGAATGCAAAATGAACTGGAATAATTGTATGGATCGAATCTCAAATGCTAGCGTTATAAACCGTTAAGCTCTGCTGAGCCAAAGTACATGGAATAATGTTCATGGTAAGAAAAGGAGTATTATATTGGATCCTCAGTAGAGGTAAATGTTTGTGAACATTGTGTGATATTTGCACGTTTCCAGAAGGATTATGAGAGGCAAAAAAAATGTGGATTGACGATAATTGAATTTAACACATTCATTTTGTTGTTGTTGTTATGCTTGTTTCTTTGCACTTTCTTCCAGACAGGAATTTGAAATTACACCCTAAGCGCCAAAAGGAAACTATTTAGCAGCAGATGGTTTATCTCAGACGATAAATCTTTGGGAAAATTTTTGATTTGTTATGAATTCTGCGCATAGTTACACGAGGGCTATTTGCGCTAGCCGTCCCCCAGTGAAAGACCAGAAGGAAGGCAGCTAGTCATCAACACCCTTCGCCAACTCTTGGTCTACTCTTTTACTAATGAATGATAGAAGGTGTTTCAATGGTTGGCGGGACGAGCATTTTTGGTGAAACGGGGATTCAAACCCGCAACCCACAGAGTGCGAATTGAGGTCCTTAGCCGCCTAGTCACGCCAGTTCTTATAACCAAACTATACAACGAAGTGTTTAGCCGTATTTTGGAACACATTTTTTTAAATGCCATCTAAAAAAAATTAATGATTTGTTTTCAGTTTATTTTTCTGCGCAAAACTACAGAATGTGCTATTTACGCTCTTCTCACAGCAGGTATCGAAACTCGATTTACAGAAAAACAATACCTACCCAAAAATTAATCACAAATCATCTGTTTTGTTTTATGAATTAAGCACAAAGCTACACAATGGGCTATCTGTGCTCTGCCCACCACGGGTATCGAAACTCGGATTTTAGCCACTGGGGGGCCAAATCATCTGTAAAGATACTGCAAGATGTTGTCAAGTGCTGTGTTGTTAGGATCAAACTGCGGGAAATTTCATGTTTTGTTGGTACAGCGGTGCTAATCTGAAATTTTTTCTTCATGTTTTGTAACAATTCGAGTCAAAATCAGTATAGATTTTGTTTCCACGTTGTTCTTTCTCTGTGTGGACATGATACAGTTCAGTTTTTCTTTTGTTTTTTGTACTTACTTATTCGACGATATTTTTTAAACATTTCCAAATGCCACTTTGCATTATCTACAAAATATGGAGCGAACACACTTGTCTCGGTTTCAAAACACACAGCAACCCGTAATTAATACCATTTTAACTGGCATGTTATAGATAACTGTTGGTTACTCCAGGTGGCGTAGTTAATCAAAGGGTACGTGACTGTGTTTACACAGAAGACTGTATTCCTCCTGGCGGTTTAGTATTTGGCCTTAGTAAACTTTTCTACGAAAACCTCACTCGCGTGTGGCATGCGAAAACAAAGTTAATTAACAATCTATGTTTGCGCTTCACATGGCGGTAATATTTATTCGTCTTCTGCATATACTGGTCGATAACACTTTCGTCCATGGAAGTATTGCAGAATATAAGAATCACACAGTCTGCACATCTATTTAGTGTTCGTTTTTGTTGTTTCTTTCAGGAGCGCGTGCTGATTAGAATGTCATTATTGTCTGTCAGCGAGATCCAATAGGCGGTCCTCAGTTACGTTTCTTATTATTCTCCTCAGTCTGGTTACAGCACCCGAATCTCACTCCCAAAAGCGAATTATAAGATCAAAATACGTTCAGAATATCCTTGTGATTGTCGTCGGTAGTATCAAAGTGACAGTTTGAACGTATTTGACCATCAGGGCTGACTGACTGAACAGCAAAGTATTATAAAATCATTTTCCGTCTCGCGCACTATTCCGACCGTAAATTATTGGATTCATACAAAGCCGTTGGAAAATGGCTACAAGCAAGACTACAATAAACATCGATCCTTGTTGAGACAGGTAGAAATGAGCAAGGTGTCAGAAAAGAAAGGTGTCTGGAAACATATTTTTCTCAAAGTAAAAGTTAGTTTAAAACAATTTAAATAAGAGAGAGAATATTTTACTGAAAAACGCACGCAAAAAGCATTTTTACAGTCTGAGAAAAACAAATCATTATATAAACGTAGGAATGTGTCATATCATATTAAAGAATATATATAGATAGATATATACACACACATTAATGTGTTGTATGTTGCCGAAAAAGTATGTGAGGACATAAAGACCCCTGTGAATGATATGGCAATGAAAATAAGTATATAAAGTTAACGATGTATGATATATGACTTTAAAAATGAAAGATATAAGCATACTAATTAATGATATATGACCATGAAAATAAGGGATATAAACTTACCAATGAATAATATATGACCATAAAAATAAGTGACAGAATCATACTACTGAATCATATGACAGTGCAATAAGTAACATAAACATACCTCCCCCAGTGGCTCAGCGGCATGTCTATGGACTTATAACGCTAAAACCCGGGTTCGATACCCGTGGTGGGCAGAGCACAGATAACCCATTGTGTAGCTTTGTGATTAATTCAGAACAACAACATAAAAAAACATATACAAAGTATACATATAATACCAGATAGTCAATATAATTTTTACAAAGCGTAATTTGGTCATCGTGATGTACCTATGAACAATATAATGAATATTAGAGCAAACAAACAAACTAAGCAAAATCAACAGACGTGGTCTAGTAGTTAACGTTATCAAACTGTAAATCCAAAGATTCGCTGTACAGTTCACAGAAACACGCTGTGCACTTTGTGAATGTGGGTGCACTACAATAGTAAGGGCAACATCCCACAACTCCGTGAGACAAAAGTAGTCCAAAGATGACAATGAATGTCAGGCAGTAGCTATCTTTCACTCTGGCCTATCAGTTATTAGTTTCACTCTAGTTTATCAGTTATTACGTACACTCTAGCCAATCAGTTACAGCTTTCACACCAGTCTATCAGTTATTACGTACACTCTAGCCAATCAGTTACAGCTTTCACACCAGTCTATCAGTTATTACGTACACTCTAGCCAATCAGTTACAGCTTTCACACCAGTCTATCAGTTATTAGTTTTACTCTAGTCTATCAGTTATAACTTTCACTCTAGCCAATCAGTTGTAGCTACCCCCGTTACATCAAACATGCTCGCCCTTTCAGGCGTGGGGGGTGTTATAACGTGACGGTCAATCCCACTATCCTTTGGTATAAGAGTAGCCCAACAGCTGGCGGTGGGTGGTGATGATTAGCTGCCTTTCCTTTATTGCTTTCACTCTAGCCTATCAGTTATATTTAAGGACGCCTATGCACAAAGTTATGTTTGTCTAGCGTTGCGTTAATGTTCTAAATATGTTCAAAAAAACATTGGTTATATTGTTACGATAACAGATGGTATGTTTATAATAGTGGCCGCATGAAAATAGTAAGAAATAATTAACATTCAATGGTTTACAAAGTGTATACGAACCTATTTAATCTGATCATTTCATTACATCTAGAGAATTTAATGAAGTCGGTACTTCATATAAAACTTACCACAAGTTAATCCTGGTATTAAGCGGGTCTTCGAAGGATTATATTTTGTAATTCACTGCTCAATTTTATTTTCTTCTTAGGTTAAACTTCGCTAAGTCTTTCATAACAACTTCTCCTTTATAAGGTTTTATTCGTCACCCGCCAGTGAATTTTTACTCTATCAGTAAACAGATAAAAAAACTAAAATATTTAGTCGTTGAATTATATTCTCCAGTTAGAGTTAAGTCACAGGTAATAGAGATGAATCCTTAGAGATTTTACTCGATCAGAATATCAACCCTGACCAATTAAAAACAACTTCCCACTAAGCCTTTTAGTGGGTTCTTGCCATATAGGTCACAAAAGGACTTTACTCACTCAGAAAACTCCCTTAAACAGTAAAAAAAAAAAAAAAATAAAAAACTAAAGAAAAATCACGTACAAAGATATATTGTTTTTTGTTTTTTTTTTTAATTTCGCACAAAGCTACTTGAGGGCTATCTGTGCTAGCCGTCCCTAATTTAGGTGTGTAAGACTACAAGGCAGCTAATCATCACCACCCACCTCTAATTCTTGGGCTACTCTTTTACCAACGAATAGTGAGATTGACCGTCACATCATAACGACCCCACGGCTGAAAGGGCGAACATGTTTGATCAGTAAAGGTTAAAGCAATACACTACTATATAAACTGTTTTGACTGAGAATATGATGTAATTGTAACTTCTGTACACTTATTGATTAATTTAGGCTAGCACTGTTTAATATTTATCATGTACTTCATTAATTTACTTCTAAGTTTTCTACACACAAGGCATTAAATACTTTATTTACTTAATATATTCAAAATCACAATTTGTTTTAAGTTTTAAAAGAAATTTTCAGCAACAACTTATTAACGACGGTTATTAATAAAGATGCAGTAACAACATTTGTTAACTTCTGTTTTTAACTATGGAGGTATTATGTGCTAGATAATTAGATGTTAGCTTACCCCTGGGTTTGTTTTACTCTTCCAAAGAAGTTAATTTGTTCAGCGTACACATCTCTTTACGTCTTCCCTTTTGGAACGTATTCATGACAGTATTTCTGGCTCATCTCGGCTTTGCGTAACGCGCAGCACGTGCTGCTTCACGGGGCTTCTAAGTACTGCTAGGTTTTATCGTTATTTAACTCTGTCTGCTCGCAACCGCGCGCTAAGATAATTTTCGATGGCGCCTGCTCAGTAGAAGATTTTTCTTGAAGCCATGAAAATTAGATCGGAAACGGAGGATACCAGTTGCCAAAACAATTTCCTACCTAGTAGTTTGGGGTTGATAATTATCGCTTTAAGGTGTAAAGGACAGCAACACAACAACACCCTGTTAACATCTTAACCTCGGATATTGTAATACCTTAAAGAGCAAATACGGTACTGAAATACCGTATAAATCAAAAAATTCTTAGTCATCCAAATGCAGTTGTAAATTACATTATTCGTTTAAAGAGAAAAAAAATCTCTTTTGGGAAGATAAACGAGAGCTCTGTATCATACAGTCTCTCAACTCCTCTACTAACTGCAGCTTCCTTCCAATATTGTGTACCGGGTTTCTTGGAAAATAAACTGTAATGGTTTTCATCAAGATAGAACTTAATTTATAAAATCACCAGTCATTACATTTTAAAAGAAATAAAATAACAAGAACAGCTGTACATTCTCTACAAGCTAAATGCTCGATTTTATGACCAACTTTACGGTTAGGCAAAAACTTTTTAAAACAAATTTTTAATTATTTATAGTTTCAATTATTTTCATCTTGTGTTCTAACAATGTTTGTAAATTTAATAGTTCATAATAAAACGAATATTTTCAGCGTATTTTTGTTAACAAAAATATATTCTGACATCATTTAGAATTTATTTCAATCTGATCAGTATTTGAAAAGAATTGTGAGTAAATGGTTTGACCAGGATTTTGGCTATAGAGTTTTATTAGAGCTGAAAATAAAATGTTTTATCAGGATTGTAGCTATAGTATTTTATCAGTGTTTTGTCAGGGCTGCGAGAAGAATGCCTTTATAAAAGTTGTGATTATTGTTTTTCACCAAGGTTATAAATACAGCGTCTCAGCAGGAGTCTGAGCAAACAGTGTTCCATCAGGGCTATGAGTGAAGTATGGTTGTGACTGTCATGTTTCATCCGAGTTGTGACTATAGGGTTTTATCATAATTCTGAGCGCAATGTTCCATCAGGGCAAAAAGTATAGTGTTTCATTAAGGTTGTGACTATAGGGTTTCACCATAGTTCTGAATACAATGTTTCATCAGGGCTAAAAGTATAGTGTTTCATTAGGGTTATGATTGTGGTGTTCCATCCGAGTTGTGTCTATAGGGTTTCATCATAGTTCTGAGTACAATGTTTCATCAGGGCTATAAGTGTAGTGTTTCATTAGGGTTATGATTGTGGTGTTTCATCCGAGTTGTGACTATAGGGTTTCACCAAAGTTCTGAGTACAATGTTTCATCAGGGCTATAAGTGTAGTGTTTCATTAGGGTTATGATTGTGGTGTTCCATCCGAGTTGTGACTATAGGGTTTCACCAAAGTTCTGAGTACAATGTTTCATCAGGGCTATAAGTGTAGTGTTTCATTAGGGTTATGATTGTGGTGTTTCATCCGAGTTGTGACTATAGGGTTTCACCAAAGTTCTGAGTACAATGTTTCATCAGGGCTATAAGTGTAGTGTTTCATTAGGGTTATGATTGTGGTGTTTCATCCGAGTTGTGACTATAGGGTTTCACCAAAGTTCTGAGTACAATGTTTCATCAGGGCTATAAGTGTAGTGTTTCATTAGGGTTATGATTGTGGTGTTTCATCCGAGTTGTGACTATAGGGTTTCACCAAAGTTCTGAGTACAATGTTTCATCAGGGCTATAAGTATAGTGTTTCATTAGGGTTATGATTGTGGTGTTTCATCCGAGTTGTGACTATAGGGTTTCACCAAAGTTCTGAGTACAATGTTTCATCAGGGCTATAAGTGTAGTGTTTCATTAGGGTTATGATTATGGTGTTCCATCCGAGTTGTGTCTATAGGGTTTCACCAAAGTTCTGAGTACAATGTTTCATCAGGGCTATAAGTGTAGTGTTTCATTAGAGTTGTGACTGCCATGTTTCATCCGAGTTGTGACTGCCATGTTTCATCCGAGTTGTGACTATAGGGTTTCACCATAGTTCTGAGTACAATGTTTCATCAGGGCTATAAGTGTAGTGTTTCATTAGAGTTGTGACTATAGGGTTTCACCATAGTTCTGAGTACAATGTTTCATCAGGGTTGTGAGTATAGTGTTTCATTAGGGTTGTGACTGTCATGTTTCATCCGAGTTGTGACTATAGGGTTTCACCATAGTTCTGAGTACAATGTTTCATCAGGGTTGTGAGTATAGTGTTTCATTAGGGTTGTGACTGTCATGTTTCATCCGAGTTGTGACTATAGGGTTTCACCATAGTTCTGAGTACAATGTTTCATCAGGGCTATAAGTGTAGTGTTTCATTAGAGTTATGATTGTGGTGTTCCATCCGAGTTGCGACTATAGGGTTTCACCATAGTTCTGAGTACAATGTTTCATCAGGGTTGTGAGTATAGTGTTTCATTAGGGTTGTGACTGTCATGTTTCATCCGAGTTGTGACTATAGGGTTTCACCAAAGTTCTGAGTACAATGTTTCATCAGGGCTATAAGTGTAGTGTTTCATTAGGGTTATGATTGTGGTGTTCCATCCGAGTTGTGAATATAGGGTTTCATCATAGTTCTGAGTGCAATGTTTCATCAGGGCTGTAAGTATAGTGTTTTGTTACGTTTTTTTATGTGGACTGAACGCAATAGAAAGACACAGATAACAGCTTATATAATTTATTACAATAAACTATTATATATGTGACAGATATAAAATAAATTATATAATAACAATGACAGATATTCAGTTTCAACCTTCAAAATTAATTACAGTACAAAATGGTACTGGCCTGTGTCCAATATAATGATCCAGAATTAAAGTCCAAAAGTCCAGATCAGAAATCCAAAATTCCAGTCTAGGGGTGAATTTACTCCCACGAAGAAATTCCGAAGTTTGAATGGAGAAGTCCAGAAACAATTCGCAGTCCAATAAATTTGACGAAGTTCTTTTTACGATGTTTTTGATGAATGTCTCAAATTTGTCGTTTTCCAACTTGTCTCGGTCTCCCCTAAACAGTCCTATACGTGTTGACCTTCAGTATAACCAGTAATTCGAATGAATCGTAAAGATTGACGAAATAAAATCACAGCTTTTGTAGATCTAGCTCCAGTCACAAATCCAAGTTTAATAAACACACAGCAAACGTTGAGAAATTCTCAAACGAAGACAACATCTCTTGAATCGAATGAAAACGAATGACTGACTGACTCTCCTCGCATCGCCGTCTGTTTATATACTAGTAGGCCTACTGTATTCTCGAACAATCGCGTAACTTCCACAGAATTCCAGAGTAATCTGGATTCGTCTCGTACAGACACCAGGCCAAAATATATTCTATTTATAGACAAATGATCGATCTACCTAACTCTTGAAATTTCTACATGAATAACAACATATTTTGTTGATTTGAACTTTGAAACAATAATATAAACAACAACAACAACAAAAATTTCCACCGATAGATATGGAAATCCAAACACAACGCGACATGGCATTCCAAACGCTTTATACATAACATGTTTCATTAGGGTTGTGATTTTGATTGAAGTCTTGGTGATAATAACTGTGCTACCAAAACCAGTCGGCGTTAAGTAACAAATGAAATGGTGTTTCATCACATTCAAAACGTCCATTCTTTTTCTTTTCAGTTTATGCCTAAATAAAGGCCATCATAAGGTAATGCTGAAAATATTTTTTTACTGGGAATCCAACCAAAACTGAAATCGTAGAGTGATTTATGCCGGAGAAGTATAATTTATAGGTTAATGGTCTGATTGATGTCAAATCACATTAAAACCGGAAATAATTGTTCATTCTTTTTTATTTTAATAAGGTTATAAAAAAGTTTCTTTATATGACTCTACAAAGGAGGCTATTTGTTCAGTACCAGAGCTATTCGGGTAAGCATTGTTCAAACAATTGTTACAAAAACGATTAAATAATGTTAGAGCCTTTAGAACAATGGAATTACATTATGTACTCTCAATGTTTTGTAAGTATTTTGAGCTTGTAAGTAGCCTTAAAATATAAGCTAATGTGTTTTATTAAATCTAAAACATTTTATCTAAATGTAAGAGTATAACTTGATTTGTTTTTTATTTCGAGCAAAAGTACACGAGGGCTATCTGTGTTAACCATCCCTAATTTAGCAGCGTATGACTACAGGGAAAGCAGCAAGTAATCACCACCCACTGCTAACTCTTGGGCTACGGGGTTGACCGTCACATTAAAACGCCCCCCACGGCTGAAAGGGAGAGCGTGTTTGGTGCGACGGGGATTCGAACCGCGACCTTCAGATTACGAGTCGAGCGCCCTAACCACATGACCACGTCGGGCCGCCTGTACTTAACCAGAACAATCATGAGACACTTTCATAAGTTCGCAAAGTAAAAAAAGACTGAATCAAATTCGATAAAATGACAAAAAAGTAACACATATTTTAAACTAGGCTTATTTCTGTTAGGTTTAGAAACCTTTCTTTGTAAGTATAACGTTGAACATGGATTATATTTTAAAAAAATATAAGGTTTTTATATTTTTGTACTTTTGTTAAAAGTACAAATCTGGAAAATTCGTGGAGTATTTAATCATGGCGAAGATTAGGAGAATTCGGAGAATTTTTTTAATTGATTGTATTTTTTCTTCTTTTTCCCGTTTCGAAATTCAATAAACATCTACCAAGTGAGTGTTTAATAACGCGAGTGTGTGTTTTTCGTATAGCAAAGCCACAAAGGGCTATCTGCTCAAACCACCGAGGGGAATCGAACCCCTGATTTTAGCGTTGTAAATCCGGAGAAATACCGCTGTACTAGCGGGGGGCTAAAGGTGATCTCTGCTCTGCCCACCACGGGTATCGAAACCCGGATTTGAGCGTTTTAACTCCGCATACATACCGCTGAGCCCCTGGGGGACGTTCGATATCGTACCTGGAAATATAAATGGCGGCATCTGAGCAGCGGAGAAACATTTTGTTCTTTTGTGGACGTAGATGCAAAATAAGGCAGTTGTTAATCTATATCCAAAGTTTCGTCTTTAATCAGAGCTGTCTCAACGGAAAATATTAAGTGTTTCCGAAGCCTTATTGGTAACATTTGATGCTTATATTGACAGGATAGTTGATCACATGCCTCAAAAAGAACTTACATTAACATGACTCTTCTACTCGCAGGTGAAGTAAAACACGTTTTCATTTTATACTATTACAGATATTTACAGAAAGGGGTGCATTATAAGTGACTCAATTATTTCAATAGAAAATTTCGTGTCATTTCTGTAATCCAATCGTTACGCGTTTCACTATTTTATGTTTGGCCAGTATAGTCTATATGGATAATTGAGTGTAAAGATAGTATTAAATTAATCTATTAACATCCACGTCTCTTGATGAACTTATTATACGAATGTAAAACAATTAAGTTAATTGAGCTAAAATTCCGGATGATGTATTTGTGACTGGAAGACATGTTTTATTTTCAAGTGATTTTCAAGTGCTTGATTAATTCAGAATTATCTCATAGGTCAGATCTTATTAACTCATGAACCCGTAGTGATAAAGGTTGCTTTCCTTGAGAATATTGCACATTAGTCGGTTCGTAAAAACAATTATTAAAAAGGTTGCACTCGTCTCTTTAAATGAAGAATCAGTTACACGGCATATTTCTCAGATATATATATATATATCCAAGGAAAACTTCTAATTAACCGGATAGTTTTTTTGTTTTGTTTTGTAATTTCGCACAAAGCTACTCGAGGGCTATCTGTGCTAGCCGTCCCTAATTTAGCAGTGTAAGACTAGAGGGAAGGCAGCTAGTCATCACCACCCACCGCCAACTCTTGGGCTACTCTTTTACCAACGAAAAGTGGGATTGACCGTAACATTATACACCCCCACGGCTGGGAGGGCGAGCATGTTTGGC
Organism: Carcinoscorpius rotundicauda; assembly: GCA_011833715.1. Lineage (NCBI taxonomy): Eukaryota > Metazoa > Arthropoda > Merostomata > Xiphosura > Limulidae > Carcinoscorpius > Carcinoscorpius rotundicauda. Next base: position 73,175 of record MU033997.1, read on the forward strand.
GCGACTCAGGCGCGAACCCACGACCCTCAGATTACGAAGCGCACGTCTTAACGCGCTAGGCCGTGCCAGGCCTTAACCGGATAGAAGTCACTTGAAAATAAAAAGACTTACAAGCCAACCAAAACCAGTTATCACTACACTACAAGTCACGTGCAGTCACTTATAGTTATTTTTAGAGCACAGATAGCCTTCGGGTAGCTCTGTGCGAAATTACAAAATAACAAAAACAAAAGTTATCTTTAGATCTTACAACTCAGGTATGGTTGTTCATAATTATTTTCTCGTATTATGAGTTGCATGTAATGAAATATAACAATCTCTTTTAATATATTACAAGTGACACACGCTGTACCATTCGTTAAGTTTATGTCTCCACGACTACAATGTCTCCGTGGTTTCACATTACTGACTAAACTCTGGTGTCGACCTTGACTCGCAATTTTTTTCTGATAAAGCCAGTGTCTTTACAATAACCAAACCGGTAATGGCATTAACTATTATAGGCTGGTCAGGATCAACTGTACATTAGTTATAATTTTACAGTTGTAGTTAAATTATCGAAATATTATATCTTTATGTCTGTCATATGGTGTGGTTTTATGATTGCAATCATAGACGGGATGTTCTAAAAAGGTACACTGACACTGTATTTGGCTTTGTGGTATAATTGGGTATGTTTTCTTATAGCAAAGCCACAGCAAGTTATCTGCTGAGTCCACCGAGGGGAATCGAACCCCTGATTTTAGCGCTGTAAATCCGTAGACTTACCGCTGTAACAGCGGGGACATTTAGTAGGAATCACCTATTCTATGTACTGAAACCTAACTCACCGGATTCACTTTAACATACTTCATTGCTTTATTATAGGTATCATACGTCCTGTGTTTCGAAACCTTACTCGTTAAGTTCACGTTATCACAGGATATGGCTTCATGGTAGGTATCATACGTCCTGTGTTCCGAAACCTTACTCGTCAAGTTCACGTTAACACAGCATATGGCTTCATGGTAGGTATCATACGTACTGTGTTCCGAAACCTTACTCGTCAAGTTCACGTTAACACAACATATGGCTTCATGGTAGGTATCATACGTACTGTGTTCTTAAACCTTACTCGTCAAGTTCACGTTAACACAGCATATGGCTTCATGGTAGGTATCATACGTCCTGTGTTCCGAAACCTTACTCGTCAAGTTCACTTTGATTTTGGGGGTATTTTATCATTAGATCGTAATGGCTAAACTCGGATATCTTTTTACATGTAATACATCCTATGGATCAAGTCAATAGGAATCTTGAATATAAATTAAAACTATTATACTGTTTAAACAAATTACACAGAGCAAAATGTGGGTACTGCATACTTTATTAGTTGTAATATAGGGCTACGAGTTCTGTAGTTTGATTATCCAAATTGTTCGAATTCCTATCAATCTACCTGATTATTTCACGATACAGTATCAATAAGTTTATTCACACATATAAAAACGTTTTTGAGAGCCACTGTTAAGTGAAACCAATAATTTGAGAAGCAGAAATATGAAGCAACTCTCCACCTTGTGTGTACACTAAGACAAAATAAGTAGTTATTGACGGTTGACCTTCACAGCTGAGATCAAGTCGCTGATGTATAGAATGCATAACTTTATATGGTAATATGAGCAAACTTTAAGACAAGAGCTTGACGTTTGAAAGTTTGAAGTTTTATGAACATATTAGCAAAAGTAAACAGCATTGTGATCGGTAGTGATGACTCACTGGTTACTTTTTTTATATGTATAATATAGAAGCTACTCGATCTCTGGAACATGGTTCCTCAGTGATACCGGATGTGACGTCTGAACGTTTTCTGTCCAATGTGTACGAAACGCATCTGCAACTTTTTAGTATTTTTTTATAACACTATACCATTAATATTAATGAATTCTTTATTGACCAAAGTTCCTAGAACAAGATATGAAATATTTTGTTTTTAATCACGTTTTTTGCTTTGCGCTTAATTAATGTAACATACATGAAAATACAATTATATGTCGTGTTTCTACTGGTCTGCCATTGAAGTTCTATATGAGAGATATCTTCTGCATTATATTGCTTGGACTCAACGGATATATGGTACGAGTCAACCCCTCCCCCCTGCGCCGCAACTTTACCTGTCAAACACATTGTAGTGTTTTGTTTTAATGTAGAAACTATACACAAGATGTGCAAACATTCATGTTAATTGAGAATATTTTGAACAAACCCAAGCCATAACGAAACCGAACGACTGTCATAACACCATTAAAAGACTTCTACTCCTTTGATAGATTGTTTATGATTGAGTATTCATGATGAATACGTTTCGGAAGAGTTTCGAAACGTCGTCCTCTACACTTGTGTCTCCGTAACAAGTAGTTGTCGTCCGTCTATTCTACAAAGTTTCATCATTTCCTACTTCTCATTAACGATGGGTGAGTCCCAAGAAAACTATTAACTATTATTACCCTCCATTATGTGCGAGTTCCCCGAAACATCGTTAAAACACGTGCCATCATTCTTTGTTTGATCGGAGAATTCACGAAGAAGTAAAATATTTTCACAAGTGTTAGTTAATGATACGTGGCACGTTTCCTAAATCACTTGTCACCTATTGGTTGTGATAAGTGAGCATTCAAAATGCATTGTTGAAACGAGTGTATATTCAGTATGGTTAGTGAATTGTCCCTAGAACTCTTTCTACACTTCGGAATCGATGATTAAATTATCAAAGGTGTTGACAAAACACTTTTCGCTTCTCGTTCGAAGCCCGGCATGGCCAGGTGGATTGAAACGTTCTACTCATAATCTGAGGGTTGCGGGTTCGAGTCCCCGTCGCACTAAACATGCTGGCCCTTTCAGCCGTGGGGGCGTTATAATGTTACGATCAATCCCACTATTCGTGGACAAAAGAATAGCCCAAGACTTGGCAGTGGGTGGTGATGACTCGCTGCCTTCCCTTTAGTCTTAAACTACTAAATTAGGGACGGCTAGCGCAGATAGCCATCGTGTAACTTTGCGCGAAATTAAAAACAAAACAAAACCTTCTCGTTCGTTGGTGGTTAAGTTTAAACCCTCGTTACTTCTCAACTGCTGATGGACTGGTCTTAACGCCTACTGTTCAAACAGCCTGTCCTTCCTTTATGTTAAACGACACCTTCCTTCTCTGAGCTTTTAAGCCTGTGTTTTTCAAGCAAACATCACATAAATCTACGTTATGTGCGCTGCGATATAATAAACTTTAAAGCTTACCGCTGAGGTTGCGGGAGACATTAGTTGTCGAAAAATGAATTATTAAAAACAAAACTTATTGCTTGTGTTTTAGTTTCTAATAACCCTCTGAACGCACTTATCACGTCCGATTAGCCGTTAAAATAACACAATATCCAGAGTCGTGATGTCAATGACTGATAACCTACGTAACAAAAAACAGCATTTGATCAATAAAATATCAAAAATATATGTTTACTGGTATCTTGAAGTCACAAAATACGTATCTTTAGTGGTATGTTGAAGTCACAAAATACGTTTCTTTAGTAGTATATTAAGTCACAAAATACATATCTTTATTGCTTGTTAAAGTCTCAAAATACGTATCTTTAGTACTATATTGAAGTCACAAAATACGTAACATTAGTGGAATATTGAAGCCACATATACATATGTTTAATGGTATGTTGAAGTCACAAAATACATAACTCTACTGGTATCGTTCTTTTTTGTTTTAAATCCTTATTTTGTGAGCTTGTTCCAAACCTCTACAAGAAAAGATTTATTGCCTGGATGTCGCATCCAATTTTACGTCTGTAAAAATTAATGAAAAACAACATCAACAAATTTGTGGTCAGCTCATGAGTGACATCGTGGAAAACGGCAGCAAAGTTAAGGTCAGCGCTTTCTTTTCGTCTTCTAATAACTAGAGTTATAAATAAAAAATATGTCGTAATTCAGTTTTTATAATGCTGATATACTAAAGTATGAGAAGATTACAATATCTAACTGTTCAATATTCTGTCTAAAGTATGAGAAGATTACAATATCTAAGTGTTCGGTATTCTATCTAAAGTATGAGAAGATTGCAATATCTAACTGTTCAATATTCTGTCTAAAGTATGAGAAGATTACAATATCTAACTGTTCGGTATTCTATCTAAAGTATGAGAAGATTACAATATCTAACTGTTCAATATTCTGTCTAAAGTATGAGAAGATTATAATATCTAACTGTTCAATATTCTGTCTAAAGTATGAGAAGATTACAATATCTAACTGTTCAATATTCTGTCTAAAGTATGAGAAGATTATAATATCTAACTGTTCAATATTCTGTCTAAAGTATGAGAAGATTACAATATCTAACTGTTCAATATTCTGTCTAAAGTATGAGAAGATTATAATATCTAACTGTTCAATATTCTGTCTAAAGTATGAGAAGATTATAATATCTAACTGTTCAATATTCTGTCTAAAGTATGAGAAGATTACAATATCTAACTGTTCAATATTCTGTCTAAAGTATGAGAAGATTACAATATCTAACTGTTCAATATTCTATTTAAAGTATGAGAAGATTTCAATATCTAACTGTTTAGTATTCTATCTAAAGTACGAGAAGATTACAATATCTAACTGTTCAATATTCTATCTAAAGTACGAAAAGATTACAATATCTAACTGTTCAATATTCTGTCTAAAGTATGAGAAGATTACAATATCTAACTGTTTAGTATTCTATCTAAAGTATGAGAAGATTACAATATCTAACTGTTCAATATTATATCTAAAGTATGAGAAGATTACAATATCTAACTGTTCAATATTCTATTTAAAGTATGAGAAGATTTCAATATCTAACTGTTTAGTATTCTATCTAAAGTACGAGAAGATTACAATATCTAACTGTTCAATATTCTATCTAAAGTACGAAAAGATTACAATATCTAACTGTTCAATATTCTGTCTAAAGTATGAGAAGATTACAATATCTAACTGTTCAATATTCTATCTAAAGTACGAAAAGATTAGAATATCTAACTGTTCAATATTCTGTCTAAAGTATGAGAAGATTACAATATCTAACTGTTCAATATTCTGTCTAAAGTATGAGAAGATTATAATATCTAACTGTTCAATATTCTGTCTAAAGTATGAGAAGATTACAATATCTAACTGTTCAATATTCTGTCTAAAGTATGAGAAGATTACAATATCTAACTGTTTAGTATTCTATCTAAAGTATGAGAAGATTACAATATCTAACTGTTCAATATTCTATCCAAAGTATGAGAAGATTACAATATCTAACTGTTCAATATTCTATTTAAAGTATGAGAAGATTTCAATATCTAACTGTTTAGTATTCTATCTAAAGTACGAGAAGATTACAATATCTAACTGTTCAATATTCTGTCTAAAGTATGAGAAGATTATAATATCTAACTGTTCAATATTCTGTCTAAAGTATGAGAAGATTACAATATCTAACTGTTCAATATTCTGTCTAAACTATGAGAAGATTACAATATCTAACTGTTTAGTATTCTATCTAAAGTATGAGAAGATTACAATATCTAACTGTTCAATATTCTATCTAAAGTATGAGAAGATTACAATATCTAACTGTTCAATATTCTATTTAAAGTATGAGAAGATTTCAATATCTAACTGTTTAGTATTCTATCTAAAGTACGAGAAGATTACAATATCTAACTGTTCAATATTCTATCTAAAGTACGAAAAGATTACAATATCTAACTGTTCAATATTCTGTCTAAAGTATGAGAAGATTACAATATCTAACTGTTCAATATTCTGTCTAAAGTATGAGAAGATTATAATATCTAACTGTTCAATATTCTGTCTAAAGTATGAGAAGATTACAATATCTAACTGTTCAATATTCTGTCTAAAGTATGAGAAGATTACAATATCTAACTGTTTAGTAATCTATCTAAAGTATGAAAAGATTACAATATCTAACTGTTCAATATTCTATCTAAAGTATGAGAAGATTACAATATCTAACTGTTTCGTATTCTATCTAAAGTATGAGAAGATTACAATATCTAACTGTTTAGTATTCTATCTAAAGTATGAGAAGATTACAATATCTAACTGTTCAGTATTCTGTCTAAAGTATGAGAAGATTACAATATCTAACTGTTCAATATTCTATTTAAAGTATGAGAAGATTTCAATATCTAACTGTTTATTATTCTATCTAAAGTACGAGAAGATTACAATATCTAACTGTTCAATATTCTATCTAAAGTACGAAAAGATTACAATATCTAACTGTTCAATATTCTATTTAAAGTATGAGAAGATTTCAATATCTAACTGTTTAGTATTCTATCTAAAGTACGAGAAGATTACAATATCTAACTGTTCAATATTCTATCTAAAGTACGAAAGATTACAATATCTAACTGTTCAATATTCTGTCTAAAGTATGAGAAGATTACAATATCTAACTGTTTAGTATTCTATCTAAAGTATGAGAAGATTACAATATCTAACTGTTCAATATTCTATCTAAAGTATGAGAAGATTACAATATCTAACTGTTCAATATTCTATTTAAAGTATGAGAAGATTTCAATATCTAACTGTTTAGTATTCTATCTAAAGTACGAGAAGATTACAATATCTAACTGTTCAATATTCTATCTAAAGTACGAAAAGATTACAATATCTAACTGTTCAATATTCTGTCTAAAGTATGAGAAGATTACAATATCTAACTGTTTAGTATTCTATCTAAAGTATGAGAAGATTACAATATCTAACTGTTCAATATTCTATCTAAAGTATGAGAAGATTACAATATCTAACTGTTCAATATTCTATTTAAAGTATGAGAAGATTTCAATATCTAACTGTTTAGTATTCTATCTAAAGTACGAGAAGATTACAATATCTAACTGTTCAATATTCTATCTAAAGTACGAAAAGATTACAATATCTAACTGTTCAATATTCTGTCTAAAGTATGAGAAGATTACAATATCTAACTGTTCAATATTCTGTCTAAAGTATGAGAAGATTATAATATCTAACTGTTCAATATTCTGTCTAAAGTATGAGAAGATTACAATATCTAACTGTTCAATATTCTGTCTAAAGTATGAGAAGATTACAATATCTAACTGTTTAGTATTCTATCTAAAGTATGAGAAGATTACAATATCTAACTGTTCGGTATTCTATCTAAAGTATGAGAAGATTACAATATCTAACTGTTCAATATTCTATCTAAAGTACGAGAAGATTACAATATCTAACTGTTCAATATTCTATCTAAAGTATGAGAAGATTACAATATCTAACTGTTCAATATTCTATCTAAAGTACGAGAAGATTACAATATCTAACTGTTCAGTATTCTGTCTAAAGTATGAGAAGATTACAATATCTAACTGTTCAATATTCTATTTAAAGTATGAGAAGATTTCAATATCTAACTGTTTAGTATTCTATCTAAAGTACGAGAAGATACACGATCTAACTGTTCATATTCTATCTAAAGTACGAAAAGATTACAATATCTAACTGTTCAATATTCTGTCTAAAGTATGAGAAGATTACAATATCTAACTGTTTAGTATTCTATCTAAAGTATGAGAAGATTACAATATCTAACTGTTCAATATTCTATCTAAAGTATGAGAAGATTACAATATCTAACTGTTCAATATTCTATTTAAAGTATGAGAAGATTTCAATATCTAACTGTTTAGTATTCTATCTAAAGTACGAGAAGATTACAATATCTAACTGTTCAATATTCTATCTAAAGTACGAAAAGATTACAATATCTAACTGTTCAATATTCTGTCTAAAGTATGAGAAGATTACAATATCTAACTGTTCAAATTCGTCTAAAGTATGAGAAGATTATAATATCTAACTGTTCAATATTCTGTCTAAAGTATGAGAAGATTACAATATCTAACTGTTCAATATTCTGTCTAAAGTATGAGAAGATTACAATATCTAACTGTTCAATATTCTCTAAAGTATGAGAAGATTACAATATCTAACTGTTCAATATTCTCTAAAGTATGAGAAGATTACAATATCTAACTGTTAGTATTCTATCTAAAGTATGAGAAGATTACAATATCTAACTGTTCAATATTCTATCTAAAGTATGAGAAGATTACAATATCTAACTGTTCAATATTCTATCTAAAGTATGAGAAGATTACAATATCTAACTTTAGTATTCTATCTAAAGTAGAGAAGATTACAATATCTAACTGTTCATATTCTATCTAAAGTACGAAAGATTACAATATCTAATTATATTCTATCTAAATATCTAACTGTTCAATATTCTGTCTAAAGTATGAGAAGATTACAATATTAACTGCTTCAATATTCTCTGTCTAAAGTATGAGAAGATTACAATATCTAACTGTTCAATATTCTGTCTAAAGTATGAGAAGATTACAATATCTAACTGTTTAGTATTCTATCTAAAGTATGAGAAGATTACAATATCTAACTGTTCAATATTCTATCTAAAGTATGAGAAGATTACAATATCTAACTGTTCAATATTCTATTTAAAGTATGAGAAGATTTCAATATCTAACTGTTTAGTATTCTATCTAAAGTACGAGAAGATTACAATATCTAACTGTTCAATATTCTGTCTAAAGTATGAGAAGTTTATAATATCTAACTGTTCAATATTCTGTCTAAAGTATGAGAAGATTACAATATCTAACTGTTCAATATTCTGTCTAAAGTATGAGAAGATTACAATATCTAACTGTTTAGTATTCTATCTAAAGTATGAGAAGATTACAATATCTAACTGTTCAATATTCTATCTAAAGTATGAGAAGATTACAATATCTAACTGTTTAGTATTCTATCTAAAGTATGAGAAGATTACAATATCTAACTGTTTAGTATTCTATCTAAAGTATGAGAAGATTACAATATCTAACTGTTCAATATTCTATCTAAAGTATGAGAAGATTGCAATATCTAACTGTTCAGTATTCTGTCTAAAGTATGAGAAGATTACAATATCTAACTGTTTAGTATTCTATCTAAAGTACGAGAAGATTACAATATCTAACTGTTCAATATTCTATCTAAAGTATGAGAAGATTACAATATCTAACTGTTCAATATTCTATCTAAAGTACGAGAAGATTACAATATCTAACTGTTCAGTATTCTGTCTAAAGTATGAGAAGATTACAATATCTAACTGTTCAATATTCTATTTAAAGTATGAGAAGATTTCAATATCTAACTGTTTAGTATTCTATCTAAAGTACGAGAAGATTACAATATCTAACTGTTCAATATTCTATCTAAAGTACGAAAAGATTACAATATCTAACTGTTCAATATTCTATCTAAAGTATGAGAAGATTACAATATCTAACTGTTCAATATTCTATCTAAAGTACGAGAAGATTACAATATCTAACTGTTCAATATTCTATCTAAAGTACGAAAAGATTACAATATCTAACTGTTCTAGTATTCTGTCTAAAGTATGAGAAGATTACAATATCTAACTGTTCAATATTCTATCTAAAGTACGAGAAGATTACAATATCTAACTTTCAATATTCTATCTAAAGTAGAAAGATTACAATATCTAACTGTTTAGTATTCTATCTAAAGTATGAGAAGATTACAATATCTAACTTTCATATTCTATCTAAAGTATGAGAAGATTACAATATCTAACTGTTTAGTATTCTGTCTAAAGTATGAGAAGATTACAATATCTAACTGTTATATTCTATCTAAAGTATGAGAAGATTCAATATCTAACTGTTTAGTATTCTATCTAAAGTATGAGAAGATTACAATATCTAACTGTTTAGTATTCTGTCTAAAGTATGAGAAGATTACAATATCTAACTGTTCAATATTCTATCTAAAGTACGAAAAGATTACAATATCTAACTGTTTAGTATTCTGTCTAAAGTATGAGAAGATTACAATATCTAACTGTTCAATATTCTATATTAAAGTATGAGAAGATTCAATATCTAACTGTTTATATTCTATTAAAGTATGAGAAGTTACAATATCTAACTGTTTAGTATTCTATCTAAAGTACGAGAAGATTACAATATCTAACTGTTCAATATTCTATCTAAAGTACGAAAGATTACAATATCTAACTGTTAGTATTCTGTCTAAAGTATGAGAAGATTACAATATCTAACTGTTCAATATTCTATCTAAAGTACGAGAAGATTACAATATCTAACTTTAGTATTCTATCTAAAGTATGAGAAGATTACAATATCTAACTGTTAGTATTCTATCTAAAGTATGAGAAGATTACAATATCTAACTGTTCATATTCTATCTAAAGTATGAGAAGATTACAATATCTAACTGTTTAGTATTCTATCTAAAGTATGAGAAGATTACAATATCTAACTGTTAGTATTCTATCTAAAGTATGAGAAGATTACAATATCTAACTGTTCATATTCTATCTAAAGTATGAGAAGATTACAATATCTAACTGTTCAGTATTCTATCTAAAGTATGAGAAGATTACAATATCTAACTGTTATATTCTATCTAAAGTATGAGAAGATTACAATATCTAACTGTTCAATATTCTATCTAAAGTATGAGAAGATTACAATATCTAACTGTTCATATTCTCTAAAGTATGAGAAGATTACAATATCTAACTGTTCAATATTCTGTCTAAAGTATGAGAAGATTACAATATCTAACTGTTCAATATTCTGTCTAAAGTATGAGAAGATTACAATATCTAACTGTTCATATTCTGTCTAAAGTATGAGAAGATTACAATATCTAACTGTTAGTATTCTATCTAAAGTATGAGAAGATTACAATATCTAACTGTTCATATTCTTCTAAAGTATGAGAAGATTACAATATCTAACTGTTATATTCTATCTAAAGTATGAAAGATTACAATATCTAACTGTTCAATATTCTGTCTAAAGTATGAGAAGATTACAATATCTAACTGTTCAATATTCTGTCTAAAGTATGAGAAGATTACAATATCTAACTGTTCAATATTCTGTCTAAAGTATGAGAAGATTACAATATCTAACTGTTCAATATTCTATCTAAAGTATGAGAAGATTACAATATCTAACTGTTCAATATTCTGTCTAAAGTATGAGAAGATTACAATATCTAACTGTTCAATATTCTGTCTAAAGTATGAGAAGATTACAATATCTAACTGTTTAGTATTCTATCTAAAGTATGAGAAGATTACAATATCTAACTGTTCAATATTCTATCTAAAGTACGAGAAGATTACAATATCTAACTGTTCAATATTCTATCTAAAGTATGAAAAGATTACAATATCTAACTGTTCAATATTCTGTCTAAAGTACGAGAAGATTACAATATCTAACTGTTCAATATTCTATCTAAAGTACGAAAGATTACAATATCTAACTGTTCAATATTCTGTCAAGTATGAGAAGATTACAATATCTAACTGTTATATTCTGTCAAAGTATGAGAAGATTACAATATCTAACTGTTCAATATTCTGTCTAAAGTATGAGAAGATTACAATATCTAACTGTTTCATATTCTGTCTAAAGTATGAGAAGATTACAATATCTAACTGTTTATATTCTATCTAAAGTATGAGAAGATTACAATATCTAACTGTTCAGTCTATCTAAAGTATGAGAGAAGATTACAATATCTAACTGTTCAATATTCTATTCTAAAGTATGAGAAGATTCAATATCTAACTGTTTATATTCTATCTAAAGTATGAGAAGATTACAATATCTAACTGTTCAATATTCTGTCTAAAGTATGAGAAGATTACAATATCTAACTGTTCAATTCTATCTAAAGTATGAGAAGATTACAATATCTAACTGTTTATATTCTATCTAAAGTATGAGAAGATTACAATATCTAACTGTTTATATTCTATCTAAAGTATGAGAAGATTACAATATCTAACTGTTCAATATTCTATCTAAAGTATGAGAAGATTACAATATCTAACTGTTAGTATTCTATCTAAAGTATGAGAAGATTACAATATCTAACTGTTTAGTATTCTATCTAAAGTATGAGAAGATTACAATATCTAACTGTTCAATATTCTATCTAAAGTATGAGAAGATTAAATATCTAACTGTTCAGTATTCTGTCTAAAGTATGAGAAGATTACAATATCTAACTGTTTAGTATTCTATCAAAGTATGAGAAGATTACAATATCTAACTGTTCAATATTCTATCTAAAGTATGAGAAGATTACAATATCTAACTGTTCAATATTCTATCTAAAGTATGAGAAGATTACAATATCTAACTGTTCATATTCTATCTAAAGTATGAGAAGATTACAATATCTAACTGTTCAAATTCTATCTAAAGTATGAGAAGATTCAATATCTAACTGTTTAGTATTCTATCTAAAGTACGAGAAGATTACAATATCTAACTGTTCAATATTCTATCTAAAGTACGAAAGATTACAATATCTAACTGTTCATATTCTCGCTAAAGTATGAGAAGATTACAATATCTAACTGTTCAATATTCTATCTAAAGTACGAGAAGATTACAAATCTAACTGTTGAATATTCTATCTAAGTACGAAAAGATTACAATATCTAACTGTTCAGTATCTGTCTAAAGTATGAGAAGATTACAAGTATCTAACTGTTCAATATTCTATCTAAAGTACGAGAAGATTACAATATCTAACTGTTCAATATTCTATCTAAAGTACGAAAAGATTACAATATCTAACTGTTTAGTATTCTGTCTAAAGTATGAGAAGATTACAAATCTAACTGTTCAATATCTATTTAAAGTATGAGAAGATTACAATATCTAACTGTTTAGTATTCTGTCTAAAGTATGAAGAAGATACAATATCTAACTGTTAGTATTCTATCTAAAGTATGAGAAGATTCAATATCTAACTGTTTAGTATTCTATCTAAAGTATGAGAAGATTACAATATCTAACTGTTAGTTTCTGTCTAAAGTATGAGAAGATTACAATATCTAACTGTTCAAATTCTATTTGAATAGAAGATTACAATATCTAACTGTTTAGTATTCTGTCTAAATATGAGAAGATTACAATATCTAACTGTTCAATATTCTATTTTAAAGTATGAGAAGATTTCAATTTCTAACTAGTTATTCTTTAAAGTATGAGAAGATTTAAATATCTAACTGTTTAGTATTCTATCTAAGGTACGAGAAGATTACAATATCTAACTGTTCAATATTCTATCTAAAGTACGAAAGATTACAATATCTAACTGTTTAGTATTCTGTCTAAAGTATGAGAAGATTACAATATCTAACTGTTCAATATTCTATTTAAAGTATGAGAAGATTTCAATATCTAACTGTTTAGTATTCTATCAAAGTATGAGAAGATTACAATATCTAACTGTTTAGTATTCTATCTAAAGTATGAGAAGATTACAATATCTAACTGTTCAATATTCTTCTAAAGTACGAGAAGATTACAAATCTAACTGTTTAGTATTCTACCTAAAGTATGAGAAGATTTCAATATCTAACTGTTCAATATTCTATTTAAAGTATGAGAAGATTACAATATCTAACTGTTCAGTATTCTATTTAAAGTATGAGAAGATTACAATATCTAACTGTTCAGTATTCTATCTAAGTACGAGAAGATTACAATATCTAAGTTTAGTATTCTATCTAAGTATGAGAAGATTAGAATATCTAAACTGTTCAATTTCTGTTAAAGTATGAGAAGATTACAATATCTAACTGTTCAGTATTCTGTCTAAAGTATGAGAAGATTACAATATCTAACTGTTCAAATCTTGTCTAAAGTATGAGAAGATTATAATATCTAACTGTTCAATATTCTGTCTAAAGATTAGAAGATTACAATATCTAACTGTTCAATATTCTGTCTAAAGTATGAGAAGATTACAATATCTAACGTTTAGTATTCTATCTAAAGTATGAGAAGATTACAATATCTAACTGTTCAATATTCTATCTAAAGTATGAGAAGATTACAATATCTAACTGTTCAATATTCTATTTAAAGTATGAAGATTCAATATCTAACTGTTTAGTATTCTATCTAAGTACGAGAAGATTACAATATCTAACTGTTCAATATTCTATCTAAAGTACGAAAAGATTACAATATCTAACTGTTCAATATTCTGTCTAAAGTAATGAGAAGATTACAATATGAACTGTTCAATATTCTGTCTAAAGTATGAGAAGATTACAATATCTAATGTTTAGTATTCTATCTAAAGTATGAGAAGATTACAATATCTAACTGTTCAATTTCTATCTAAAGTATGAGAAGATTACAATATCTAACTGTTAATATTCTATTTAAAGTATGAGAAGATTTCAATATCTAACTGTTTAGTATTCTATCTAAAGTACGAGAAGATTACAATATCTAACTGTTCAATATTCTGTCTAAAGTATGAGAAGATTATAATATCTAACTGTTCAATATTCTGTCTAAAGTATGAGAAGATTACAATATCTAACTGTTCAATATTCTGTCTAAAGTATGAGAAGATTACAATATCTAACTGTTTAGTATTCTATCTAAGTATGAGAAGATTACATATCTAACTGTTCAATATTCTATCTAAAGTATGAGAAGATTACAATATCTAACTGTTTAGTATTCTATCTAAAGTATGAGAAGATTACAATATCTAACTGTTTAGTATTCTATCTAAAGTATGAGAAGATTACAATATCTAACTGTTCAATATTCTATCTAAAGTATGAGAGGTTGCAATATCTAACTGTTCGTATTCTGTCTAAGTATGAGAAGATTACAATATCTAACTGTTAGTATTCTATCTAAGTACGAGAAGATTACAATATCTAACTGTTCAATATTCTATCTAAAGTATGAGAAGATTACAATATCTAACTGTTCAATATTCTATCTAAAGTACGAGAAGATTACAATATCTAACTGTTCAGTATTCTGTCTAAAGTATGAGAAGATTACAATATCTAACTGTTCAATATTCTATTTAAAGTATGAGAAGATTACAATATCTAACTGTTCAATATTCTATCTAAAGTACGAGAAGATTACAATATCTAACTGTTGAATATTCTATCTAAAGTACGAAAAGATTACAATATCTAACTGTTCAGTATTCTGTCTAAAGTATGAGAAGATTACAATATCTAACTGTTCAATATTCTATCTAAAGTACGAGAAGATTACAATATCTAACTGTTCAATATTCTATCTAAAGTACGAAAAGATTACAATATCTAACTGTTTAGTATTCTGTCTAAAGTATGAGAAGATTACAATATCTAACTGTTCAATATTCTATTTAAAGTATGAGAAGATTACAATATCTAACTGTTTAGTATTCTGTCTAAAGTATGAGAAGATTACAATATCTAACTGTTTAGTATTCTATCTAAAGTATGAGAAGATTTCAATATCTAACTGTTTAGTATTCTATCTAAAGTATGAGAAGATTACAATATCTAACTGTTTAGTATTCTGTCTAAAGTATGAGAAGATTACAATATCTAACTGTTCAATATTCTATTTGAAGTATGAGAAGATTACAATATCTAACTGTTCAATATTCTGTCTAAAGTATGAGAAGATTACAATATCTAACTGTTCAATATTCTGTCTAAAGTATGAGAAGATTACAATATCTAACTGTTTAGTATTCTATCTAAAGTATGAGAAGATTACAATATCTAACTGTTCAATATTCTATCTAAAGTATGAGAAGATTACAATATCTAACTGTTCAATATTCTATTTAAAGTATGAGAAGATTTCAATATCTAACTGTTTAGTATTCTATCTAAAGTACAAGAAGATTACAATATCTAACTGTTCAATATTCTGTCTAAAGTATGAGAAGATTATAATATCTAACTGTTCAATATTCTGTCTAAAGTATGAGAAGATTACAATATCTAACTGTTCAATATTCTGTCTAAAGTATGAGAAGATTACAATATCTAACTGTTTAGTATTCTATCTAAAGTATGAGAAGATTACAATATCTAACTGTTCAATATTCTATCTAAAGTATGAGAAGATTACAATATCTAACTGTTTAGTATTCTATCTAAAGTATGAGAAGATTACAATATCTAACTGTTTAGTATTCTATCTAAAGTATGAGAAGATTGCAATATCTAACTGTTCAATATTCTATCTAAAGTATGAGAAGATTGCAATATCTAACTGTTCAGTATTCTGTCTAAAGTATGAGAAGATTACAATATCTAACTGTTTAGTATTCTATCTAAAGTACGAGAAGATTACAATATCTAACTGTTCAATATTCTATCTAAAGTATGAGAAGATTACAATATCTAACTGTTCAATATTCTATTTAAAGTACGAGAAGATTACAATATCTAACTGTTCAGTATTCTGTCTAAAGTATGAGAAGATTACAATATCTAACTGTTTAGTATTCTATCTAAAGTATGAGAAGATTTCAATATCTAACTGTTTAGTATTCTATCTAAAGTATGAGAAGATTACAATATCTAACTGTTTAGTATTCTGTCTAAAGTATGAGAAGATTACAATATCTAACTGTTCAATATTCTATTTGAAGTATGAGAAGATTACAATATCTAACTGTTTAGTATTCTGTCTAAAGTATGAGAAGATTACAATATCTAACTGTTCAATATTCTATTTAAAGTATGAGAAGATTTCAATTTCTAACTGTTTAGTATTCTATTTAAAGTATGAGAAGATTTCAATATCTAACTGTTTAGTATTCTATCTAAAGTACGAGAAGATTACAATATCTAACTGTTCAATATTCTATCTAAAGTACGAAAAGATTACAATATCTAACTGTTCAATATTCTGTCTAAAGTATGAGAAGATTACAATATCTAACTGTTCAATATTCTGTCTAAAGTATGAGAAGATTACAATATCTAACTGTTCAATATTCTATCTAAAGTATGAGAAGATTACAATATCTAACTGTTCAATATTCTATCTAAAGTATGAGAAGATTACAATATCTAACTGTTAGTATTCTATCTAAAGTATGAGATGATACAATAACTGTTCAATATTCTATCTAAAGTATGAGAAGATTACAATATCTAACTGTTCATATTCTATTCTAAAGTATGAGAAGATTACAATATCTAACTGTTTAGTATTCTATCTAAAGTACAAGAAGATTACAATATCTAACTGTTCAATATTCTATCTAAAGTAAGAAGATTACAATATCTAACTGTTCAATATTCTATCTAAAGTATGAGAAGATTACAATATCTAACTGTTCATATTCTGTCTAAAGTATGAGAAGATTACAATATCTAACTGTTATATTCTATCTAAAGTATGAGAAGATTACAATATCTAACTGTTCAATATTCTATCTAAAGTACGAGAAGATTACAATATCTAACTTTAGTATTCTATCTAAAGTATGAGAAGATTACAATATCTAACTGTTTAGTATTCTATCTAAAGTATGAGAAGATTACAATATCTAACTTTCTATTCTATCTAAAGTATGAGAAGATTACAATATCTAACTGTTTAGTATTGTCTAAAGTATGAGAAGATTACAATATCTAACTGTTTAGTATTCTATCTAAAGTATGAGAAGATTACAATATCTAACTGTTTATATTCTATCTAAAGTATGAGAAGATTACAATATCTAACTGTTATATTCTATCTAAAGTACGAGAAGATTACAATATCTAACTGTTCAGTATTCTGTCTAAAGTATGAGAAGATTACAATATCTAACTGTTCAATATTCTATCTAAAGTATGAGAAGATTACAATATCTAACTGTTTAGTATTCTATCTAAAGTATGAGAAGATTACAATATCTAACTGTTATATTCTATCTAAAGTATGAAAGATTACAATATCTAACTGTTCAATATTCTATCTAAAGTATGAGAAGATTACAATATCTAACTGTTCAATATTCTATCTAAAGTATGAGAAGATTACAATATCTAACTGTTCATATTCTATCTAAAGTACGAAAGATTACAATATCTAACTGTTAGTATTCTTCTAAAGTATGAGAAGATTCAATATCTAACTGTTCAATATTCTTTAAAGTATGAGAAGATTACAATATCTAACTGTTTAGTATTCTATCTAAAGTACGAGAAGATTACAATATCTAACTGTTTCAATATTCTATCTAAAGTAGAAGATTACAATATCTAACTGTTCAATATTCTATCTAAAGTATGAGAAGATTACAATATCTAACTGTTATATTCTATCTAAAGTAGAAGATTACAATATCTAACTGTTCATATTCTATCTAAAGTACGAAAAGATTACAATATCTAACTGTTAGTATTCTGTCTAAAGTATGAGAAGATTACAATATCTAACTGTTCAATATTCTATCTAAAGTATGAGAAGATTACAATATCTAACTGTTATATTCTATCTAAAGTACGAGAAGATTACAATATCTAACTGTTTAGTATTCTGTCTAAAGTATGAGAAGATTACAATATCTAACTTTCAATATTCTATCTAAAGTATGAGAAGATTACAATATCTAACTGTTTTAGTATTCTCTAAAGTATGAGAAGATTACAATATCTAACTGTTCAATATTCTATTAAAGTAGAGAAGATTACAATATCTAACTGTTTCAGTATTCTATAAGTATGAGAAGATTACAATATCTAACTGTTCAATATTCTATCTAAAGTACGAAAGATTACAATATCTAACTGTTTAGTATTCTGTCTAAAGTATGAGAAGATTACAATATCTAACTGTTCAATATTCTATTTAAAGTATGAGAAGATTCAATATCTAACTGTTAGTATTCTGTCTAAAGTATGAGAAGATTACAATATCTAACTGTTATATTCTGTCTAAAGTATGAGAAGATTAATATCTAACTGTTCAATATTCTATCTAAAGTATGAGAAGATTACAATATCTAACTGTTATATTCTCTAAAGTATGAGAAGATTACAATATCTAACTGTTTATATTCTATCTAAAGTATGAGAAGATTACAATATCTAACTGTTCATATTCTATTTAAAGTATGAGAAGATTACAATATCTAACTGTTCATATTCTATTAAAGTACGAGAAGATTACAATATCTAACTGTTTAGTATTCTATCTAAAGTATGAGAAGATTACAATATCTAACTGTTCAATATTCTATTTAAAGTAGAGAAGATTACAATATCTAACTGTTCATATTCTGTCTAAGTATGAGAAGATTACAATATCTAACTGTTCAATATTCTGTCTAAAGTATGAGAAGATTACAATATCTAACTGTTCAATATTCTGTCTAAAGTATGAGAAGTTACAATATCTAACTGTTATATTCTGTCTAAAGTATGAGAAGATTACAATATCTAACTTAGTATTCTATCTAAAGTATGAGAAGATTACAATATCTAACTGTTCAATATTCTATCTAAAGTATGAGAAGATTCAATATCTAACTGTTAGTATTCTATTAAAGTACGAGAAGATTTCAATATCTAACTGTTTATATTCTATCTAAAGTACGAGAAGATTACAATATCTAACTGTTCAATATTCTATCTAAAGTACGAAAAGATTACAATATCTAACTGTTCAATATTCTGTCTAAAGTATGAGAAGATTACAATATCTAACTGTTTAGTATTCTATCTAAAGTATGAGAAGATTACAATATCTAACTGTTCAATATTCTATCTAAAGTATGAGAAGATTACAATATCTAACTGTTTAGTATTCTATCTAAAGTATGAGAAGATTACAATATCTAACTGTTTAGTATTCTATCTAAAGTATGAGAAGATTACAATATCTAACTGTTCAATATTCTATCTAAAGTATGAGAGGTTGCAATATCTAACTGTTCAGTATTCTGTCTAAAGTATGAGAAGATTACAATATCTAACTGTTTAGTATTCTATCTAAAGTACGAGAAGATTACAATATCTAACTGTTCAATATTCTATCTAAAGTATGAGAAGATTACAATATCTAACTGTTCAATATTCTATCTAAAGTACGAGAAGATTACAATATCTAACTGTTGAATATTCTATCTAAAGTACGAAAAGATTACAATATCTAACTGTTCAGTATTCTGTCTAAAGTATGAGAAGATTACAATATCTAACTGTTCAATATTCTATCTAAAGTACGAGAAGATTACAATATCTAACTGTTCAATATTCTATCTAAAGTACGAAAAGATTACAATATCTAACTGTTTAGTATTCTGTCTAAAGTATGAGAAGATTACAATATCTAACTGTTCAATATTCTATTTAAAGTATGAGAAGATTACAATATCTAACTGTTTAGTATTCTGTCTAAAGTATGAGAAGATTACAATATCTAACTGTTTAGTATTCTATCTAAAGTATGAGAAGATTTCAATATCTAACTGTTTAGTATTCTATCTAAAGTATGAGAAGATTACAATATCTAACTGTTTAGTATTCTGTCTAAAGTATGAGAAGATTACAATATCTAACTGTTCAATATTCTATTTGAAGTATGAGAAGATTACAATATCTAACTGTTTAGTATTCTGTCTAAAGTATGAGAAGATTACAATATCTAACTGTTCAATATTCTATTTAAAGTATGAGAAGATTTCAATTTCTAACTGTTTAGTATTCTATTTAAAGTATGAGAAGATTTCAATATCTAACTGTTTAGTATTCTATCTAAAGTACGAGAAGATTACAATATCTAACTGTTCAATATTCTATCTAAAGTACGAAAAGATTACAATATCTAACTGTTTAGTATTCTGTCTAAAGTATGAGAAGATTACAATATCTAACTGTTCAATATTCTATTTAAAGTATGAGAAGATTTCAATATCTAACTGTTTAGTATTCTATCTAAAGTATGAGAAGATTACAATATCTAACTGTTTAGTATTCTATCTAAAGTATGAGAAGATTACAATATCTAACTGTTCAATATTCTATCTAAAGTACGAGAAGATTACAATATCTAACTGTTTAGTATTCTACCTAAAGTATGAGAAGATTACAATATCTAACTGTTCAATATTCTATTTAAAGTATGAGAAGATTACAATATCTAACTGTTCAGTATTCTATTTAAAGTATGAGAAGATTACAATATCTAACTGTTCAGTATTCTATCTAAAGTACGAGAAGATTACAATATCTAACTGTTTAGTATTCTATCTAAAGTATGAGAAGATTACAATATCTAACTGTTCAATATTCTATTTAAAGTATGAGAAGATTACAATATCTAACTGTTCAGTATTCTATTTAAAGTATGAGAAGATTACAATATCTAACTGTTTAGTATTCTATCTAAAGTACGAGAAGATTACAATATCTAACTGTTTAGTATTCTATCTAAAGTACGAGAAGATTACAATATCTATCTGTTTAGTATTCTGTCTAAAGTATGAGAAGATTACAATATCTAACTGTTCAATATTCCATCTTGCATTGGTTTTGTTTGTTTTGAATTTCGCGCAAAGCTAATAACAACTAACTACGCTAGCCGTCGCTAATTTAACAGCATAAACTAGAGGGATGGCAGGTAGCCATCACCACTAACCACCAATTCTTGGGCTAATTTTTTATCAACAAATAATTGGATTGGCCATCATATTATAACGCCCTCACGGCTGAAAGAGCGAGCAATTTTTGGTGTGACGTGGATTCGAACTCGCGACGCTCACATAACGAGTCGAGTGTCTTAACCACCTGACCATGCTGGACCATCTACATTCATAACTGACGAAAAAAATCAAATTTGAAGGAAAAATGTTAAAGTTTTTACTATTTAGCTGTCACTATCAGTAAACAGTGTTAAATTAAAGACCGAGTCTCTGGGTGATAAATTCGTACCAACATGAGTCTAACTTTGCAGGAAACTGTGTTAATCGTGTGTTACTAAGTAACTCACTTGAAGGTCTTATAAACCATCTGTTATTGCGAACATTAATCAAATTTCGCTGTTGTTTTTGTTATGAGACTATAAACGTTGTTTGATGTTACGTATCTTAAATATATTCACTTCACTAAGTGGGTTAAACACTTGTTCTCATATTTTGTTTATTTGTCCATAATACAAGGTAAGATAACAAAAGTACTTCACTGGGCGAAAAATATTTTATAAGATATAAGGAAGTGTTAGATGTGATGAGCCTCATAATAGTTGTGGGTGAAGATATTTACTTGTCTACATCACAGTCGTGGAGATTCGAAGCTTAAAGTGTGAATCACAGCACAACAATTGTGGCTTAAAGATGTGATGGTTTCACAGCAGTTGAGAGGTCTAAGTTTTAGATGTGATGTACCTTATAATAGTTGTGGGTTTCAAGTTTGTAAGATCTAAATTCATAACACCGACAATATGCACTATCAATAGTTTCGTATTGTTCTGTATGCCTGTTTCGACAGGTTTTGAAATCAGCTACGTTCCTCTATGGTCAGCCCTTATACTTTAACAACCATTAAAATAACCAGTTCTCTTTTCCACTTTACCGAACGTCCACAACAGAACGATTTCTGGCAGCTTTTGTTCAGGAATCAATTCGCTCGTCTTCTACACGTTATATTTTCTATTCGTCGAATGTAATCACTGTTGACGTTACCCTATTGGCTTGAGATACAACTCATGAAATATCCGATACTGTCGTCCTGCTTTAGTGGAACAAGTGTAGTTTCACTACAGCTCGTATAAAACTACTGTCATGATCTGATGCTAGCTATAGTTTCACTACAGTTTGTATAAAACTAATGTCGTGATCTGATGCTAGCTGTAGTTTCACTACAGTTTGTATAAAACTACTGTCGTGATCTGATGCTAGCTATAGTTTCACTACAGTTCGTATAAAACTACTGTCATGACCTGATGCTAGCTATAGTTTCACTACACTTTGTATAAAACTACTGTCGTGATCTGATGCTAGCTATAGTTTCACTACAGTTTGTATAAAACTACTGTAATGATCTGATGCTAGCTATAGTTTCACTACAGCTCGTATAAAACTACTGTCATGATCTGATGCTAGCTATAGTTTCACTACAGTTTGTATAAAACTAATGTCGTGATCTGATGCTAGCTGTAGTTTCACTACAGTTTGTATAAAACTACTGTCATGATCTGATGCTAGCTATAGTTTCACTACAGTTTGTATAAAACTAATTTCGTGATCTGATGCTAGCTATAGTTTCACTACAGTTTGTATAAAACTAATGTCGTGATCTGATGCTAGCTATAGTTTCACTACAGCTCGTATAAAACTACTGTCATGATCTGATGCTAGCTATAGTTTCACTACAGTTTGTATAAAACTAATGTCGTGATCTGATGCTAGCTATAGTTTCACTACAGTTTGTATAAAACTACTGTAATGATCTGATGCTAGCTATAGTTTCACTACAGCTCGTATAAAACTACTGTCATGATCTGATGCTAGCTATAGTTTCACTACAGTTTGTATAAAACTAATGTCGTGATCTGATGCTAGCTGTAGTTTCACTACAGTTTGTATAAAACTACTGTCATGATCTGATGCTAGCTATAGTTTCACTACAGTTTGTATAAAACTAATTTCGTGATCTGATGCTAGCTATAGTTTCACTACAGTTTGTATAAAACTACTGTAATGATCTGATGCTAGCTATAGTTTCACTACAGCTCGTATAAAACTACTGTCATGATCTGATGCTAGCTATAGTTTCACTACAGTTTGTATAAAACTAATGTCGTGATCTGATGCTAGCTGTAGTTTCACTACAGTTTGTATAAAACTACTGTCATGATCTGATGCTAGCTATAGTTTCACTACAGTTTGTATAAAACTAATTTCGTGATCTGATGCTAGCTATAGTTTCACTACAGTTTGTAAGATACTACTGTCATGATCTGATGCTAGCTATATTTTCACTACAGTTTGTATAAAACTACTGTCACGATCTGATGCTAGCTATAGTTTCACTACAGTTTGTATAACACTAATGTCTTGACTTGATACTGTCTCTAATGTATTTGTATTCGGACCACGTATTAATTTTCATTTCACATAATTGGAGTTGATAGTCGAGAATGACTAAGGTTCATCTTTTCTACTTCGTTGTCTCCAGCAGCTCAGCGGTAAATGAATATGCTTGTGATCAACAACCTATCAAACGTAGCTCATTTTAAATCTCCCATGATATTAAAAACCTATGACAAACATAAATTAGAATAAGAAAAAAAAATTATATTATTTGTAACGAAATGAGCAGTTCTTATTGCCACGTGTTTTTGTCCCATTCGAAAGGCGTTGCCACAAGCTTTCAGTAACAGCTTCCCTGTCAGTATTGCGTCGTTGCACGAGTATACGTTTGTTGTGAATGAAATACAAGGAGACGCTGAACCCCGGTTGACTCTGCAGATAGCCCCATGTGGAGTTGCTGTAAGATAACATAAACACACACGCGCTAAGCCTGCTGTCTGTGGCACCACGACTCGCTTCTGCAACGCCACGATACAGAATTATGATATTTCTAAATATGTGACGTAAAGAAAGTGTTTGTCAAATTGAACAGACTCTGGAAACTAGAAACACAACTCACAAGTGCTCTGACTTTTCAGAGGTTTCTCCAGCCTGTGATAACAATATTTCCTCCAAGTGTTCAGCATGATATTATAAGTTAATAACAACACACAGCGCGTTCATTTTTGGACAAAGATCTATAAACTTTCTCTGTGTCTTTAGACAAAATAAACGCAAACGAACTTGGCAGGGGTTCAGTTTAGAGAGAGAGAAGTATTAAGAATTCCCTCCCCCACTGGGGTGATCAGGAAAGTTGTGGTTCCTCTTCGTCCCCTCACGTGAAAGATTATTTAACTGTGCTTGAAATTTCACCGGTATTTAATTTTTACTTGTTTAAGGTGATGAAGTGCGATGAGGCATTATAAAATTAACATGTGAGAAAAGAGGAAGTGAAACAAAGGTGGCAAAGGAGAAGTGAGCCAGGCCAGAGCCCGAGAATCGGCACAGGAGAAGTGAGGCAGGCCAGGGCCCAAAAGGCAGCACAGGAGAAGTGAGCCAGGCCAGAGCCCGAAAGGCAGCACAGGAGAAGTGAGCCAGGCCAGAGCCCGACAGGTGGCACAGGAGAACTGAGGCAGGCCAGAGCCCGAAAGGTAGCACAGGAGAAGTGAGCCAGGCCAGAGCCCGAAAGGCAGCACAGGAGAAGTGAGCCAGGCCAGAGCCCGAAACGCAGCACAGGAGAAGTGAGGCAGGCCAGAGCCCGACAGTCGGCACAGGAGAAGTGAGCCAGGCCAGAGCCCGACAGTCGGCACAGGAGAAGTGAGCCAGGCCAGAGCCCGACAGTCGGCACAGGAGAAGTGAGCCAGGCCAGAGCCCGACAGTCAGCACAGGAGAAGTGAGCCAGACCAGAGCCTGATAGGTGGCACAGGAGAAGTAAGGCAGGCCAGAGCCCGACAAGTGGTACGGGAAAAGTGAGGCAGGCCAGAGCCCGACAAGTGGTACAGGAAAAGTGAGGCAGGCCAGAGCCCGACAAGCAAATATCAAAGTGAAACGACCCGATTCAAGGCTGGGTGATAGTGTTACCTTGGCAAGGATCTGAAGATCCAATGTCTGAGATTTGGATGTGGGGGGAGGGAACGGAAGTGCCCCGAGAAAACCCACTTTCACAAGACAGGACAAGAAACATTCCTTTATTATTTTGGACAGAGCTCTAGAAGAGTTCTGTGTACTACAATAAGTACACAGAACTCTTCTAGAGCTCTGTCCAAAATAATAAAAGGTGTTGTGGTTCTACTGCACTATAAACTTAATAATGTGAACAAAATTTCCTAATTATTTCAGACTACTTCATTTTTTGTATACATATTCCGTAAAGTTATCTTTTTCACTTCAAATGACATTGAGATGTCTGTAGTCGATCAGTGAGGTTGTTCTGGTTTTGTTTTATTTTCTGTTAAAGTTCCCCAGGAAATAATTATTTCGCGTCAGGTGAAACCTGGTGAGTTAAAGGGTATTGAGTACTAACTTGATAATTTCGTTGAAAATTAACAGAAATATAACTTATGGAAGCTGGTTTGCATAAATGAGCTTGCATGTTTTCATCGTATTATTGTTTCCATGTGTGTTGTCTTCTATATAATCCATACTTATATAAGTGATCTCATTGTGTTAGTTTTTCCATGTGTTGTGTTCTATATAAATCAACTTATACAGTTTTGCTCAATCGAAAATCACTTTATTCTATGATGAACATTTCAAAACCTTTCCAGTGTTTAGTTTGTTGTTGAAGAGTGCAAGGTGTGATAATTGTGAAAGACAATAGTGTTGCAGGATAGCTCTTGGTGTTTGTCACAAAACAAAATGGCACATTAAAGTATCGTGTCGAGACCCCATTTTCGTAAGGTTTTGGAATGTTTTAGCCATTGCTGTATGATACATATATGTAATATGTGAAAGACAGACAATGGAAAATTTACCTTAACCTTATATTCGTCCCACGTATCAGCCAATGAAGCTACTTGTTCATATGAACCAATCACTTTTTTACACGTTATAAATCACATTATCCAATGAAAATGAGGCATTGTTGTAGTTATGAAACCAATTAATTTTAATTCATTGTTTACTGAATGGTGTATAAAGCACACATTAAAGTAATGCCAGTGTGACGTCATACAATAACACGAACATCGTAAAATTTACTTCACTATCTCGAAGCTGAAAACGAATAGTAATTAACTTAAACATACTGCCTACCGTTAATACCATCCCGTGATTGTTAATGTAATTTATATAACATATTCACTCGCATAAATATCCATTTATCATTGTTATAATAGCGTATGGCTTTAGGACTAGCTGAAATCTCATAAGCCGGGAAAAATATTATAGAGTATTACTGGATTATTTATAGCCCAAAATATTAGTAACAGTAAAGTGCCCAGTCGAGAGTCCAGCGAAGTTTAATTAATTGTAAGTTTCTAGTCCACTAAAATGATTGTATGATATGTAATACTTTACTCGTTTTCGATTGTTTAAACTTGAAGTACGAGTCTAGCAAACTACAGCGCGCAAGTCTTATTTCCAATAAATTAATCTATCTTATAAATGTTACTTCCACACTTTGTTCATTAATATGTATTCTGTTCTCATTAAAGTTATTTTTGTTCTATGCTGTTAACTTGCAAATGGACAGATGGTTTAAAGAATTTCCTTAATAATTTCTACCATACTCTATGTTTTACTGCCTGCGATTATAATACTTCGTTTTGTACAAATTAGGAATCCATTAAAACTTACTAATTTTCGGTGCTTCTAATTTGGTATCTAACTCATGGACATTACGCCTATCCCGGTCCAGAAAAAAAATATTATTTAATTTAGACTATAGACACACTTAGTAAAAACTCGCACGTTTCTTTTCGAAGTGTAAGTTTAAAAAAAAAACTGAAATAAAAAACATTCCCTTTACAAAACGTTAGCCGAACATCGTGCGAGCAAATGCCGAACACAAAGTAATTTTTCACGTCTGTAGTAAAGAGGAATGAATTATAAGAAAATGTTTTTACCATATTTGCACAGGAGCAAAGATATGCAGTAATATATATATCATATGTACAGTAATATCATAAAATGCGCTTGTTGTTTTTAATTAAGCGCAAACCTACACGAGGGCTATCTGCACTAGGCATCCCCAGCTTATCAGAAATAAACCTGTCGGGCTACTTAACTCTTTTACCAACGAACAGTGGGATTGACCATCACTTATAACGCCCCCACAGCTGAAAGGGTGAGCATGCCTGAAGTGACGGGGAAATCAAATTCGCGACCCTCAGACTGTGGGTCAAGCGTCCAAACCACCTGGTCATGTTGGAC
Source organism: Carcinoscorpius rotundicauda (assembly GCA_011833715.1). Lineage (NCBI taxonomy): Eukaryota > Metazoa > Arthropoda > Merostomata > Xiphosura > Limulidae > Carcinoscorpius > Carcinoscorpius rotundicauda. Next base: position 101,108 of record MU033997.1, read on the forward strand.
TTCAGCTTACAGGAATAAATATATACAGTTATAAATAACTTACAGGAGTGAATATATACAGTTATAAATAACTTACAGGAATAAATATATACAGTTATAAATAACTTACAGGAGTGAATATATACAGTTATAAATAACTTACAGGAATAAATATATACAGTTATAAATAACTTACAGGAGTGAATATATACAGTTATAAATAACTTACAGGAATAAATATATACAGTTATAAATAACTTACAGGAGTGAATATATACAGTTATAAATAACTTACAGGAGTGAATATATACAGTTATAAATAACTTACAGGAGTGAATATATACAGTTATAAATAACTTACAGGAGTGAATATATATAGTTATAAATAACTTACAGGAATAAATATATACAGTTATAAATAACTTACAGGAATAAATATATACAGTTATAGATAACTTACAGGAATAAATATATACAGTTATAAATAACTTACAGGAGTGAATATATACAGTTATAAATAACTTACAGGAGTGAATATACAGTTATAAATAACTTACAGGAGTGAATATATACAGTTATAAATAACTTACAGGAATAAATATATACAGTTATAAATAACTTACAGGAGTGAATATATACAGTTATAAATAACTTACAGGAATAAATATATACAGTTATAAATAACTTACAGGAGTGAATATATACAGTTATAAATAACTTACAGGAATAAATATATACAGTTATAAATAACTTACAGGAGTGAATATATACAGTTATAAATAACTTACAGGAATAAATATATACAGTTATAAATAACTTACAGGAGTGAATATATACAGTTATAAATAACTTACAGGAATAAATATATACAGTTATAAATAACTTACAGGAGTGAATATATACAGTTATAGATAACTTACAGGAATAAATATATACAGTTATAAATAACTTACAGGAGTGAATATATACAGTTATAAATAACTTACAGGAGTGAATATACAGTTATAAATAACTTACAGGAGTGAATATATACAGTTATAAATAACTTACAGGAATAAATATATACAGTTATAAATAACTTACAGGAGTGAATATATACAGTTATAAATAACTTACAGGAATAAATATATACAGTTATAAATAACTTACAGGAGTGAATATATACAGTTATAAATAACTTACAGGAATAAATATATACAGTTATAAATAACTTACAGGAGTGAATATATACAGTTATAAATAACTTACAGGAATAAATATATACAGTTATAAATAACTTACAGGAGTGAATATATACAGTTATAAATAACTTACAGGAGTGAATATATACAGTTATATGCAACATATGCAAGTAAATGTATAGCGTCATATCATATAAATTATAAGAATTTCAGTACTTGTGCATGAATGATGTGCTTTCAATAGTACATCAATTATTCTTGAGAAATTTTCTCTGACTTATTATAACAAATGTTTAACCGTTAGAGTAGTTATGTCAATGACATACATTTTAACAACAACCTGTCGAATAATACAAATGTTAACGAGTTAACATAACAGTTAATGTTTTTCTGTTTATTGCAGTTACTATCACCTTGAAGGACACCCACCAGCCTTAAACACAGAAATAGCACAGCTGTTTCAGCTACTAGTTGAGATGTTAGTTTGGAAAGACAGAAACAGTGGCGTGTTGATAAATCATTCCCGAACGTTAGAGCAAGGAGTGAACTCTACGTCTCCAGATGTTCATTCCTGAACGTTAGAACGACGAGTGAACTCTACGTCTCGAGATGTTCATTCCTGAACGTTAGAGTAAGGAGTGAACTCTACGTCTCGAGATGTTCATTCCTGAACGTTAGAGTAAGGAGTGAACTCTACGTCTCGAGATGTTCATTCCTGAACGTTAGAGTAAGGAGTGAACTCTACGTCTCGAGATGTTCATTCCTGAACGTTAGAGTAAGGAGTGAACTCTACGTCTCGAGATGTTCATTCCTGAACGTTAGAGTAAGGAGTGAACTCTACGTCTCGAGATGTTCATTTCTGAACGTTAGAGTAAGGAGTGAACTCTACGTCTCGAGATGTTCATTCCTGAACGTTAGAGTAAGGAGTGAACTCTACGTCTCGAGATGTTCATTCCTGAACGTTAGAGTAAGGAGTGAACTCTACGTCTCGAGATGTTCATTCCTGAACGTTAGAGTAAGGAGTGAACTCTACGTCTCCAGATGTTCATTCCTGAACGTTAGAGTAAGGAGTGAACTCTACGTCTCCAGATGTTCATTCCTGAACGTTAGAGTAAGGAGTGAACTCTACGTCTCGATGTCATTCCTGAACGTTAGAGCAAGGAGTGAACTCTACGTCTCGAGATGCTCATTCCTGAACGTTAGAGTAAGGAGTGAACTCTACGTCTCGAGATGCTCATTCCTGAACGTTAGAGTAAGGAGTGAACTCTACGTCTCGAGATGCTCATTCCTGAACGTTAGAGGAAGGAGTGAACTCTACGTCTCGATGTTCATTCCTGAACGTTAGAGGAAGGAGTGAACTCTACGTCTCGATGTTCATTCCTGAACGTTAGAGTAAGGAGTGACTCTACGTCTCCAGATGTTCATTCCTGAACGTTAGAGTAAGGAGTGAACTCTACGTCTCCAGATGTTCATTCCTGAACGTTAGAGTAAGGAGTGAACTCTACGTCTCGAGATGTTCATTCCTGAACGTTAGAGTAAGGAGTGAACTCTACGTCTCGAGATGTTCATTCCTGAACGTTAGAGTAAGGAGTGAACTCTACGTCTCGAGATGTTCATTCCTGAACGTTAGAGTAAGGAGTTGAACTCTACGTCTCCGAGATGTTCATTCCTGAACGTTAGAGTAAGGAGTGAACTCTACGTCTCCGAGATGTTCATTCCTGAACGTTAGAGTAAGGAGTGAACTCTACGTCTCGAGATGTTCATTCCTGAACGTTAGAGTAAGGAGTGAACTCTACGTCTCGAGATGTTCATTCCTGAACGTTAGAGTAAGGAGTGAACTCTACGTCTCGAGATGTTCATTCCTGAACGTTAGAGTAAGGAGTGAACTCTACGTCTCCGAGATGTTCATTCCTGAACGTTAGAGTAAGGAGTGAACTCTACGTCTCGATGTTTCATTCCTGAACGTTAGAGTAAGGAGTGAACTTTACGTCTCCAGATGTTCATTCCTGAACGTTAGAGTAAGGAGTGAACTCTACGTCTCGAGATGTTCATTCCTGAACGTTAGAGTAAGGAGTGAACTCTACGTCTCGAGATGCTCATTCCTGAACGTTACAGCAAGGAGTGAACTCTACGTCTCGAGATGCTCATTCCTGAACGTTAGAGTAAGGAGTGAACTCTACGTCTCGAGATGCTCATTCCTGAACGTTAGAGTAAGGAGTGAACTCTACGTCTCGAGATGTTCATTCCTGAACGTTAGAGTAAGGAGTGAACTCTACGTCTCGAGATGTTCATTCCTGAACGTTAGAGGAAGGAGTGAACTCTACGTCTCGAGATGTTCATTCCTGAACGTTAGAGTAAGGAGTGAACTCTACGTCTCGAGATGTTCATTCCTGAACGTTAGAGTAAGGAGTGAACTCTACGTCTCCAGATGTTCATTCCTGAACGTTAGAGTAAGGAGTGAACTCTACGTCTCCAGATGTTCATTCCTGAACGTTAGAGGAAGGAGTGAACTCTACGTCTCCAGATGTTCATTCCTGAACGTTAGAGGAAGGAGTGAACTCTACGTCTCCAGATGTTCATTCCTGAACGTTAGAGTAAGGAGTGAACTCTACGTCTCCAGATGTTCATTCCTGAACGTTAGAGCAAGGAGTAAACTCTACGTCTCCAGATGTTCATTCCTGAACGTTACAGCAAGGAGTGAACTCTACGTCTCGAGATGCTCATTCCTGAACGTTAGAGTAAGGAGTGAACTCTATGTCTCGAGATGTTCTCTTTCTGTGATTTGTTTCATTCCCGAAGTTATTTACTGAAGTGAAAGTGAAAAGAAAAAAATAGAAAAGAGATAATTTTCGTGAATGTTCTTTTAAAAAAAACACGTTACGAATATTTTAGAAGGAAAAGTTAAACCAAATTGCAATACAAATTCCTGTGTCGGTTGATTACGTGACTTTTGGATTCTTCGAGAAATGACTTTTTTCTCTGCCCGGCATAACCAGGTGGGTTAAGGCGTTCGACTCGTAATGTGAGGGTCGGGGGTTCGAATGCCCGTTGCCCCACATATACTCGTCCTTTCAGCCGTGGGGGCGTTATAATGTGACGGTCAATCCCACTATTCGTTGGTAAAAGAGTAGTCCAAGAGTTGTCGGTGGGTGGTGATGACTAGCTGCCTTCCATCTAGTCTTACGCTGCTAAATTAGGGACGGCTAGCACAGATAGCCCTCGAGTAGCTTTGCGCAAAATTCAAAATCAAAGAAACACTCTTTTTTCTCGTACATTCGTTAGAAAATTATAGGATTCTTAAACTGTAAAAAAACGAGACCAGAAAATACAAAGTTCTTATTTATACGACAACTTTTGATATCTGATTAATAAACCAAAGAAGAAAGATGCAGATCTTTTATGTTTTTATATTATTCTTTTTACTATTAATTCTCTGGAATGTTAACGAACATATTCGATCGGAATGCAGAGGACGATCTATACATTTCAAGACTAGATATATATTTTTTTCACTTCGATAACGACTCGTCATCCAAGGAGCTTCGCCCGCCTTACCAAAGTCAATAAAAGTTTGTAAAGAGGCTTTCTTAATTAAAACCACTAGCAAAGCCGCGCTCAGCTCAGGACAGTTATTGATCTGAGTCAAGCTTCCAGATGGTGTTACCAGGTTCTCTACCTGCTCTCAAGTCGACGCTCATCCCACTTCCAAGATCTTTGTAGTTCGTCGTCATGGTTACCACATGAGCGCGAGCTCCTTTGTTCTGTCGTATACAGAGAGATACACTTGATTTTTATTTTGCACTTTCTTCCATACATTGGAGTGATTATATATAAATATATATATGTTGAAAATAAAGTGGTAAAACTATGTAATCTGGTTTAAGTGATCGTAATTTAAAATCAGTTTTCACTGTAAATCCAAGATGTATAAAGTCACTTTGTTTGGATTGATGATTCTTACGCCATCACAGAACTTAACATTACTGGTCTACTCTAAGTTATTTAGAATAAAAATGTTACCAGTTTAGGAACAAATTGTGTACCATTTCCCAAGGTGTTGCTGTTCGGAAATTTTGAGCGATGTTACATTAGGGTTACCTGCGCGTAGCTGTCCCTAATTTAGCAGTGAAAGACTAGAGGAAGGCAGCTAGTCGTAACAATCAAACGCCAATTCGTGGATTACTCTTTTACCAACAGATAGTGGAATTGACCGTTATATTATAACGTCTCCACGGTCTGGTGCGACGGGGATTCAAAAATGTGATCCTAAGATTGCGAGTCTAGAGTCCTAACTACCTGGCCTAAACGAAAAGGAAGTCGGTCGTCTTCATCTTATCAACTGCGCCCACCGTCAAGTTTTAGCCTACTCTTTCCTGACCGAATTAGAGGATTTTGCGGTCACTCTCATAATACATCCACTGACAAAAATGAGGAGCACATCTATGCTGAGTCAGACTCGAACCGTGAATCCAGGTATTCATAGTCCAGACATATTCAAAGGAAAACAAATCAGTGGTTTCTAACAAGAACACAAGTTCCGCTGAACGACACGACACCACAAAGATTGTTCTTTGAAGTTAAGCACAGAGCTGCTCAATGGGCTATCTGTACTCTTCCCATCATAGGTATCCAAACCTAATTTCTAGCGTTGTAAATCTACACACATATGGCAAAGTAAAGAACTTCATTGTATTCATTAAAATTATCGTTTAACAACGGTTGTGTAATATAAAGTAAATATAATTGAGCAAAAAATGCTCTTACAATAAATAAAACCTTCGTTTAATAAATGCTTGGGTAAATTGTAAACGTAAAACGCTGAGACTGTTTATGTATGCTATAACTTACGGTCAAGCTATGCACTTTGGGTGAAGCTAAAAGTTGAGCTGGCTAATAATTAAATATATCTTTATTTCGTTTCTACTTATAAAGAGTGTGATACATTGTTTCACCAATCAAGTGCCTTCCCTGTTGGTGACATTTTCGGCCGTAAATCCAATAATATATCATGAAATTCGATGCGTGCAAATGTTACGTCTATAACACGGGCACGTGCGAATAGCTACTGTTATAATGAAAACAACAAACCCTTAATGTTGTGCCTAATTAGATGAAGACTGCATTGAATTAAGGTCAAAGTCACAATTATTGCAGTAAAAACAATAGTAGCCTAATATTATGCTCGATCAAATTATTTAGAATGATTAAATGTTAAGATCACATCAACTACAATAAATACGTTGTCAGGCGAGATTATTCAGAGCATCTGTGTTAATGTTCAGGAACATATTATTCTTGGTAAACCACGTCACGTTTCTGAAGCTCTTGTGAGACTGCGAGATGAGATGGTAAAGTAAGGTGTAAGCGAACGTGTAAGCGATGATCATTGCTGGTATTGAACTGTCATGTTGTTGACTGAAAATAAACAGAAAGTCTTAACACTGTGTAGTGAGTACAGCTGGTAACGAACAAGGTGAGAAAATTATCACAATATTCTGAGATGGATGTGACTGATTATGACTGGTTTGAGTACAATACTATATCACCGTGTCGTGAAATCAAATAATAATATGAAATGTACAAATAATGTACAAGAGTTGTATAAAAGTTAATTACGTATTTTGTACGCTTCAGAGTACATTAGTGTGTCTTGATGTTTTGTTAATAGGTGCTACACTATTCTTGTAAAGTCTATAATTTTACACAAATAAGCACAAAATATATTGGATTAAAAAAAAAAAACGTTAAAGAAAAATTACTTGATTTATAATCAAAATTCTTTCAGCTCGTGAACTCTGTTTTTTATTCGGTTATAATTTATGTGATGATTTGGTGAATTAATAAGCATGAATTTGATGGTGTCAACAGATATTTAATAAATGTATGTTTGAATCAGTATAAAACGACATAACTTTGGCCTTTACGTATTATTACGAACTAGAGACATTTTACCCAAAATGTGTGTTTGTGTTTCGTTTGTTTATTTTTTTTCAAATTCAAGACCTTTCGATGTACTATTCTAGAGTTTTTAGACCAGACTGGTTGTTTGGCCACATGATGTTTATCAACGCCATCTACGTTTTGTTGGAATATTTTATTTTATTTACTTGTTCATTTCTCAAAATACACTTATAAGACAAATAGCATCAACATTTATTTTGCATGTTTGGTGAATTCCACACGAAACTACCAGAGGGCTAGCCGTTCCTAATTTTGAAGTGATAAACTAAATGGAAGGAAAATAGACATTACCACTCACCGCCAAACCTTGGGCTACTCTTTACCAACTAACAAGGAATTAACTGATCAACACATTACAACGTCTCCATGGCTGAAAGGGCGAAAACCAACATTTCACAGCATGGTACTACTAAATAGAAGACTTTAATTATAACTAGTCACACATGGCAGAGCAAAGTACGCTATTTTCGAATAATATTAGATGTTTCAAAACCCACTGAAGAAACCTTCACACGGAATAAACTAATAACGTTTGAAAACAAACAGAGATACTGAAAATACAGGCAATACACTTTTCTTCTTTCACATTGATGATTGAACTAAATAGAAAATGTACTGTCTTATCACTCAAGTGTCTCTCTCTAACGCTGTACGAAATAATACCAGGTAGGAATCTAATTCCTTGTTTAGAAAATTGAATTTAGAATATACTTTACACAGGAACCGCATTCTGTTCTTTACAACGTTTCTAATTTTGTTAGTCAGAGGGAAGATTGCGTCTGGATGGAAGGTTATTTTTAACTTCAATGAAGTTATTATCTTATCAATTTGGGAAGAAAAATCTATAAACTTCACTTCCATTTTTAGATTATTTTTTTATTTCGCGAATGATTGAATTTTGCGAGAAACAGAACGTCTATTCCATCATCAATTTCATAAACCAATATTATAAAATATTGGTAATTATTTTTGCCATTTATTTTGATGACTCCACAATGATGTGACAGGAATTTTGCTTTGCTTACTTGGTCGTTAATATGAATTCCAATTATTTCTCACATTTTTTCTACTTTCTTATTTATCTGGGCTCTATTATTTGCACCTCAATACATTATTATTTCTTTCTCTTACTTTCAATGCATCTATTTTTCATTATTTTTTGTCCCCCACTAGTACATCGATATGTCTCTGAATTTACAACGCTGAAATCAGAGGTTCGATTCTCATCGGTGGGCTCAGCAGATAGTCCGATGTGGATTTGCTACAAGTAAAACACAAACATGTCTTTATAAAATAAGAGATATATATTTCGGCATGACCAAGCGTGTTAAGGCGTGCGAGTCGTAATCTGAGGGTCACGGGTTCGCATTCCCGTCGCGCCAAACATGCTCACCCTTTCAGCCAGTGGGGCGTTATAATATTACGCTCAATTCTACTATTCGTTGGTAAAAGAGTAGTCCAAGAGTTGGCGGTGGGTGGTGATGACTAGCTGCCTCCCCTCTAGTCTTACACTGCAAAATTATGGACGGTTTGCACAGATAGCCCTCGAGTAGCTTTGTGCGAAATTAAAAAACAAACAAACAAATCATTATTTCTCTATAATGCTATTAATATAGTTTTGTTTTTATTGAGAAGGCCCCCCAGTGGCTCAGCGGTATGTCTGCGGACTTACACACTAAAATCCGGGTTTCGATACCCGTGGTGGGCAGAGCACAGATAGCCCATTGTGTAGCTTTGTGCTTAATTCAAAACAACAACAACATTTATTGAGAAGAATGCCCCCAGTGGCTCAGCGGTATGTCTGCAGACTTACACGCTAAAATCCGGGTTTCGATACCCGTGGTGGGTAGAGCACAGATAGCCCGTTGTGTAGCTTTGTGCTTAATTCACAAACAAGAACATTGAGAAGAATTATTACTTGACTAAGCTTCGCTCTTGGAGTACGTGTAGACAGTTATTTGAAGAACTAAAGTCAGCGCATACTCTCCAGAAAAGAGGAACAAATTACTGAATATAAGAGATTAGATAAAATCAAAGAAAATAACTCATTAAAATATATAAAGTAAACTGATATATTAGAACAGTTAGTTTTACAGAAATAATTTATATATGTAGTATAGTATTAAGTACAGTCTTCTTAGCCGTGGGGGCGTTATAATGTTACGATCAATTTCACTATTCGTTGGTAAAAAAGTAGCCCAAGAGTCCACTCTGACACATCTAAATTAGGGACGGCTAACGCAGATAGCCCTGAGTAGCTTTGCGTGAAATTCAAAACAAACAAACAATAAGTACAGTCTTAAATATTCAGAGTTATATATCGTTAAAGAATTAAAGTTGTATAGACATACAACATACACATGGAGTTACGAAATAAAAGATATATACGTTACAGCATAAATACAGTTGCAGATTTAAAGTTACATATAACAACATACATACTGATTATATATCCTTGCAAACGTGTATAGTTACATAATTAAAGAAAGAGGGAGTTATAGAATCAAGGTCATATCTATTATAGTACATGAAAATGCAGCAAAGTTTTCTTGTAAATGATAGCATTTTCCTGATGCTTTGGTTTTCTTTACATATTTGTGGTGTCGCCACCTGTCTGGTTTTATCTGTTCTGTAGAAATATAGAACGTCTGTGACGTTTTCGACCTAAACCCTTAAAAAGTATGCATAGGACTACAGTATGTAGCAGAATTATGTTTGAGACTACGGATTTTAGAATTGTAAGTCCATAGACTTATAGCTGTCCCACGAGAAAACCCGTATGTTATAGTGATTTAATTTCGGATAAAATTACAATGTGTTACACTACTGCGTAAAAGTGTTAGTACAAGAGAATATTTTGTTATGCTTTCCATTTTATGAGCTAATTCTTCCATAACATTACAGAATGTATATTTCAACACTACAGTAATGATTCACTGATACGTGTTAACAGTTGGATGAACCAGGATGAGAATACTTATCATTCTTTAGAATTATCATATACTTGTACCAAGGGTATGTCAGAAGTGTTCTGTTTGAATGAGCATACTCTCCAAATTTAGGGTCTGAAATAAGTGTTATGGTACCCTATGAATGCGCCGTCTTGACTGCGTAGAAGGAAGCTCGCATATCGCACCGATATATGCTGGAGGAAATCAATTTTACTGCACTCCACAAATAAACCTCGATAAAAAATAGTGTTTAACATTATATATTAAGTTTTGTTGTTGTGAAGAGAATTGTCAGTAGAGCAGAGTTCATGTAAAAGATTTACGTTATGTAAAATTGTTACAGGTTTGACTGCTCCTCATGTAATATTAAGTGAGCCAAAGATGAGACAGGTAAATTTGTAAACAGGAAAGGAAGAGACAGAACACCTAATCTTAACGATACTGACGTTAAGTACCATCGTTTATGCAACCTTCGGTACAGAAGGAATACTGACACTGATCTCAAGCATGACATTAACAACCATGTACCGATCGAGAGAAGAGTGTCCAGATCTAGAGTGTCAAGAAAACTTAATGAAAATGGGATACATGGTTGATTAACGGTTTAAAAAAAGAACTTTAATTCAATCTCCAAATATTTTCAAGAGATTGAAATTTTCTAAAAGTAGAAAACCTGAGTTGTTGGTGACTGTAAAAGGGTGTTATGGACGCATGATATCTGGTTCAAAGCACAGCTTGTACGTTCGGCGGAAGAAAGCTGAAAGATACTTATCTCAATGCATAGCACCTACCACGAAGCATAGCGGGAGGCAGTGTGATGGTTTTGTGTGTTTTGGTGTGGAGGCAACAGGAAATATTTTCAAACTAAATGGACCAGTGCAAGTACCATAATATACTGATCCATATTGTGGTTTGTGTATTATTGGCAAAAGATTCTTCTACCAAGAAGATAATGACCCTAAACACTCATCCAACCTATGAAGAATTACTTAACCCTAAACACTCATCCAACCTATGAAGAATTACTTACCTAATAAAGAAGCTGCTAAAGTCATTCAAATGATCCAATGGCCCCCACAGAGCCCCGATCTGAACCCAATTGAACAAATCTGGAATTTGATAGATCATAAACTTGACAAATCAATAGCATCTATCAAAGAAACTTTATGGGAGTGTGTTAGAGACGTTTGGAGTATATATTCCAAAGGACACTTTGATTAGATATGTTACATTAATGCCTGGAAGACTGTCAGCTGTTATTAAAAAAAGGGAGGTACATCATACTAATGTTCTCAATCAGAAAAGGCCCGGCACGGCCAGATGGTTGGGCACTCGACTTGTAATCTGAGGGTCACGGGTTTGAAATCCAGTCCCACCAAACATACTCGCTCTTTCAACAGTAGGAGCGTTATAATGTGACGGTCAATCCCACTATTCGTTGTTAAAAGATAAGCCCTAGAGTTGGCGGTGGGTGAAGACGACTAGTTGCCTTTCCTTCAAATTTACACTGCTAAGTTAGGGACCACTGACGTAGATAGCCTTCGTGTAGCTTTGCGCGAAATAGAAAAAACAAACAATTAAAAAATTAAATAATTCATTATCCAAGACAGTTCATATGTGTGTGTTTTCTTATAGTAAAGCCACATAGGGCTATCTGCTGTGTCCACCGAGGGGAATCGAACTCTTGATTTTAGCGTTATACACCCAAAGACTTACCGCAGTCTCAGAGAGGTACCCGTTTCTATATTTCGACAGTCATATATAAATATAAATATTTATTTCGACGAGCTCGGGGTTCAAGGCGTCAACCTCTCGTAAATGTTGTTATTATAACAAAGGGTTATTGGTGCTCTGCCTACCACCAGTAGGGGTGTTAATCCCAAGTGGAGAGAATGGAACTCTGTATAAACGTAAAGGTTTAATTATCATACTTTACCGTTAATATAAAGAAATACTGTCTTTTTACAGTTAGATTAATATTTTGAATTGTTTAACATTGAATTCATGAACATAGTATTCTGAAAATGGTTCTGTACGTTAAATGTTCTGAAATATGATTCTCTACATTAATTAAACTTTCGGATAATATCAGTAAAGTTAAAACATGTAGTTATTTTTATAGTATTTTAATGTTCTGAATCATATTTTTAAAATACAGTTTCTTACATTAAAAAAATAACCCGTAATTACATGCATTTTTACAGGATATTTTATATTATAAGGTACCGTTGGTCATGTTTCATTGGTATGAAAGTTTGTTTGTTTGTTCTGTTGCGCTTCGTGCATTTACATGACGGCTGTCTGAGTTAGCTATTCGTGATTTTGCACTGTAAGATTAGAGGGAAGGTAACTAGTCCTCATCACCCCTCCCCAACTCTTGGGCTACTCTTATAACAACGAATAGTGGGATTGACCGTAACATTATAAAGACCCCACGGATGAAAGGACGAGCATGTTTGGCGCGGCCGGGATTCGAACCCACGACCCTCAGATTACGAGTCGAACGCCTTAATCTACCTAGCCATGCCGGGCCATTCTTGTTAGAGATAATAGCAGTATTTGACTGCCACTCTTGTAACGCAGTCCTGGTCAGTAAATGAGGATCGATATTTCTTTTAGTAGTAACGGGACAGGAACTAGGAAACATCAACTCTACATTTTCAGAATGACCACCGAGTGAGTACATGTAATGAAATAAAAATGTATTTTGTTTATTCTAAATGTTAATATTTTTAAATAAAGATATATTTGTTTGTTTGTGTTTAATCACAAAGCTACAGAATAGGGTATCTGTGCTTTGCCCACCATGAGTATCGAATCCCGGTTTCTGACAGATATGTCGCTGTGCTTCTGGAGGGCAATATTTTTGTAGATGTATCAATTTGCAGTTAACATTAATTACACTTTTTACACCAAATTGTTGTTTTTAAAAGTGTAACGTTTTTCTTACAATAATTGGTTAATTGTCGTGTGTTCGAGTATAAAGATTTAGAATGTTTGTATCACTGTCATCTAACAACGATTTTTAGCATCTTAAGCCCTGAAACGTACCGATGACTTCCTCAGTGACTCCTACAGTAAAACCTATTTATAATTGTCACAATAAAACTTACATGGCATTCTGCACAATAATGCAGGTATCTAGCCTAACTTCTTAGTGTTCTGAGCCCTTAACCTTATCACCGAGCCATCGGGTGTTTCTAGAATATAAATGTAACGTCGTCACAATAAAACTTACCGGGGTGTGCACATTACTCATTATAACATCAGAGGTAATTTGTACAGTTACGTGGTATGCATGTTACCGTACCAGTAGCGAGACTGCAAACGATATCTCCTACGCGCAAAAAGTTATTTATCCTTTTATGTTTATTTTCCAATAATTGTGGTTACGATTCTCACTGATCCGGGTCTCCCTTTGGTCCGGACCTCCTTCTCACTTCGGGGTCATAATTACGCCACTATAATAAACGGCAGTAAAATTATATTAAAAGTGAGAGTTCTTAGAGCAAATCATTACACTTACTGAATGTCATATGTGTTTTTTCTACACACTGCTGTATACTGTATCTGTTACGTACCAAAGTGTGCTTTGGTATATTTGGTATATGCACGAGTTTCCTGATTAGGACATTGTAATACATATCACAATATTTTATATTTCTACTGTATACCCCCACACTGCAGTACACCTATTACCTGCTACAAGATAATAAATGTTACACACCACTGCTTAATGTATTTGCCACAGATATCCAATACACATCGTATTGTAATATGATTTACATATAACAGTAAAGTACAGTATTGGAAATAATTATGAAATTGGCGAAAGTGTGTTTTTCGTATAGCAAAGCCACAAAGAGTTATCTGTTCAGCCCACAGAGGGGAATTGAACCCTTGATTGTAACGTTGTAAATCCGGAGACATACCGCTGTACTAGCGGGGGAGAGGGTAAAAAAGAAAAAAAAGTACAAAAATCAAATGGTTTCCCTTCACTGTGTGGAAATGGACGAACTGCGCCAAAATACAATAACAAATTTATTATTTATGTTCTGCTTAATTGTTATCCAACTACTCAAAACTTAAAAAGCCTTTAAACACAGGCAGCCATATTATTCCCAGTAATACTGGTGCGATCCAGTCATGGCTTCTGGGAATAAAACGTTGTATGACAAAAATGCTAATCACGGATATTCAATTGTGACAAGACTCTGTTTCATTTGGAGCTTCATGTGAAAATGTTAATAAGGTGTAAAATTGAAACTATCTAAATAATTAGATGTAGTATCATAAAGTGATACTAAAATTCTCGTGCGTATTTTGTACGTAATAGATAATTATCGAGTACAGATCTTACCAACGACCTTGTTCTAAAAATGCATCAACAGTAAGTCATCTGAATGTGCACGTGACTCTTCCAACATTATTGATGAGTAGAAGTAGCCAAATCAAATAAAGTTGAAACAGGTATTGAACCACAAATTGTGGAGAAAGGCTGTTAACTTGTATTCTTTACAGGCAAGTTCAAGTTCGAAATGTTCGGTATCAATCATTGACAATTAGTACGACAGTGGAGAAGAGAACAGTACAACATCCACATTGAAGTTTGTTTGAAATTAAGCACAAAGCTAGCAACTCAGTGGGCTACATGCGTTCTGCCCACCGAGGGTATCGAAACTCGGTTTGGAGGTTGTAAGTCTGCAGTCATACCACTGTGCCACTGGTAGGGTGAGGCAGAGTGAAGCATGGTGGACGTTTAGCACCTAAGTCAACATTATCTGTCATATATGGCATTGATGGAATTCGTTGCATTTGATGAATAAAGACAAACTCATCAATCATACCGTTCCCTTAGAACAATTTATTATGTAGCACAGCAATCATCTCAAGCCTATAGTAGATGTGATGAAACAGGATCTTGACATTAAAGAGGCTGATAGAGTACTCACAATCAAGATTTAACCTACACACACTCCCAAAGTAAATACTGTTGAGAATGAATGGATATACCTAAAAATTGAAAACGCGACCACACAGTTGACTGTATCGTGAATATTCCATAATCAAACATTAATAAACTATATAATCAAGTTGTAATCCAAGACCAGTGGAGTAGAAATATCAAGTCAAATAAAGTTTGGTTGCAATTTATTAAAGGCTAAACTTGGTATCAATTGTACAACATCTCGACAATGTTTTGTCTTCATCAGGGATACAGTTTTCTTTGTTACTCCTTCCTAGAATGTTTTCAGTATTAATGTTGGTTCCCGATTATCAGATTTAAAAAGAAAAACACCTAAAGAAAAGCCCAAAAGCTCTAAAGCTAAAAAAATATATTAAAATCATGCCTAAAAACCAAATTATTCAAACCAATTTTTGGACGAAGTGGTATAATAAGTGATTATTGACATGTACACCCTGTTTCTATCTGTCCTAGATGTCTAAACTAGAAATAATTGTTTGGCATTATTTCATGACGTCCTCTCACTATTTTTCTATTATATTCCCGTTACTCCATTCTATTTTAATACTATCATCAACAGTAATATCCGATTTTGTCTATCTTTTCTACCTGTTTGCCCCCCGCTAGTACAGCAGTAAGTCTACGGATTTACAACGCTAAAATCAGGGGTTCGCTTCCCCTCGGTGGGCTCAACAGTTAGCCTGATATGGTTTTACTATAAGAAAACACACACTCTACCCATTCATTCTACTATGTTACTATGCGTCTAAACACCAACTTTTCCTTTTTCGTATGTCTCTAACAGCTGTTTACTCCAGCATTCAGTCCATTCTATAATCTGTTCAACACACATTTCTGGTTAATTAGAAAAAAAATATTAATGCTAATTATTTTGAAATCTTTTCACTGATATCTTCATTAGAACGGTATCACAGTAAGTGCTGCGTAATTAAATACCTCACAGGCATTATATGTAACCAGTTCTTCGATACAGTTTGCAAAGTTATTTCTTTTGATAAACCACACTGCAGATATCTGTTGTTAAATGTGAATTAATATTTAAATTAAACACTCAAAAAATTAATTCGTTGTTGCAGGAAACAAACGCTTCCTCACTAGAAAATTAGATGGAATAAATTAGTTTTGGTGAGCGAAAGAGAACTTGGCTGTACCTCGTTCTAGTTATGCTATGAACTGGTGGACCATGTGCTAAAAATATCTTTGTTTTACTTCCACGTGTATTGTTCAATACATGGAGATAACGCATTGGGTTAGAAGCTGGTAGATAGTAGTGAGACAATTATTAGTGATGCAAATAGCCCAAGGCTTGAGTAACATTGAAAAATTAAAAAAATAATTAAACTCGTCACAAAAAAAAAAAAAAATGGCCAAAACTTCCGTTGAACGATATACATCAAGAATATTGTTTGACCGCAACGCTGATTGGTTTATTTTCTGTAGACACAACAGTTTTAACAAATTTTATATTCTCTTTCATACAAACTAGTCTTCCACTATCTAGCTATCAACAGTATCCACTCCTTTGTTAAATTCTCTATTGTATATTAATAACTTTATTTTAACGACTCTGGAATTTACGTCTCTTGTTTATTTCTGTAGTTATTATCTCTATCTACTGCACTCAATAATGTGATATCTCTTTCAGTAATGTGATATCTCTTTCAGTAATGTGATATATCTTTCAATAATGTGATATCTCTTACAGAAAACACTGTGATATAAATGCAACAAATCGGGAACGTGTTATTCATATTTCCTTTCTATATACAGTAGTTTGAGTAAATGTATTTTTAAAATTATTAGTTGCTTGTTTATTTGTTTAGACTTCTGGGTGCAAACTTTACATGAAGGCTCTCAGTACACAGCCCTTTTCCTAACATTAAGCTGATGTGGTAGTTAACAACAACGCAACGTTAACCAGAAACCTTCGAATTCGCAGTTCAGACAAAATAACCAATAAACTTTCGGCTCGCTTCTTTATATTTTTAAGAGGAAGGTGATTTTTCTTTCTATTTTACAACAATGTATATAATATTATATTTTATACAGTTCGTGACTTGATTTCTGTGTACAGCCATATTAATCAGTATTAAACTTCAAATGGTCAAACCTTTAATGTCCAGTTGAAACAACCTAGCCTGTTGTATTTTCAGTATGTTGTCGACTGTCTACGAGAACAACGATTTTAACTACTGTTGTATTTCCAAAACGTCTACAACTGTCTTTCTTTCCACGACGTTTTTAACCACGTGTATTTCCAGTCTTTACCGAAACTTAACTTTTATTCCCTAGTTTAGTCGATATTAGCACTGATATTATTTTACATTGTAATTCACGCCATTTAAATAAAACTTCACTCAAAGTATTTTTGACCAAACCACAAAAACCGCCCCAATTTTAAAATTTGTGGTGAATCGAGCGAATTGAAATCATTTAAAGTTTAATTTTATGAGAACTTATTTTTTAGTTTGTCCCCCAGGGGTAGGGACAGCGGTAAATCTTCGGATTTACAATGCTAAAAATCAGGGGTTCAACTCCCCTCGGTGGACACAGCACACAGCCAGATATGTCTTTGCTATAAGAAAACATGCACACAAACATTTTCTAGTTCATTTTAGTAAGTTTATGGTATTCATCAAAGTTTATTAAAGGTAATCAAATCTAACAACATGGGTATTATACGCGATATGTTTATTTTTAGTGTAAGTTTACTAATACAGTCCGACTTTTCTGTTCATTTGTAAGATCTTTGTTTGTTCTGAATTTCGCGCAAAGCTATACGAGGGCTATCTTCGCTAGCCATCGCTTCCTCAGAATAGAGGGAAGGTAGCCAGTCATCAACATCCACTGGCAACTCTTGAGCTACTCTTTTACTAACGAATATTGAAATTGACCGTAATATTATAACGCTCCCACGGCTGAAAGGGCAAGCATGTTTAATAGGACGGGTATTCGAACCCGCGACAATGAGATTGCGAGATGAGTGTGCTAACCACTTGGTCGTGACGGGCTGTCAAGTCTTTTGTGAGTCAATAACAAACACACTTCCCCAACTCTTGGTTTGTGGTATTCCGTCTGACTTTGTTGGGAAACCGTTAGGGTCAGTTTTTTATATCTATTGTGGAGGAAGCTGACTCATTTGTTGTTATTGTCATTATCTTGTGTCATTACAAGACCTCATTTTGACTCATTTGTTGTTATTGTCATTATCTTGTGTCATTACACGACCTCATTTTGACTCATTTGTTGTTATTGTCATTATCTTGTGTCATTACAAGACCTCATTTTGACTCATTTGTTGTTATTGTCATTATCTTGTGTCATTACACGACCTCATTTTGACTCATTTGTTGTTATTGTCATTATCTTGTGTCATTACAAGACCTCATTTTGACTCATTTGTTGTTATTGTCATTATCTTGTGTCATTACACGACCTCATTTTGACTCATTTGTTGTTATTGTCATTATCTTGTGTCATTACAAGACCTCATTTTGACTCATTTGTTGTTATTGTCATTATCTTGTGTCATTACAAGACCTCAGTTTTGACTCATTTGTTGTTATTGTCATTATCTTGTGTCATTACAAGACCTCATTTTGACTCATTTGTTGTTATTGTCATTATCTTGTGTCATTACAAGACCTCATTTTGACTCATTTGTTGTTATTGTCATTATCTTGTGTCATTACAAGACCTCATTTTGACTCATTTGTTGTTATTGTCATTATCTTGTGTCATTACAAGACCTCATTTTGACTCATTTGTTGTTATTGTCATTATCTTGTGTCATTACAAGACCTCATTTTGACTCATTTGTTGTTATTGTCATTATCTTGTGTCATTACAAGACCTCATTTTACCGTTTCCTTTTGTTAATCGTTTCTGCTTGTATGTATAACTTACAAAAGTTTTGTTGAGTTTTTCACGTCCCAATACCTTTCTACTATTTGCTTTCGTTATTTCAGTGGTGATGAGCATTGTGTAAGTAACCGAACTGTGTGTGTGTCTGCGTGTTTTCTTATAGCAAAGCCATATTGGGCTATATCCTGTGTCCACCGACAGGAATCGAAACGGGGATTTTAGCGTTGTAAATCCGTAGAGTTACCGCTGTATCAGTGGGGAACACTTGAAATGTGTATAGTAAATGTATGATATCCCACGAGCTTATTAACTTTCATAGACAGAGCTATGTTTGGAAACAATATAAAATTTGTTTGCTTTATACGACTCAGGATTTGTAGTGGAATAAACTAAGCTTTAATTTTAAACATCACATTATTTCTAACAAAAATTAAACTCAAGCATGTAGATACATTTTAATGATCAAAGAAACACAGAAAGAACGCCGCTCTTCTTCTAATTCACCGACAAAACTTGCTTCATTATGAAATATTCTAATACATTTGGCTCAGTTTTCCATCTAAAAGTTAAACCTACGAGTTCTCCACATTTGTAAACAAATTCGTATTATTAAATTTTAACCACACTTGTAAATAAAGTCCGTGTACGACTGTCTCGTATCATTCGACACTAGATGGCAGCACGGTGTACTCTACAAAATAGTTTGATTGTCTTTAGTTTAAATGAAATAATAAATAATCCGGGTAAGATACGCATTAGAACAGCGAATTGGTACTTCAAGTGCATTGACGTTTGCATAAAACTATCTTTAAATTAGCCTAACTGGTCGGAGAAAATAATATTTTAGCACGTGGCGTGGCTGGTTTTTACTTGTTCTGCTTTCCTAAGCAGCTACTTCGTGTTCAATATGCCCAAGAGAGCAGAATCAATACTGAAATAAATTTGCATACAATTTTCTCCAAGAACTACAAATTAAAACAAGAACGTATGAATAAATTAAGTTTCTTGGATTTATAATCTCTTATAAAGTTTCTTTTTCACAAGGACTGTTTACAAAAATATAAAATATTCATCACTGAATCATGTAATCTCACCTTGGCAACTTGAAACAAAAACATTACATATTTGATTGTGAAAGAATACAACAATTTAAAACATGTTATCAGAAACTGAAAAAAAGTTACAGCACGTGTGTACTGTTTCAAACATTTTCAAAGTACAAGTTTTTGAAATAACACTTTTTAATAAGTTCTTCAGTAACTTTCACCCTCTCTGTTTGTTTGTTTTGGAATTCCGCACAAAGGTACTCGAGGGCTATCTGTGCTAGCCGTCTCTAATTTTGCAGTGTAAGGCAGCTAGTCATCACCACCCACCGCCAACTCTTGGGCTACTCTTTTACCAACGAATAGTGGGATTGACCGTAACATTATACACCCCCACGGCTGGGAGGGCGAGCATGTTTAGCGCGACGCGGGCGCGAACCCGCGACCCTCGGATTACGAGTGCACGACTTAACGCGCTCGGCCATGCCAGGCCTTTCACCCTCTCTACCTACCATACAAGAGTTTGGAACATTATCAATTTTTATAAGTTTTGGTAATCTAACATTTAAGTAGCAATAATGTATCTCATTGAAACATTTATTTTTATTTCTATATACATCTCATTTAAAAAAAAAATCATTGTGATATATATGATATCAATATACCACGAGCCAATTATTCAATACTCTGAAAATTTCTGTTTATTCAAAAATTTACTAAGGAACAGTGGAATGGCCGAAAGCTTGAGGTGGTTTGTTTATCGATGAGTACAAAGTTATACAAACAGTTATATCTGTGTTATGCCCACCATGAATATCCAAACACGGTTTATAGCGTCGAAAGTCCGTAAATACACTGAGGGGGACAAATGTAGAGAAAAGTCCATATTTTTGCTGATGTTTTTCTTTGTTGAACGGAACATGTTAATTAATCATTTTGGAATTTTAGTTCTTTCATGTCTTTTGTAAAAATCGCAACCACGTTTTTTTACAAAATAACAAACACAACTTTCAATTTGAAGCGTGTTTTTGGGTGTGTTTGTCCTCACTGTGAAACCGTTTGAATCTATTACACAAGGACTTACTTTCGAAAAGTCTTTGCCTTCCTGGAGAGTATGCAGAATTAGCGCTTTCTTCGTTCCTAATAAAAATAAAACCAACAAACCTGAGATAACAGAGAGTCTTACCAGACCCCGGCATGGCCAGGTGGTTAAGACACTCAACTCGTAATTCAAGGTTCGTGGGTTTCAATCCCCGTCATACCAAACATTCTCGTCCTTTCAGTCGTGGAGGCGTTATAATGTGACGGTCAATCCTACTATTCGTTGGTAAAAGAGTAACCCAAAAGTTGGTGGTGGGTGGTGATGACTAGCTGCCTTCCCTCTTGTCTTACACTGCTAAATTAGGGACGGCTAGCGCAGACAGCCTTCGTGCAGCTTTGCGCAGAATTCAAAACAAACAAGTAGTCCTTCCAGAACAGCAAGAGGCATTCCAGGGTTTGTAAGATTACCCTTAAAGGGTAGTAAATGAATATATGTTTGTTGCTCAGAAGGTGTATTCTTTTATTTGGTAATTATTTTTATTAATTTAAACTTTGTTTGAAATTTCTTGCAGTAAATAGAAATGAAATCAAAGGACATGAAAAAAGTCCTCCTAAAACACTCAAAGGGACAGTAAAATCAGTTACTGTAAACTTAAATAAACGTAAAAAAATTACTATACATATATATATACATACCCTTAATCAACAGGACATTACATTCTAGTATGCAATAATTGCTTTATTAATATCTCATGTTTAAATTGTGTTTAATTGGATATATATATGTGTGTGTGTTCAAGATTACCACTTCCAAAACGAATGGGATGATCATACAGCCCACATTTCCACACGTGGAACCAGAGGCGACACCAACGTTTCGGACCACAGTGGGGAATGAAAGCTCAACAGCAAATACGTGTATGATAGCAGACGACCAGGTTATATAAAACTGTCCTTACATTGCTGATGTTATTCTTACCTTCGAAAGTCCATGAACAAAACGTGGTTCTTTGAGTGTCAAGTCGCAACAAATTAATTTTCAATAATCCTTTCTGTCAGTCGTTATGTTTTGGTTTATATCTGTAAAGATATAACTGTTTCACGTGCTATTCATTTTACTGCTTACACGTGAATATGCTGTCTTTACGTATCTTAATTTTGTTTGCTTATTGAATTTCGCGCAAAGCTTCACGAGGGCTATCTACGCTAGCCGTCCCTAATTTAACAGTGTAAGACTAGAGGGTTTGTTTGTTGTTTATTTTAATTTCGCACAAAGCTACTCGAGGGCTATCTGTGCTAGCCGTCCCTAATTTAGCAGTGTAAGACCAGAGGGAATGCAGCTAGTCATCACCACCCACCGCCAACTCTTGGGCTACTCTATAACCAACGAACAGTGGGATTGACTATAACATATAACACCCCCATGGCTGAAAGGGCGATTATATTTGGTATGACCGGGATTCGAACCTGCATCCCTCGGATTACGAGTTGAGTGTTTAACCAGCTGGCCATGTCGGACCTTATTTATATATCTTAATTCAACTAATTTAGTCTACTGATCTTTCTTACCATTTTATCGGATATATTTCATTCAAAAATTTTATATTAACTTATAATTAACATTTATAATTATATAAAATTTTATATATATTTTTTGTTACCTTCAGGAACACGTGGGGTCAGCAGCCATCCTTATCCATCCAGCAACATGGTCAACCCTGGTGTTTTTTGCGACTTTAATGCATGAAAATAAATATAGTTTCAAGGCAGAATAGGAATTCTGAGACTCCAGAAATCAGAAAATTCAAAATGGGATCTCCTCCGAGGTTGTTCATATTGAGAGATAAAACATAATATACAAACACACTGACAACCTGAAATATAAACTATCGTATTATACAACGGAACCGATATCATAAAATCTTAATTCTATTAATCGATGTTATCGGTTTCACCTTGTAAGAAAGGCTGGACTCTTTTGTCTCGTACTTACAGTATTATACGAAGTCACTTCTGTCTCACAGTTTCGTTAGGATTTGCATGAATGCATACGGTTAACAATGGTGTAATATAGGTAAGTTTAGGCATAATGGAGTTTAAACATACAACACGGTACACAAAGAAACACTATAGACTTACACTTCTCCTATAATCTTGTTTGTTTTTTTGTTTGTTTTTTGGAATTTCGCACAAAGCTACTCGAGGGCTATCTGTGCTAGCCGTCCCTAATTTAGCAGTGTAAGACTAGAGGGAAGGCAGCTAGTCATCACCACCCACCGCCAACTCTTGGGCTACTCTTTTACAAACGAATAGTGGGATTGACCGTCACATTATACACCCCCACGGCTGGGAGGACGAGCATGTTTTAGCGCGACTCGGGCGCGAACCCGCTACCCTCGGATTACGAGTGCACGCCTTAACGCGCTCGGCCATGCCAGGCCTCTCCTATAATCGCTATGGTGAAGTAATACGTGATGGCGAGAAACCCATTTGAAGTAAACATGTAACTCAGGACGGCTGTTAACCTGAAAATGACCTAAGAAGGTCGAAACGTTGTTTTCTGCTTCACTAGTAAAAGTGTTAATATCCATACCAACCGTCCTGAGATATATTTTTACTTCAAGTGTTTCTCGTCATCACGAATGGCCTTCTTTAGGGTCTTCTGTATTTCAATTTTAATATACTTTAAGGGTCTTCAGTCCAGCATTTACAATATTTTTCTAAGCACTTTTCTTCTATATTTATAATATCCTTCTCGACACTTTTGTCTCCCAGTTATAACACCCTTCTAGGCACTCTTGTCTCACAGTTATGAAATTATTTTAAGCTCTTTTGTCTCCCAGTTATAACATCCTTCTAGGCTCTTCTGTCTTACAGTTATAATACCCTTTTAGGCACTTCTGTCTCCCAGTTATAGTATTCTATGAAGGTTTTTCTGTCCAACTTATTCGATATTATATGTTAACAATTCTACTTCACTGATATTTTGTGTACACCCTCAATTCTGTAATTTTCTCGGTTGTTTTGCATAATTCGGTAACGTGTCACGATTTAAAGATTCTCTTGTTATGTAAGCACGTGCATTAAATGAAAGTATATAACACGTGACGGGCTCAATAACACACGAGCTACATAATTTTCGCTTTAAGTATTTAATTTCCATGCAAATAAATGTATACTTGATAACAGAAATGACCACATTTGCTTCCAAAATAAACGAAATTTAAAGTTTCGTTTGTTTCGATGTTCTGAAAACCACAAAAATCATTGTCATATATTATAATAAGTTTGTTTCATTTTTAATTTTGCACAAAACTACAAGTGTGCGTGAAAAGCATTTTAAATTTCATCAAACTGCGCAGTAAAAGTGGGAAAGTAGGATGACGTCACTATATGCATAAGGGAGGGGTGGGTGTAGGTAGTACCATACATTACAGAGGGACAGGTGTTCGGGGAATGCATCTGTCATCGCTAAATCCCTATCTCAGAAAGTAATGTTTATGAGTTAAGGTTTTGTTTGCGAATTTCTTCACTTATTTTATAGACATTTAAAGTATCGATTCTGTCATCCTGCTGAGTTTTAACACTTGTCCCTTCTATTCGGGTTTTCAAAGTGTCACCAGATTTGATGTCTCCTGCGAGACAAGTTGACCAGTTTGTCAGTTCTGATCAGACCAATTGGCTCAAAGTGTGTGTGTGTTTTTTTACTCGAGGAGGTCAGTGGACATTACGTGTTGTAATTGAAATGCTTCACACGGCGAAAATGGTTCGTTCAGAACTCTTAAGTATCTAACCTCTTAAACGAGTAATCTAGACAGGTCACTAAAATGTTTTAATTACTTCAGGAACTCTGCACTTCCTTTTAATTTTTATACACTTTGTCTTTTCAAATACAGAATACAACCAAAAATACATTTCGAATAAGAAACACGAGTTCCCCCTAGTGTTGATATCTAAAACCACGTTACTCTTAATTAGACTTCCTTTTTTGGTAATACAACAACAAAACAAGTAGAAGGTCGCATGATTTATTTAATCAGTAATATTGTATTATATACCTCAGCAGTACACTGGATGGTAGAGTACACTATACTGTTTGTTCTAGCTATGAATGTTAATCCTTATTTTTAATTATGAAATCATCATCTCTCTAATCACTAAAACATGTTTGTTTGGTTATAACCACAGAAATAATATATTGTGCTAAACCACATAAACAACACCTTCTTTCTAGCTGCAGAAGTATTGTTTCTAGCCATAGATCAAGAACATTGTTTTTGGAGCTGTATAAATTGATTGTTATCTCTAATCATAGAATCAACACGCTATTTCTAAGTACAGGGAAACATGTATCTTCCAATTAAAGAAATATCGGTTTTTACAACCACAGAAAATATATTTTCCTTCTAATCCTTTCTGAATAGAAAATAAATATATTTTTTTTGTAATTACAGACAGAAGTAGTCTTTCAAATGATAAAAATAATTATCCCGCTATCCACAGATAATTTTTGTTGTTGTTGTTGTTTTGAATTAAGCACAAAGCTACACAATGGGCTATCTGTGCTCTGCCACCACGGGTATCGAAACCAGGATTTTAGCGTGTAAGTCCGCAGACATACCGCTGAGCCACTGGGGGGGCTCCACAGATAATAAATCCACAGAAAATAATAATAATTTTAACCACAGTAATTATTGTCCTCATTACATAAACAATCGTTTTGTTTTTATAGTTAGTAAAACAATGTTTTAATAATCACGTGAGTGATTTCCTCTTTAAGAAAATCTTGTAGTATTATCAGAATAAAATTAGTCAAAATACAACTCTTCGGATGTATTTGTGCGTACACTTGACATATTCAAAAGATGGAAACAACAGTAAAGCGCCAGACATATCTCTAAAAACAAAATGGCTGGCACCAAACATGCTCGCCTTTTCAGCTGTGGGGGCATTATAATGTGACGGTAGATCCCACTATTCCACGGTAAAAGAGTAGCCCAAGAGTGGGCGGTGGGTGATGATGACTGGCTGCCTTCCTTCTAGTCTTCACTGCTAAATTAAGGACGGCTAGCGCAGATAGCCCTCGAGTAGCTTTGCGCGAAATTCAAAACAAACAAAGACTAAGCGAGATTAGCCATTCTTTAGAACAAACCAGGTCCCCCTAGGTGAATATATGAAAAAAAACACCAAAAAACTATTACCACGAAGTCAAATTAAGTTACAGTGGAATAAAGGCAAAACATATCGCGCGCTAAATTACATTTTACAGTCATAAATAAAAGGAACGGAATTTTTTAAAATTGAATGAATGGTAAGGAAAGACTTATAAAAGAATGAAAAAACGGGTTACATATAGTAAATAATATATTGTAATAGAAAACTTCTGAATTCACAAAGAATATGAAAAATAATCTTCTCTAAGCATTCAATTATACTTTTTACGTCAAACTAGATTTCATACTTTCACACAAGTCATACGAAATTTCAACAATGAAGGATGCGTACACATGAAGAATAATTCATGTTTGTTTTTATATTTTGCGCAAAGTAACACGAGCGTTATCTACGCTAGCAGTCTCCAATTTAACAGTGTAAGGCTAGAGGGAAGGCAGCTATTCATTACTGTCAATACTGGGCTACTCTTTTACGAAAGAATAGTGGGATTGACCGTCATATTATAAAGGCATCATGGCTGAAATGGCAACCATGTTTGTTGTGATGGGGTATTCGAACCCGCGACCATCAAATTACGAGTCGAATGCCTTAACCATCTAACCATGCTGGGTCTGTAATTGGGATTTTACCAGAAATTGTGACAAAGTCTGATTTCAAGAAAGGTAATCTAATGTTCAGTGAACCGCATTCTGTTCCGTATCTTGTTTTGGAATTTATATTTTCTGTAAGCTCAATTTTTGTTCATTTTCTAATTATTTCAATACATTTTGCAATGATCAATATAGTTATTCTACCTGAAGAATGATTGTATAGTCACATCTGGTCCTGCTCGCAAGAGAAACAGTGGACTGTTAAATTATGATGTGGAGGTTTCAGGTTGTTCACCTTACACTTGCTGAGAGTCAACCTATCATCTTGTTCAACCAAATAAATGGCATCGTTACTCCACTAAGCAGCTGTCAAGTTCTTACAGGTCTTTAGAGGATTGCACCAGTGGTCAATATTAGGAGCAATAGGGCTAACGACCATAGAAATCCAAGAATTAGGGACGATGGTAAATAAAGATGAAATGAAGACTTTCCTTTGCTAGAGGCCATAAGATCCAATAATATCTGATATATGAGTCCCTTTCTGTTGGCTGTCAATCTGTATACTACTCTTCCTAATGAAGTACAGTAATAAACAGCTTGGTGATAAACAGCTATTCCGTTTAATATTTGAATATATGAGTGTAAAGATCAATGAAACTAGTTATTCCGAAGAAGCGATTTGATGGTTTTATTTTTGTGGTCTAAACTGTATGCTTTATAATACAGTTAGGACTACATTCGTTTCAACAGATAACCCGATACTTACTAATACAGCAGCCATATCACACTAAAGTGAACTACAGTACATAAATCCAAAAAGAAAATTAAATATGCGAATAGCATATTACTATAGATTAAAAACTGGCTAGTATGAAAAAGACATTGTATCTGTTGTCAACCAATTTACTCTGATTTGGAAATTTAATTCTTTCTCGCTTTACTCGAGATTTTGAGAGGTATTAAAATGGATAATCATTACATATTCACAAAATAAACATTTCGACATATTTAACGATTCCTAATTGCTTTTCCTGCCATCTTGTGTTAGAATTTTTATTTTCTAACATACTCTAGAGTATGTTAATCGAACAATTTCTCATCTAAAGTTTTATCGTAAATTATTAAAACTCACAAAACCACACTGTAAAACATCAAATAACATCAAACTTCATATAAAAAAACGCAGCAAACTAATATCAAAATTCTTCGAAAATCAGACTATAACCACTATAGGCATCAAAACCTGCCATGACTGTGCCTCAAATGACCACAGAACATCAAAACCTGCTAAAGTCATGCCGCAAACCACCATAGTTTTATTATTATAATTTTGTTATAGACATTGTTTCATAATGATACTTTAATACATGTACTTAGGACTCATCTTCTAAACTGGACGACCTTTAGAGATGTTATTAGGATAACAGTAAGAAATATTGTTAATTGCAGTATTTGTTGGTTAAAATACGTTCTAATATCTTTAAAGTAGTTCCTAGTAAAATAATTATATTCATTTAAGTACACTTGTTACCAGGTTGAATTTTAGTTTCGTTATACTTTGGTAGGTTATTCTGATCAAATGTTTGTATTATTAAATCACTGAAGCTCGCCAAAATTAGGCTGTAAACCACCCAGTGATGTTACAACCTACCAAAATCACAACGTAACCAGGGTAAGAACGTTAAACCTTACTAATGTAATGCCTTAAGTCACAATGAAGCATAAAAACTTGTTAAAGTAACGCCTTAAAACGCCAGAGGACACCAAACCCTGATATTACACAAACCTCCACAGCATATAAAGCCTCATTAAAGTTATGCCGTGAACCATAAAAATCTGCTAAAGTCATTCTTTAAATGACCAAATGGCATTAAAGCCTGCTAACGTCAGTCTCCAAATCACCAAATGACATCAAAGCCTGCTAACGTCATTCCTCAGTTAAATCACCAGATGAGATCAAAATCTGCTAAAGTCACTCTTTAAATGACCAAATGGCATTAAAGCCTGCTAACGTCAGTCTTCAAATCACCAAATGGCATCAAAACGTGTTAACGTCATTCCTTAAAAGGCATCAAATTCCGATTACCACTAATTTGAATGTAACTTATCATATTTGAGGCAATCTAAGAATGAGCTAATCAATCATTTTTAAGATAACAAGTAACCGTTTGGTATTCAAATCACGTGTTGATAATCAGTGTGTGTGTAAAATGAGAAGAAAAAGACGCATTGATGAGGGTGAGGGAACAACAATGGGTAAATGCAGTGTCGCTGTTTTGACATAAAACCGCTTGATTCAAAGTGACAAGTGTATCAACATAAAGTAACAAACAGGCAACACTGAGCAGGTTACTTCAAAACTTTAGACCACAATGTGCATAAGAATAAAACTAAAAACTCTTAGACAAAGTACCTCTCAGTTAAGTTCAAGTTTGTATCATACATAAAACATCTATTTAATTGGCCATCTTGATCAGGATCTAGGGGGATCGGGTGCTATGGGGACCTCTTGTTGTTGTAAGTCATTTAAGTCTGCACACACAGTTAAGTCAAAACTACTGTTAACCTTCACATATATTAGGGTTCTCTATTTATGTATTATTACAATAGGAATTGGATTACCCATATCCGAGTCATATCGATTTATATTCAACATTGAGCATTTGCTCGAGCACACGCGTGAAATATAGAGGATCTTCATTACACAAACAGTTCCACACATTACAATGCGTGTTCATTCATTAGTGTACTTAGTATGTATTTAACATTGATACCTTAATAATACAGAGCGAATGCATCACACAAATGGTATGATTAAGTAAATTCAGTTGTAAGTGGTTGATAGGTACACTTGTAATACATATTTAAAGGGGAGAAGAGCTTGGTTCCTTTCCAACATGCATGATATAATAATCTTGTGTTGGAATAATTGTGTAATTGTTTTGAATTAAGTACAAAGCTACACAATGGGCTATCTGTGCTCTGCCCACCACGGGTATCTAAACCCGGTTTATAGCGTTGTAAGTCCGCAGACGTACCGCTGAGCCACTGGGGGGCTGAAATAATTATGTAGAAAAACTGACCTTGTTTTGAATAGAACTTCATATGCTGTACTGAGGACTGAGTTCTGTATAGTTTATAATTTCTCTTTAATTACGTGTGTTATAGCGTTAGTTCAAGCGGAGAGGCTTAGTTTGTTTGTTTGTTTTTGAATTTCACACAAAGCTACACGAGAGCTATCTGTGTTAGCCGTTCCTAATTTAGCAGTGTAAGACTAGAGGAAAGGCAGCTATTCATCACCAACTCTTGGGCTACTCTTTTCCCAACGAAAAGTGGGATTGACCGTCACATTATAACGCCTCCATGTCTGAAAGGGCGAGCATGTTTGGCGCGACGGAGATGTGAACCCGTGACCCTCAGATAACGAGTCGCACGCCTTAACACGCTTGGCCATGCCGGGCCCAGCGAAGAGGCATATTCTACAACCAACAATATGCATTTGTTGTATATTTTTGATGTTTTTTAGTAATGTACCAATGTTATTTCCACATAAATTCCTGACGTAGTTCACTCGCTTCCAGATTTTGTTTGTAAGTTAATTTACACTTGTTTCCCAGGTTAGTTTGGAATCATAAGTAAAGTCTAAAAGGTTTTTTTTCTGATATATCATTCTGGAGTTTGGTTCCTCCTTGGTAAGTATCAGGTTTCTTTTTACCAAATCTATCAAATTTTGAGAACATAAATAAGTACCTGCGTTTTTGATAGTTTAATTTGTATTATTTTCGTTTGTCACTATTCAGCTGTATCAGTAATCCTAGGTTGTACATTTGTAGCTGCTATAGAGGGAATTTGCGAAGCAAAAGAGAAGCTTATATCAGTTGGTGACAGATCGCTTACATGCACGCTGACGAGTACGTGTCCTCTGCATTTACTTGGTATGCACCATCATCTAAGAAGTTGGACAACCAGCGAATAATTGCTTGCTGTAGTTCCACTTGTGACATCCAAAACTTTTGACACGAGTGCCAAATTTATCTAAAACCTTCTTCACGTCGAGAAAACATGTTACAGTGCACTATCTTTGAATAAATCTAAGTATTACGGTTTCAGTTGACCTAAGTAAAAAATCGGCGGCTTGGCGAAAGTTTCTAAAACTGCTTTGTTTTGTTTTTTTTAATTTCTTGGAAAGCTATTCGAGGGATATCTGCGCTAGCCATCCCTAATTTAGCAGTGTAAGACTAGAGGGAAGGCAGCTAGTCATCATTATCTACCGCCAACACTTGGACTATTCTATTACCAAGTAAAAGCGGGATTGACTGCCACATTATAATGCCCCCACGGCTGAAAGGGCAAGCATGTTTGGTGCAACAGGGATTCGAATCTCCGACCCTCAGATTACGAGCTGAGCGCCTTAACCACCTGGCCAAAACTACTTTGCACTTCGGGTAATTTTGAATTATTTTTTAATCGGCCTGGTGGTTTGTTAATGATGTTTTATCATGTTTTGTTTTCACAAATGTTCGCAAAACCATTCGAGAGCTAAATTTAACGGAGTCAGATTAGAGGAAATGTAGCTAGTCAACATTTATCCATCTCCAATCCTTGGACTACTATTTTACCAACGAAAAGTGGAATTACTTTTCATGCCCACACAGCTGAAAAGACGAACAGGTTCGAATTTTGAACTCGTGACCCGCAGACTGCGAGCAGGGTGCTCTAGCTTTTTTGCCTTGTAAGACCTACCCAATGTTTTAAAATAAGTAAAATAGCATTGAAAAAAATTAGTAACTATATTTCTGTTATAGTTGGCCTGGCGTGGCCTAGCGCGTTAATGCGTGCGCTTTGTAATCTGAGGGTCGCGCCAAACATGCTCGCCCTCCCAGCAGTGGGGGCGTTATAATGTTACGATCAATCCCACTATTCGTTGGTAAAAGAGTAGCCCAAGAGTTGGCGGTGGGTGGTGATGACTAGCTACCTTCCCTCTAGTCTTACACTGCTAAATTAGGGACTGCTAGCACAGATAGCCCTCGAGTAGCTTTGTGCGAAATTCCAAAACAAACAAACAATTACATATAGTCCACCACTTTCTCAATATTTCATTCTATATATATATATAGGGTTTGTACGCCCTCTTTTGATAGAAGTACACACCTTACATTTTCTTTTTTTTTAGGCTTCTGACTATACATGTACAAACTGGGTAAGAATTTTGACGTTTTTGTTTCAGCAATATTTCAATTTATTTTTAGAAATGGTAGGAAATGTCGACGGAAACATGTGAATTACGTACTAAATAATAAAGTGAGAAAAACTGAAAGAGCTCTGACAATTTCAGTTGTAGTAAATTAATTTGTTTCAATAACTAATGCGAAGGAATATGATTGATTCCGTTTTCTCTGCAGCCAACGTAATTCCAATTGCAACTGTGATTACATTTAATATTACTTAGCTTATAGTATTTAAATTCTCGAAATGAGGACATGTGTCGGTAAATAAGACGACGTTATAAAACTATTTACATCCTAAAGACACTACAACAAAAATAACAATCATTTTCCAAACATGCAGAACGTAATTACCGATATTAACCAACAAGCGTTCGGAATTTGAGATTTAGTGTGAAGCTTTCCAGGCTTAGCGAAGCGGTTGATGGTTATTTCGACCAAAAATGTTGTTCTGAGATATTCTTGCAGGCTGAGTTACGTAACGAGAACTAATATCATTAATTGAACTAAAACCTTATCTTTTCTATGATTCTATTTCTCCCTCGTTTTGTGGTATATTGGCTGTAACTTTTAAAGGTATTGTCCAAGGCTAACTATATATTGGAGACATGAGTTACACAGTTAGGCCACATTCTTAAAATCTACTCTCAGACTGGTTTTAAAAAGTCACCACAGCTTTCACCTTAATAAAGATATGTCTAAGAAAATAAATGATCTAAATATATATGATAACACAATGAATTTGTTTACATCTGTCTATAGTAAGTTGCGAATTTCTTATGGGTATTTTTTATTTTTATACAGATACATACGAGTAATTTTACAAAAATTGTATTTAAACAAAAAAGAAACCAAAATAGGTATAGATAAAATTATTTTTTAAAACATTAATAAAGTAGGAAAGTATTAAACAAAACTTTTACCTATTTCTTTGAATCTCAAAAGACGTCGCTGGGTCTGAAAGTGTTTTCAATTCAATCTTTTAACTGTGTTGATCTTATGATAAATTGTAATATTTTCGTGTACCTTTCCAAAAGCATCACGCTTTTAAACAAAGCAAGAAGATTATATCCTACCTGACAAGGTTTAATTGAGCACCTGTGAAAGTTTTCCCGTAGAGGAACATTAATTAGATAAGGTTAATACGACATTATTGTATTACAGTCTATTTGATACGCTATTATTTCTTCACTTTTCTTTTTGTACAAAGTAATGTTATGTAACACAAACTTTGTTCCTGGTTAGCATGTGTTATTTCTTAATTGCTTGTGTTGTAATAGTACAGAAAATGGCCATTATTCCTTTCAAACTTTGTTTTTGGGACCTGCATAATGAAATTTAGAAATTAACGTATTTTCTATGTAAAAACGGGCAAATTTGCACATTTTCATTTACGTAAGGTCTTACTTAATAAAACAGCATATGAATCTAAATTCACGAGTATTTATAGTGAAGTTATACAAAAATGAACAAAAATGTTTAGAAGTGAGTTTTTGGAGATTTGCGGCTGTAAGGTAAATCGCTTTTACGTATCAGCCCCCGTCATGTTTTCGATATACTCTTCTTGGTAGCGGCGTTCAAAGTCCAGTATATCTTGGTGGAAACGCTCGCCTTGCTCCCTTGAGTATACTCCCATGTTATCCTTGAATTTATCAAGACAAGCATCAAAAATATGGACTTTCAGGGACATCTTCCAGTCCATTTTGCCGAAGTTCTTCACAGGAGCCTCAACAAGTTCTACATAATATTCGGCCCTGTGATTGCCCAAAAAGTCCCAAACCACTGCGACAAAGCTGCCCCAAGCTTTTTTTCCTTCCTACTGAGCTTCTTGGGGAATTCTGTGCACTCCAGGATCTTCTCTATTTGTGGTCCAACAAAGACATCAGCTTAGGGAAGAAGTCTAGAATTTATTTGAAGGCTGCAGACTCCTTATCAAGAGATGTGACAAATTGTATGTAATTTTATGTGCAATGGTGGGAACAACACCTTCTGGAGATCCACTAGTGGGTCACACTTGACATTGTGCCTCTCCACAGAGAACTCGGTCCGGTATGGCCAGTGCTTCATATTGTAGTGCGCTGCGGTGTCCCTGCTGTCTCTAAAACAAAGAAAGCAGGGAAACTTGGTATCCTTGGAGACCCATCAGGAATGCCACCATTTTGAAGTCTCTGATAACCTCCCAGCCATACTTATTATACTTCATGGCTTCCAGCAAGGTATTGACGCTGTTGTATTCCTGTTTGAGATGCAGCGAAATAAATTTAAATTTTAAAAGGTCTAAAATTTGTATAATGTAAAAGCTTACTATTCAAGAAAGAAAAAAATGTCCGTCTTACCTTTTAGAGTTTTTTTGCACTCTTGTAAGTTAGAAAAAATTATCTGTCAGATACTCGCAGGTAAAATGAGGTGCCCATGGTTTGTCTTGATCCCCGACAGGCATGCCAAAATATGCCTTGTAGGCTTCACACATTTTAGCAGATGCCATTACAGAGTACTCTTTCCATCTTGTATTGATAAATTGGCGACATGCATAGCAGAATGTGTCTTGAGAATGCTTGAAGCTTCTTGATGCCATATCTAATAAAATCAGAAAGGTCTATGTGCTCACTCAGGCAGCTTGAACTAAACTGAAGTAAGCAGTGAACACATGAAAATATATAACTCTTGAAAGTTCTAGAAAATTCTAAAAGGTTCTTGCAACTTCTTTAACGTGTTTTGGGTGTGTTTTTCTTATAGCAAAGCCACATCGGGCTATCTGCTCAACCCACCGAAAGGAATCGAACCCCTGATTTTGGTGTTTTAAATCCGGAGACATACCGATGTACTAACGGTGCAATTCTTTAACATTCTGTAAAGTTCTTGAAAATTGTTGTAAGTTAAAGAAAATTCTTTGTCAGCTACTAAGCACTGAAACTAAATGGAAATGGAAAATGAGTAAATTTGAAATGTTCATTACCCAGATAGCATAGTTTGAAGAGGAAAATAGGTCTTTTCCATTTACTTTCGGCATAAGCAATTGGGAAATAACACTTTCTGCTCAGGAACAAGAAAAAGTAAAAATTTTGTTACATAGTGTGATACAATGCCTACGTTTGGGCGTGAAATATACTTTCAAAATTTATATATGAACTATTTGATAAATAAATTCGAAGCATTGACCTAACTACCAAAGTTCCCGAAAGTTCAAAGCTAAACTTTTAGAGCAAAAGATAAAAAAATAAATGTTTGCTTATCGCTCTCATCGATCAAGGTTTCATCTCGCCAATTGTTTTATAAACATAAAAGAAACTGTATTTACATAAAATCTCAGCACAAGTGAAAACGTTCCTTTACTCTGCGAAGAAGAAATAATTTCTGTTAGATGTTTGTCAACGTCACTCCAACACTGAAAACAAGCCATAAATTATATAGTGTTGCTAGCTCAATTTTATAAGTGCGCACTGAAACACTTTATACGTAGACCAGTGGTTCCCAAACTGGGGTAATTTAACAATTTATCTGGTGTAATGGAGGGGTGACAGAAAAAAAGTTAAAATTCTGAAAATCAAGAAAACATTGAGGTAGCTGGTATTGGGATTAATGTTAACTTAGTCTTAGTATGTAAAGTTGTAAATTAAACCTATTTTAAGTATGTAATAAAGTTAAACCAAATAACAACAAACATCAAAAACTAATGTACAGTAGTAGAAAAGAAAAAATATGTATCAAAGTGTGTGGTAATCTAAAAGTATTTTGACAAGTATGCTTCAGAACACAAGTCACTCAGTAACCCTGATGACTCATCGATGTGTCCAGTACGCGTCACTCACTGCCTGAGGTTGCCTTTATTTCACACTGTCAGTTTCTATGTGAGCATCAGTCGAGGAAGACAAAACCTGGTATGTATGTGTACTGCCCTGTGCAGTATAGTTAGTATTTACCTGCTATTACATCATTCCTATGCTGAATAAGCTCTTTTAATGCTATCTAGAATACCATGAAAAAATAAATAATAAGTTCAAATTTTCACACTTTTTCTGCATTTTTTCTTTTTCTGCAGATTAAACAATAAAATATCTAAAAAGCGCACCTACTCTGACGCCTTTCTTCGCTATGGCTTTGTGAATTTACCTTCTGGTGGAGAGGCCACAATGTGTAGTATGTCACAAAGTGTTGACAAATGAAAGCCTCAAGCCATCGAAACTCTCAGCTCACCTCCAGAAGTGCCATCCAAATCTTCAAAATGAGGATCAGGCTTATTTTCAGCACTGAGCTGTAGCACTGAAGAATATCCAGTTCGGTTGATCTGGAATTCAAGCCCAAAAGCTTCAAGCTGCGGTTGAAGCATCTTACTTTGTTGCATATAAAGTTGCCGAACAACAAAAATGCCACACCATTGCAGAGAATCTGATTATGCCTTGTGCATACGAGATGGTAAGCAAGGTATGTGGGGAGGATCAAACGAAGAAACTGAGTGTCATATCTCTATCAAACAACACAATCCGCCGACGAGTCGATGACATGGCATCAGATATCCTG
Organism: Carcinoscorpius rotundicauda; assembly: GCA_011833715.1. Lineage (NCBI taxonomy): Eukaryota > Metazoa > Arthropoda > Merostomata > Xiphosura > Limulidae > Carcinoscorpius > Carcinoscorpius rotundicauda. The sequence goes on from MU033997.1 coordinate 137,623, forward strand.
TCCCAAGTTACAACAGAGATCAAAGTAAGTTCATATAGCAAATTCTCCTTGCAATTTGATGAATCGTGTGACGTAGCCAGTTGCGCTGTTCTCCTTGGGTTCGTTCGTTACGTCCACCAGGACAAGATCAAAGAAGAGTTCCTATAATGCGAAGATCTGCTGACAACCACGAAGGGAGAAGATATTTTCAATATCATCAACAATTTCTTTACCACGAATGGATTGGATTGGAACAGCGTTCATCAGGTAGGGAGAAATGTTTACATAAAGTCTAGATTAGTATAAATACAATGAATTACATGGCATATAGTCATATAGTTTTATTTATTGTACAAGTAGCTGTAGTGTAGCTAATATTTTATACATAATTCACACAAAAGTATCGTGCCTGTCGTACTGAAATACTAAAGTACCAAATTAAATTAAATTAAATTAAAACCATATAATTATAACGCAAAAGATAAGTAACAATGACTAACTGACGCAATCTATAATTGTTTTTCTTTTTTAATCTAGGTCTCCGTCGATGGAGCACCGTCGATGATAGGTCGTAATCGTGAATTACGGGGCCTCATACAAGCTGTGAATCCAGAAATTTCTGTAGATCATTGCATCATTCATCGGAACTCTCTTGGATCAAAAAGCCTGCCTGGTAATCTGAAATTAGTGTTTGAATATGTGTTGAAAATCGTGAATTTCATCAAGTCCAGGGATGTGAATTCGCGCATATTCCGGAAACTGTTCGCTGGTTGTCACGAGGTAAGGTTGTACGTCGAGTCATTGAGCTCCGAACGGCTCTTCCGGAATTTCTGAAACAAGAAGAATCTCCTTTAGCTACCAAGTTCACTGATAAGGAGTGGGTTGCTCGACTTTGTTACTTGGATGACATATTTGCGGAGCTGAACTGTGATAATCTGCAACTCCAGGGCCAAATCACGACTGTCATTGATGCCCATCACACTGTGACTGCATTTTTGGGAAAACTGAGACTCTGGATTCGACGCTTGAAGAAAGGAGTGATCGCTCAGTTTCCCACCCTAGACCAGTTTGTTGAGGAGAATAGTTATGATACTGGATCATTTTTACAGACCATCAACAAAGAGATGAGCGACCATTTGAAGGGGCTTGAAACAAGCATGCAGCACTACTTTCCAGAGAGTGACCTAAAAACAGCCAGTCTTCAGTGGATCATTCATCCCTTTTCTGTACCTGATGAGGCCATTCATGATGATGATTTCCCTGCAAAGGAGGAGTGGATCACAATGTGAGCAAATGAAGACTTGAAAGTCAAATTCCAAAACCAAAATGCAGATTCCTTTTGGATTTCACAACTAGCTGACTCTCCAACTCTGTCCAAGAGAGCCTTGAAGTTGTTGGTATCATTCTCAACAACGTATCTGTGCGAGAAGGGGTTGTCAACCGTGCTGGGGATGAAAACAAAAAAGAGGACTCGCTTGAATGTTGCAAACGATGCCAGGCTGGCACTTTCAACCACAAAACCAAGAATTTCTAAACTAGCTTCATGTATGCAACTCCATCCATCCCACTGATGTTCTTGACATATTTGGCAATATTCATTAGAAATGCACAATGATCAAATATAATAATTAAAAGTGTAATTCAGTGTAAATAAATTATATAAATAAATTGTAAATAAGTAAAGTGCAATATATCTCTAGTTTAATTTAGCCATATATATCAATGTTGAAAACATTTTGTGAAAGGGGTAACATGCTTAATGTGGCATGTTAAATTGTGTAACAAGCTGAAAAAGTTTGAGAACCACTGACGTAGACGAAAAACCGTTTCTTAGAGATGCGATACACCTACTTCTAGTACACATATATAATATACACTCACACCTAACGACAGCAAAAGATACAGACGCTTTAAAAAAGTTTAAATAATGACATTCTTCTTTAGATTTTCAGAAAAAATTGAACCCTTTAAATAAAACAAAACAAATAATTTTGATTACTCAAATAAAACAACACACATCAATTAATTTTCGTGTAGCAAAACCATAACCAGGTCATATGAAACTTTATATGAACCACTATATTGGGTTTAACAGCACGTTCGCTTCAAATTATTCGAAATCTTAGATTTTCTTCCAATTTAGTTGTAAATAAAAAAGAATTAAAATTGATCTGCATACAAAAACTTTGAGCTTCAACGTTTTATATCCAGCAGGTTTTCAGAAAATAAAGATTTCCCACAAAATTACAAAAACCTACACAAAAAACGGTAGGATTGGTATATGATTTTATATGTTCAATAAAGATTACATATGTTTTACTCGGCAAATGTTAATGCAAAAATTGCCGATTGTTACTTTTCGTTAGATCGTTCTTTAAGCACAATATGGCACGGCATGGCTAGGTGGGTCGGGCGTTCAACTCGTAATTTGTGGTTTGCAGGTTCGAGTCCCCCCCACCAAACATTCTCACCGTTTCAGCCGTGGGGACATTCTAAAGTGAAGATCAATCACACTATTTGTAGGTAAAAGAGTAGCTCAAAAGCTGGCGATGGATGATGATAACTAGCTACCTTTCTTCTAGTCTTACGGCCCGGCATGGCCAGGTGGTTAAGGCACTCGACTCGTAATCTGTGGATCGCGGGTTCGAATCGCTGTCTCATCAAACATGCTCACCTTTTCAGCCGTGGGGGCGTTATAATTTTACGATCAATCTCACTATTCATTGGTAAAAGAGTAGCCCAAGAGTTGGCGGTAGGTGGTCATGACTAGCTGCTTTACCTCTAGTCTTACACTGCTAAGTTAGGGAGAGCTGGTGCAGACATCCCTCATGTAGCTTTACGCGAAATTCAAACCAAACCAAACCCTTTAGTCTTACACTGTTAAATTTGTGACGGATAATGTAGCTTTGAGCGAAATTTAAAACAAAAGTTTTAGCACAAAGCTATACATTGGTCTATTGGTGCTCTGGCCGTCGTGGATATGGAAATTCGGTTTTAGGGATGTTACGGCGCAGACTTAACACTATGCCACCTGGGAGCACTTAATGTAAGAAATGGATTATTTATTTAAAAGATTTATATTTTTTAAATAAATGTTAATTGCTATTTATTTATTTCTATCATTATACGGATTTGAAGTAATGAGAAAGATAATTAAATTTTTCATAATACATTTCTCTCAGGCTTATTATATTTTTTATTCAACTTCTTAGAGTTTTCAAATAGAATATTCGCTGCGTTTAGAATTGGCTTTTATCGCAAAACAGCTGTTTTTGTGAATTTCATAAATAGCGTTCAAACTGCTAATTTGTTTGTTACGGCCCAGCCGACTTGATGAGCTCTGTATTAAGCGAAACCCGTCGTCAATAATTGATATGGTGGACACTGTATGATTGAGATATTTGTAACAGTATAACACACTCTTCTTTTTCTCGAACCTAAGCTATTGAATAAAAAGATAATATTAAAAATACAATAATTCTTAAAATAGTGTCTTATGACAAATTTAATTAATTATAATCGCGCTTTACCAGCGGGGGAAGAAAAGGCGTTCACATCATAGCAATTCTCATGTTACCTTTTTATCAAAATGCAAATTGAGATTTTATATTACAACGACATTTTACGGAGAAATTATGTCGTTATAAAAGTATAAAATATTTTTCTTAGTGAAAAGAAATAAACATGATTTTCGAAATAATGATTAAAATTCCAAATGCAAAATGTTTTACTATTACCTCCAAATTTAGGATTCAACTAAACATTTGTCATCAACAGGTAGATCATAAAAAATAGTTTACTATATTTTTGTAATAAATATAAATATAGACGATGGGCTATCTCTGCATTATCTACCACATTTCTAGCATTGTAACATACTGCTGTGCCACTAGGAGGCGTTTTATTTGCAGAAAAAACCCAAATAAGGAAAATGAATAATAAAATGTAATAAATAAAAATATGCACGATGCGCTATCTCTGCATTATCCATCACATTTCTATCGTTGTAACATACTGCTGGGCCACTAGAGGGCGTTTCATTTGCAGAAAATACCCATAGAAAGAAAATGAAGGCTCTCAAACTTCCAGCTTCATATTAGATATTTTTCAATTATTGTGTGCGTGTAAAAATTGTTAGATTATAATAATGTTCGATATACCCTTTCTTCCCTTTATAATAGTAGGCCCGGCATGGCCAGGTCACGGGTTCGAATCCACGTCACACCAAACAGGCTCCCCTTTCAGCCTTGGGGGCATTATAATGTTACTGTCAATCCCACTATTCCACGGTAAAAGAATAGTCCAAGAGTTGGCGGTGGATGATGATGACTAGCTGCTTTCCTTCTAGCCTTACACTGCTAAATTAGGAATGGCTAGCGCAGATAGCCATTGTATAACTTTTCGCGAAATTTAAAACAAATTAAACTTTCATAATAAAATAATTAGGTGCAAGTCATGTATGACTTCTAAATTAAAAAATCTCACAATTTAGAAATAATTCTAAATTTATTCATAATAGTAAAAATGCTAAGATTAATTTATTATTATTATACTTCTCGATTTCATGAAGGAACATAGAGCCGCAATCACTTGCGGATTCATTAAGAGGCTGGTTTTTCAAGTGAACAGAATGTTAGCCTACTGCACAACACCCAACAAGGAGGAGAAACTTTAGCCGTCCCTAATTTTGCAGTGTGAGACTAAAGGGAAGGCAGCTAGTCATCACCACTCACCGCCAACTCTTGGGCTACTCTTATACCAACGAATAGTGGGATTTACCGTCACATTATAACGCCCCCACGGCTGGGAGGGCGGGCATGTTTGGCTTGACTCGGGCGCGAACCCGCGACCCTCAGATCACGAGTGGCACGCCTTATGCGCTTGGCCATGCCGGGCCGCTGAGATTAATAATACAACTATAATTGTATTAAAAATCGATAATCTGATTGTTTGTGGATCTTGCGTTTTCCTTTTTTTTTTAATTAAATTTATTCCTGAAGAAGAAAGGCTTAACTCTCATTACTCGTAACTCACGTTTATTTACTATTAGTAAACACACATCGTAGCTACCAATTAAATACTGGTATTTTACATAATAAAAGAATGCCATAATTTGGTTCAGAAATTAAAGCAAACAGAATTTCGAGAACTTATTGGAAGCAGATAACAATATACCGGATACTTATTGTTTACGATGCTTACGGTTATAATAACTGTACTTTATGATTTTGTAAATACCCAGAAATCCATCGATATAATTGGGAAACCTAAAAGAATAGAACAGATCAAAACACTCATTATCACAGTATTGATTTTAGAGTTTTCATGAAAATAATTGTTTTAATCTACCTGTTTTTCGATTATCAGATGTAATGATTTCAGTATGGAATATAATCAATTGAATAGACAATATTTAAATGATGATACTAGCGGGTTTTAATGTCAATTGTTGATTTAAGAAGTGATACTAATAGGCCTTGATTTCCTTTGCTGGAATAGAAGTTATATTAGGAGGGTTTGATGTCATTTAGTGATTTAAGGAGTGAGTAGACCAGTTGTGATACCATTTAGCGATTTCAGAAGTGATGTTATCGGGTTTTGATGTCATTTGGTAATTTAAGGCGTGATATTGATAGGTTTTAATGCCATTCGATGATATAAGGAATGACGTTATCAAATTTTGATGTCATTTGGTGATTTAAGGAATGACCTTTTCAGGTTGTATTTTCATTTGGTGATTTAACCCTATCGCAACCGGTCACGGGTCAAAAGCTATAGAATATTATCACATTTGTTGACTTGCATTCAAAATTTTGTTGAACTATTATTTTATGAATCTATGCCAATAATTTTGGTATTAACTTGTAGATTATAATTCAAACTTTAATGTTATTTATGAATTAATTTATTAATTTAAAGGAACATACCTAAATATCGATTTTTCTGTCACATGTGGTGTGTTGAATGGAGTGTTGGCTTAAATTATGTTTTTGATGTCCAAGTGCAAAGTTTGAAGTTTCATACGAATTTTGGAACTCAAATTACTGATATTGACAACTTAGAATATAAAATAAAAACCTCATATCTTTTTTTGTTTTTGAGATATAACTTATGAACTGAGTCACACAGTGGCCCCATCCACCTGTTTCAATTTTTGGAAATGGTCCCTTATATACAATTACTTTAATATATGGCATGTGAATAACCAGTCGAACGCTCGTAATGTTCCACTAGTAACTTTTTCAGACATTTTAATGATCTAGGAAGTCACCTCTTTCTTTTGAACATAGATTTGAAGCAGATAGGTTATTGGTTTAGTCTGCTCGAAGTTACATCTTGTCTAGACAAAATAGAGTTTAGTTAGTAATCTTGATAAACTACAGTAGAATTTTATGGTATATATATATATAGTTATTTAGGATTTCTTGGTAATTTCAAAAGTGCACATGAAAACAAAAAATTTAAAAAAATCATTAAACATCCTCTACTCGCGAAATTTGAAAAGGCTTAGCAACCTATGACATGCAGCAAACGAGTACAAAGGTCGTCGTAACCAAATGTAATTGTTTGCTATACCTTTTTCTTCACTGTTCTAAGTTTTAATTAGAAACACGTTTAAAAGCTTATTTAAATACAGTAATAATCTATTACATATATAATGTATAATAATTGAAGTGTGACTGTATTTTACAAAATACTAGTCCAATAAAGTTAAGAGAGGTCAGTTTGTAAAGATTAATAGTCAGTTTTAAATTATTGGATACGATTGCATCAGTACTCTTAGTCACGTCAATGCAACTTTTGTAATGTTAGCCAGACACGACTGAAAGGTCAATATAATAAAAATAATAAATGTATAATATTATGATATTTAACATACTCTCTTATAGCCTTGACTACAAAGGGTTGAGTATAAATTAAAATGATTTTGAGCCTAATTGCGTCATGATTGTCCATCTAGCAACGCTCTGCTCTGTTAGACAACCTACAGAGAAGATTCAATTGAAAAGGTTCCATTCTAAAGCTTTTATATCCAAAACACACTTCTCCTCCATGGATGTTTTCTATAATCCATCTACCGTCGAAGAAAAATAGTTTCTTATTGTACATTTCAACAGCTCGATTATATAAAAAAATTCTATAGACCCTCAGTTTAGCAACTAATACGTCTTTATATCAAATAGTATGAATACTTATTTCATTATGCAAATGCTTGAAGTATGCAATAATTGAACATTAGGTGAGACTGAAAGCCTTAAATTGATGAATCCATATACTGTGGACCTCGTTTTCGTAAAGACTATGTCTTTACATTTAGCACAAAGTGTCTATAATATTTTTATGATAGCACGCAGTGTTCACCATGACTTTTGTCCACTCTCTTGATCTGTAGTTTGTCCTCAGTGCAGTTTCGAGCGGTGATCATGAATACGTTAAAAATTTTGCGGCATGCCGAATACTACTTTTTAAGTATTGCTTTAGCCATTTACTGGCAAAAGAATGACATTAGACTTGTTATAACTATCATAGTACACACGTTATTCCTTGATTGTTATCATGTACTGCTATTTTTCACTGGATAAGTAAATTTTAACATTTTTTTTCGGCAGTTAGTTTTCCTTACCTGGAAGCGTTTTGAAAGCAACATGTGTACACAAAACTTTGTTGCTTTTCCAGAAAGATATAATTCTTTATCAATAAGTTTGAGTTTCGCCTAAAGCCCATGGATGGCTGTTAGTGCTATTCTCTATTTTCGTTGGTTACTACTTGCTACAAGACGCTGCACCTTGCTTATCACATTAGAGTAAGACTTGTTGGAGATCACTTTATGGACAGTCCTTGGTCCTCAAGTTGACACATTTCACTTTTAGATTCCAACAACAGAAGTCATCGGGATGTTTACGTCTTGAAAGTTCAAAAATCCCCCAAATTAATACACCTTTGTGATTTGCATGTTTGAATGTTTTGCATCAAACAAGGGCTGTTATGCATCATCCCATAAAGTTATATATTTTAAGTGACATAATATAAAATCTCCAAAAAATGTCAAAGTATAGTTCTAATATAACTTGTTTTACACTCCAACTTTATACGACCTCAAGTGACGTGCTGATTTTCATATATAAAGTCGTTTTAAGATGGTGTACTCAACTCTCAACTACCATGATTGACAGTGGGAATGGTATTGAATGGGTGCTGCACTATGTTGAGCTTGCGTTAGATGCAGAGCTTTGCATTTAGACTAAAAAAAGATCAAATTATACCTTCTCTGACCATAAAACTTTCTGCTACATGTTAAGCTTGGTCGTAAACCGCATATGAAACTTAAAATAATTGTTTTTCAGTAATGGCTTCTTTCTTGCCACTCGGCCATACAGGTCAGTTTTATGTAGGGACTGGAATATTGTGGGGGTATAAAAATTGATTTCCATCTCAGACATGAAACTTTACATATCAATGTCACTGTTAGTTTCACAGTGACATCTTTAACCAGTTTCTTGCTTGTCAAGCTGCTTACTTCGGAAGGACACTTGTTATAAAGAGTAACCGGATGTTATGAAACACTTTCCACTTCTAATCATGGGATTTCACCATACTTAGAGGAATAACCAGTGAGTTTGAAATTTTCTTTTGCCATTCTCTTGATCTGCACCTCCCTATCACGTTATCCCGGACTTATTTGGAAAGTTTCTTTGTTTTCATGGTTGAATTGTTATAATTGTCTCTTGCGTCCAAATTAACTTGGATTGTCAAGCCGTTGAACACTTATGCAGAGATTATTGTCATTTTATTTAAATAATTAACTTACTTACTTTATACCAACGTTTCCTTAACTTTCTCAGTTTGCACTAAATTATGGAAATTCTAAATTCAAAGTCCAGTTTGAAAGTTTCATAATAGCAAGCTCAGACTGCGACAAGGTGTAGAAACTTTAGAGGGGTGAATATTTTTTTTTCAAGATACTGTATACACGTTGTAAAGAAGTAGATGTCCCTACTTCTCTAAAACGTAAATCAAAAATGTCGTTTAATCTTTGTCCCTTTGTAACTCAGCGGTAATATGTGGGCTTATAACTCTAAAAATTGGATTTCGACAACAATATTGGACAGAGTGTATTGTGTAGTTCTTTGAAAAGAAAAACAAGTTATTGTTATTGACAAAAGGATGTAACGTGATGCGATATAAAACTTCTTTTTTAATATGTGTTAGACTACCAAATAATAAACTTTTGATAAACACTAAAAGTCTGTGTGCACAATTTTATTTTGATGTTGTTCTAATGGGTTTATATCAATGATTGGTTTGGTTTGTTTTAAATTTTGCGCAAAGCTACTTGGGGGCTATCTGCGGTAGCCGTCCCCCTACTTTGCAGTGTAAGATTAAATGGAAGGCAGCTAGTCATCACCACCCACCGACAACTCTTGGGCTATTCTTTTCCAAACGAAAAATGGGATTGACCGTCACATTATAACGCCCACACGGCAGAAAGAGCGAGCATGTCTGATGTGGCGGGGGTTCGAACCTGTGACCCTCATATTACGAGTCGAGTGCCTTAACCACCTGGTCATGCCGTACCCCCGTGCCCATAACAACGAGAACCATCATATTACAACGTTACTAATTTTAGGCTAAAGTTGCTATAAAGTATCAAATAACCACGATGTAAATGTAACATATTCAACAATTCCGTTAAAAATTTAACGTATCAACTAAACACGATATAAAGTATCAAATAACCATGATACTAATGTAAAATATCTAACAACTACGTTGTCAATGTGGTTTTTCAAACAATCATGTTATTAATACCCACCCCGCAATGACATAGTGTTAAGTTTTAAATACCTATTATAAAAGTAAAAACCAGGTTTTGATATCCATAATATGCACACAGCACAGACAGTTTTGCGCTTAATAAATAAACAACACTAATAGGATAACATATAAGTCACAATTCAAATTATACACATTTCAGAAATTAAAACTAATTCCCAATAAGGACTTTTCTTAGCTAAATGTTTGAAATTAAAGCAGACAACTATTCAAAGAAAACAATAGTGACATTGTTACTATTAAATATAATTACTATTATATTTAATGTAATTTAATTTAATAGTAATATAAAAAATATCGATTCACAAAATCACACACAAGAATAATTATAAAAATACTTTTCAGTTGTCGTGTGACACGAAAGTTTGCTTTGGATGGAACAGTAACAGGTCGATATTATCCAACACGTGGAGTTATTATCCAATACGTGGAGTATTTTCTATAACTGATCAGATTAACCGCAATATTTTTTATTTCCTTCTCTACCTTATAATAAACATCTATGGGATATTTTCACATGAATTCCATGCCAAAGACGAATTACATTGATGACGAACTATACATAGCATACTAATGTGAACAATGAATCGACTGCACTATATCACAATATGCAGAATATTTGAAATATTCTATTCTACAATTTTAAAGATAGAAACTATTCTAGAGCTGTTTCATAAATAGTTTATAGTCAATTTATTGTATACTGAGAATTGTGAAAAGACATAATGACATTCTCGTGTCTGAGGATTTCACATTATAACTGCATCCCACACAAAAAGGACATCCTCGAAGTTTTGTAGATGATACATTATCATCTGATCTTCCAGAAGTGTTTTAGGCATCTTGTAAACTATGTATTATAACAATGTTTAAAACATGAGAAAAAGGACAATGTTTTTGACAAAGAAATGAAACCAATGAGTAGTTAGTACACTGAGACTTAACTTGTGTTATTATGCCATCCAAGTAGCTGAGTGCAGCTTTTCAAAGTAATCAAGACAGAACACACTTTATTAATTGTAGAAATGTAGCAGATTATAATATAATTCAAATGGTAACATGACAAACTAGTACAACTGATGTGAAGGCTATCTTTTTTCTAGTTATTTTTCTTTTACTTTCACTTGTTAATGTATACTCTTAAGAACCAAGATTGAAAAGCATTTTGCTGCAGCTAGATCATCCAAAGTAAATCAAGTCCCTAACAGTGGGTAGACTTCTCTTCGTCTGGTTTCATTTATTATTCTGGCAGTCCACGCAGAACCTTTTGCATTAATCCATTTTCTTCATAAAAACAGAAGGTCATGCCAAAGAATAAGTGATCTTTTATATTACTGCTTGTTTCTTCATGAGTTCTATATTTTCGAAAGCATCAGTCTGTTCTTAATAAAGCATTTGTGGAATTGTGAGCATTTTACCGAATTTCAAATGCTTCAAATAATGAGAAAAATGTCTACATCACAAAGGTTAATTTGAGGAAAGAGAAGAAACGTGGAGCACACTCAGTGAATACTTGTGTGTTTATTTTTCGCTTGGACTTAGCGCAAGGTTAAATGAAGGTTGTCCGAGATATCCTTAATTTAGTCCCAGAAGGAAGGCTGCTAGTCATCACCACTCATCACCAGCTCTTGGGTTACTCTTTTACCAATGAATAGTGGAATTGGCCGACACATATGATGACCCTTGGTCAGGAAAGGCGAGTATATTTGGTGGGACAGGGACTGTAACCTCTGACTTTCAGATTGTAAGTCGAATGCTCTAACCATCTGTTATGCCTTTAGTGAATGTATAAGATAAATCATCCAATAAAAAATAGCCAAGAAGGAAAGGTATGCCTAGTGTAAACTGAAAATACCTTATATAAATAGACGTTTATAATGTCTATAAATGGACGCTATCAGAGCCATCGATATTTAGTTAGATCTCATTAGAGACCGAGAACAACGTTTATATCTAGAGACTGACGTCATCAAAACAGGGAGAAAGTTACAAGCAAAGTTATATTAACTTGGAGACACTTTGTAGAAAAGATTTTAATTGAAATTTTGATGCAGGATCCATATAAAATGTAGCCAGAGACAAGCACGTAGTTACTCTCCCGATTTACTATCTATTTTCGAAGATCTTTTCGATAATTTCGATGTAACCGACTATCTTGATATTGTGTTTTAAATTATTGTTGTATTTGAATCTCAGTCTCAGAGTCAAGGGCCCAGCATGGCCAAGCGTGTTAAGGCGTTCGACTCGCAATCCGAGGGTCGCGGATTCGAATCCCGGTCGCACCAAACATGTTTGTCCTTTCAGCCGTGGGGCGTTATAATGTTACGGTCAATCCCACTATTCGTTGGTAAAAGAGTAGCCAAAGAGTTGACTTGCTGCCTTCCCTCTAGGGACGGCTAGCGCAGATAGACCTCGAGTAGCTATACGCGAAATTAAAAAACAAACAAAAAAACCGAACAACTCGCAGTCAAGATGGAGCTCAGCAAAACTAGTCGTGATTAAAACCAAGTATTCGTCCTCTCCAAGTCTAGAGAATTTAATGTGTCAGCTTGAATTTAAGAGGATACTCAAGTATTTACTAGTCGTTACACACCATTACTTTATCTAGCAAACAATAACAAAGTTATATTAAAATATTAAAAATATATATCACTAAAAAGTTAACATTAAATTTCAAAAAGTGATATTCTGCTAGAGGGCGAAACTTGTTATGTTAACAGATAAACGTGGTGAGTTTCAAAATGTTTAAACTTTTCAATTAATTTAACAAAATTTTGTTTACGTTTTATCTTAGAAAATATTCAACTTTACATGCTTACATTGCTGTAAAAATGTTTAAACGTATTTTTCAAATGCATTAATAGAAAAACTAATACAAAATGTATAATTATAAATTGTGGTTTTACAATAAATTTAAAATTCACAGAATCAGTAGTGGAACTGGAACTAAGGTAGTTAAACTTTGCTTCTAAAAGTAGGTCACACGTTCGTATAGGAACGTAGTAGGAAGTGTTACGTAATTGTATTGAACACGTCATTTTAAAATAATTTTGTCAAGACAATTGTAATACTATATACTAGGTCATTAGGTATATATATATATATAACTATAATCATTATAAATTATTTTTGTGCGTATAGCTTCATAGTAAAATAAATAGTCTGACAATTCTAATTTACTACTTTTTGTTTTACCTATTGTGTGACGATGTAGAACAATCTTTTTTTCCTGGATGAAGAGGAGAAGAGCTCAAATTAGGATGAATTTACTAATATATTGTCTGGAGAAGCAGTTACAACAACTACAGGGTGGTCGCTAGAAAAACGGAAAATTTGTCAAACAGCTATTTATTTTTACAAAGTTTTTTAAAGGCATATGTTATATTACACTCAGAGATCCTCAAAATGAATAAAATCATGCATTTTATTCATGATGTAAAGAAATCAAAATAGAAATGAGTAAGCATGCATTTTATTCATGATCTCATCTGACCCTCAAATTTTCCGCTTTTCTAGCGACCACCATGTAATTTGGGGCTCATTTTTTATATGTAGAAAAATGATCTCTACTGCCCAGTTGGTGTTGTCACAATACATTGATGTCAGTTATTAATAGTTGATTTTTTTCAGCTTTATAGTTATAAAATATTTAGTACATTAATAATATGTTGACAATAATTTTGTTTTTTTTTCTGGCGTTTTTCTCATTGTTTTAAAGTACATGTTTTCACATTTAAAGCACATGTTTATGATGCTAGTCAGTTATTGTTAAAGGCAACCCTAGTTACAAGTAGTTAGGTAGGTAATGCTGATAATAGTTGTAGATATATTTATTTTAATCATTCAAATTTAACACAGAATGTTTAAAAAGTTAAAACTATAGTAACTTAAGAAACAGTTATTTGAACATAAAATATATTAGGGCTGTTTATTCATTAAACTTCACAGTTTTTACAGATTATATCATGTTAACTAAAGTGTATTTTAACTTATTACTAAAATAAAATTACTTGTTTTTTAGTAGCTTGAAGTTGTTTGCTTTTCTTTAATCTGTAGCAGTAGATTCAATATGTGTTGTGTGATTTAATTTTTACAACAGAATATGTCAAGCAAACAAATTTGTTATTTTTATAGTTTTCCATGTAATGATCTGAAGGAAACTGGTTCCTTCAATCACTTTAGGGAAACAGGTGAGTTAGTTATATCAGTAATTAAATAAACCTTCTCAAAATCCAAATTTCCCATTTACATTTTCTTTTGCTTTTTTTTTATTTTGTTTTCCTCATTTACTGTTAAGTCCAAAATTACAAAAGTTTTAAAATTTAGATCATAAAGAATTCCATTATACTCTAAGCCTGAACACTTCTGTTACATTAAAGTGCAATTATCCTGTATGTAAGAATAAATCATCAACTGTTCCTTGTATGACTCGTTACAAAATACAAATGATACACAATGTAGTTTATCTGTACAATTTATACAATATGTTGTTACACATATTATAAATAATCATTGAATCACTGGTAAATTGCTTTAGTATTTATATATATTTATACTGTTTAATTTCAAGAATACACTATCTATATAGAAGCGTTAAAGTTTGGCATGCAATTATGTTAAACTTCTTTAACAGTATTTGTAAAGTACTAAAATTTATATTTGTTTTGAGTTTAAACACTGTTTTAGAGAAAATTATGTATTGTTTAACATGTTTTTTAGTTTCCAATACTGACTTGAGCTATGGCAGCCCAAGGACTGTCTAATCTAACTGGAAAAGTGGCTCTTATAACAGGTTAGCTGTTGTTGTAAAACAAAACAAAACATATTCATATTTTTTATTGTGTTTGTCTTATAAAACTCAAATGCCAGTATTTTACTTAAATTTTTATTTCAAAACAGATTAGAAGCCTCAACATATAACTATTGTCCATGTTACCACATCTGGCCATACTCTATCTGATGGCTATTCATTTTGACAATATCCCTGGAAAATGCTTCATCAAAAAAAGAACATTAAGTTTTCTTGATTATGTTGCCTGGAGCATATGGGTAGATTTTGTTACTGATTTAATGCCACAAAGTACAAGATTTATCCTTGTTTTGCAAATTTTAAATTCGTAACCGGAACACATCTTTTTATTAGAGTACGAATACTTAAAAAGGGCTGTTACATGCTCTTCTTGAAAATGATTAGTACCATCACACTGTTTACAAAACACCAACTGATGTCAAAATTTAGTTCTTATACATTCCATCCCACTGAAACTTTTATTTCAGCTGTATTTGTCAGTGCTTAAAAATTGTTTTAATATAACATACTCAGATCTCTGAATTTTTTTATAATATATGCTACAAGTTTAGCCTTAATTATCATTACATGTGATGAATAAAAGGACAAAACATTTAGACTATCCTGTATTTGAAGATGAGGGCTTTGATAACATGAGAGAAGATATTTGTGAAAAGACCAAGGTTATGTAAACATGATTTGTATGATGCTTTGGAATATTGTTTCTCTTTAAACTCAGTGTTTGCAAAACTGCATGAAGTTATGTAGCCAGAAGGAAATTAGGCCTAGTGACAATCGTGATTGTAAGATATACATTATTTATTAGTTATTGTCTGTTTTTAACATGTGGTAAGTACGAACATTTGACAAATTGTGTGTTGGATTTACATATAATTTTAAAAATCGAATAAACCATCAGTTTTTTTTTGTTTTTCAGCAAGTCTGTAAGCATCAGTCAGTCTGAATAAAATTCATCAGTATTGTATATAATAGAATTTAGTCAGATGCACAGATTTAGATAAATAAATAATTAGTATAATAATTATCACTAGTATTGGACTTGTTTTTCAGGTTATAATCTGTATTTCGTTCTTTTTGGTGTATATAAGTCTTGTTCAGGTATTTTTATTGCCGAATGCGAGTAAAAATTTTGTCTATTAGACTCACAAATCTTGATAGTAACCTACTGAGAGTAACATGACAGCAGTAATTTAATAAGAAAGTTTTTTGTTTGTACCTTTGTGAATATTTACTGTTGGAGTTCTTATGTGATGTAACTTCTTTTAAGGAAACCATTGAATAAATTTTTGAAACTGCAAGTCGATGAAACATTTGCTTCTCAATCTGGAATGTGATATGTCTGCTTCCTCATTGATAATTCCTATAAGAAAAATAATTAAGTTATAATTATCGTTTCTTCTCCAGCTAGAATTTGGATAAAGTATGGTTTTACATAATAGGAACTAATGTGGCTTGAAGAAAAATGAAACATTTTTTTAACATTCTCACTATATGGCACATTAATCACTGTGTTTGATACATCATTTGACATATAAATTTGAACTATAATTGTTACATTATAATAATTAATTATTACTAGGTTTTATGTTTTATTTTTTTCTACTTGGAAATCTTCGGTTCATTTTGACTCAATGTAGGAAAAGTCACAATTTTTTAAAAATGTATTTAACCTCCAATTATTTAAAAAAAATATATAAGAATTAAAAAATAACTTGACCAATTATTACTGTCAAGCCTGAGTGAAAATACACTTTCATTCTGACATTCAAACATTAATGGGATAGCTATAAATGTATGTATTTCTAAATGCACTCTAGGGCAATTATACAAAGTTACAGATAATGTGTTCTAATGTGTTTGATTATTGTTAAAAATCTGATTTCTATGTAATGGTTGGTGTTAGAATAGTGTTTAATACTGTCAATTGTATTTATAAATCTTTTATGCAAGTTTTTTTTTCTTCAGACAAAGTCATTCAAAATTAATAACCCTTTTCGTAATGGGTCACAGGTTAAAGGTCATATCTCATCTGTTTAGTCACATTCAAAATTTTATTGAATTACTATTTTATGTATTAATGTTAATAAGTTTGGAATCAAACTGTATATTATAATTCAAACTTTATACATGAGGTAATTTCTTAAATTTAAATTAAAAAGTTAAGTAACCCATTTAAATTTAGATCATAGTAAGTCAGATGGGGTGTTGAATGCAGCACTGGTTAAAATTGGATGTTTCTGATGACAAATTATGAACTCAGATTACTAATATTGACAAGTTATAACACAAAATGAAAACTTCATGTCCTTATATTTTGCTGAAGTATGGCTTATGTACTGGATCAAGTGCAGTTCGCCATGTTCATCTCTTTTTCCATTTTTGGAAACAGTCCCTTATATATAATTACTTTAAAACATAATAATACATGTGAATAACCAATTAAAAGCTCAGAATGCCCCCTAGTAGTTTTCTCAGTTATTTTAGTGTGTGAAAAAGCTACCATGTTCTTTTGATTCAAGATTTCAAGAAAGTAGGCTTATCTTTAATCTGCTTGAAGTTTCATACCTTTTTGAGACTTAAATACAGCTTAGTTACCAAACGGTGATGTCGAGAAACCCACTTGTTGAGAATTTTATATGCAAAAACGGCTCGTTTAGATTGAGAAAATATTTTACATAGAAGAGACGAACAAGGTTTCGACCTTCTATGTAAAATATTTTCTCAACCCGAACGAGCCGTTTTTGCATATAAAATTAGTTATCAAGCATAATAAGTTATAGTGGAATTCCATGGTATCAGTATAGTTATTTATGATTTTTTGGTTTTTCAACTATATATGCATAAAACCTAAAAAAATTGTTTGACATTCTATATGTGAGAAATTTTAAAAAGTTTAGCAACCAAGATCCAGTAGCAACTGAGTTCAAAGGTTGTAGCCAGAAGACAGAATTATTTGTTTTACTTCTTTATTTGTTGTTCTATATTTTAAGAAAAATAAGGTTTATAACTTATTTCTAAATAATAATAATAATAATCTATATACATGTATATAATGTATAATTTAAATGTAACTGTATATTACAAAGTTCTAGTCTACTAAATAACTCTAACACAGCCAAGACTGGGTTAGTTTTATATTATTATATATGGTATAACACGAGTGAATGTTCACCACAACAATGCAAGTTACGTAATGTTAGCTAAGCATGACTAGAAGGACAGTATAATAAAAACTAAATATAAAATGTTATGAGACTTAAGCTACTCAGACCAAAGGTGTATTTTTGTGTTATAATACGTTGCCATTCTAGCACAAAATAAAACATAATTTATATTTATTTCTTAATTTTTATGATGGTTACGAGGTCAGTCAGTTGACAAACTCAATGTAGGATATAGATAATAACATAAATTATAAAGGCATACTGAAAAAATTTAGTAGGTTTTAAAGATTACACAAATAATTAATATTTTTAGGATGAAGACATTTTTTTAATTATGACAGGAAATTACTCAAACTCTTGACCAAAGAGTTAAGACATTTTTTACTCTTTTTTTGCAAACTATCGACATTTTTGCAAACAAATCTTTGGTAAAAGTATTTGATTGAAAAATATGATTTTATTTTTGTACAAAATACTTGTAAACTGTACTAAAAGTCTGCCAAATTTTTGCAAACAAATCTTTGGTAAAAGTATTTCATAGAAAAATATTATTTTATTTTTGTACAAAATACTTGTAAACTGTACTAAAAGTCTGCCAAATTTTGTGAAAGTACGCATACTGTGTCAAGGATAAATACATAGTGATATTAACATGTGTATTTTGTACTGAACGTGTTGCAAAAGGGTTAATTAGATTTTTGTGGGTATCTAGGGGCTAGTTCTGGAGTTGGAGCAGCTACAGCTCTGCTTTTCTCACGATTAGGAGCTTCGTTGTCTTTAACAGGGAGGAAAAAAGAAAACTTAGAAAAAATTGCAAAAAAATGTGAAGAAATTTCACCATCAAAACATCAGGTGAATTATTAAGCTGTTTATATGAATTGTGATTGTTGAAATCTTTTCTCAACCACTTGCATAATATAGCATGTTTAAGAACATCGAGGAATTGTAAACACTGTTGATATAAGAAAGTATTTCAGCTTCTTTACAGACGACTTCTTCAGTTCACCTGATATGTTTTTCTTTACCCTCCAGCATTAAAAAAACTGTGTTAATGTGGCAGTTGTCTCATATATTACAGTCTATTATATCTGAATGTACATGTTTACATCATGAACACGAAATTGCATTTCTTTTCGTTATTTTATTTTGCTTTGCCCACCATAATTTCCCAAGTTGAACTAAAAATGCAGTCTGGCTGAGTAATGAATGAATGTTTACTGTAAATGTCTTATCGATGCTTAAAGTGTAGCTACTAGTTTGGCTGCCAACTTTGATCTCATTTCCTTAAGTTACTCTTTCAGTCCCTTTTTGGTCGTACATTTTTACACACCCGAGGTGTTTTTGATTAGATGTTGTGACATTTTGTCAATACACACCAACAAACAAGTAAAGAAGTAACTGATAGTAACTATTATTACCTTTAGGATCACAACCTTATTAATCGGAACATATCTGTAAATTATAGAACCAACCAGATTCTTTAAAATATATAGTGGTAATTTTTACTCTCTAAAAGAGTTCTGATAACATCTTTTATAGCAATGCCATGGAATCTAGATTAACAGTTTTTTGTCATCACCTGCATGTATTTGGTACAGCTGAATCAAGCATCTTTATTTATGCTAATTGCTTAAGTTGATGTTACATAATATTAAATTCATTTAATTAGGAAAACTTCAAAAGTATGATTCTTTGGAAAATTTGAGCAAGAAAATGTTGATCTAGTTTTCTTGTCCTAACCAGTACTTGTGTTTCTGCATGTGCTCTCACACTATAATTTTGCTGCTCTAGATTAACCATCTGTAATCTCAATGACAAAAAAATTAGAAACAGTCAATCTTTACTTTTGTATTTAGAGTAAATTTAATATAAAATTGTAAGTTATAAAGATTGATTACTGTACTTAGGTTGAAAAAACCCATGAAAATCGAATGTTTTTTTCTATCAACAAAAGTTTTCACACTTTTTATGCAAAGAAAATGAAAGAAAGAAATTTAATCAAACATTGAAGTTTTTTTTTTATCTTTTGTATTTCTTATTGGATTGCCTTGAAATTTGGTATTGGAAGCAAGGGTCCAGTAGAGCACATCTACTAAAAACATGTAATAGTTTGGATCACCAGTCTGAGCTATAGAATATGGAAAATTACTAAACATATTAATTATTAATAACACCAGTGAGTCCTGCAGGTTGTTTTAACTGCTCGAAACACAAACATTTTTCTTGATCTCACCTGCTTTTCACCATCATTTTTATTATTCTGTGTCTCACCTATCATCATTACTTTCCATATTACTTCCCTGACGTGCTGCACACATTCACATCTAGTATTCCATATATCAGTTTTCACATCACTATTGCATTTTGTTTGCTGTATCTCACGTGTCACATTTTCAGTACTTCTTACCTGCTCTACATCATAACCTTCCATATTTCTTATCTCACTTCTCACATCACCAACTTCCTGACTTCCAGATATGTGAACTTACCCATAACATCATATTTTCTTTAGTTGAAAATAAAAGGAAACACTTTATGAATACTCAGTGAATAGTGAGAGACAGTAATAAGAATAAGCTGTCACTGTGCTAGTGTGTATTTAAAATTTTAACGTGAATAAAAATAGTGAGTTACATACAGGTATTCATTTGTTTTTCACAGTTGAACCTGATATTAAATTTTCTATACTCTGTATATGTCAACACTGTTATCTGAAAATACACATTTGTTCTCAACACACCTACATCTGTGTGTGTTATATATTGATTTTTCAGTGAATATAATTACAATGAGATATAAGTAGCTGTATTTGTAACTAAACTTGTGATATGCAAATGTGGTTGCTTACTTACACATCATAATGAAGGTTTCTAATTTTTTTAAATATAATTCAGAGATATTGATGACCAAGTAATATTCTTAGCTTATTAAAACACAGCATTGTTTCCATTTGCTGTTCACCACATTACCTTTTACAAGCTATAAACTAAACATTAAAATAAAAATTGAAAGTGTGTTTGTTTCTACTGTGAATATAAGATTTTATTTAAGGCACAGTTTCAGCATAAAACGCAGAACATTCTGTGTGCTCTGTCATAATTATTTTGTTTCAACTGTGCTTAGCCTCCTTTGCTATTTCTATGCAAGTGTTGTAATGCAGTGTCAGAAATAAGTTAGCAAAACAACAGTTGAGATAGCATTCTTTTGTCATTAGTAAACATTTATATCAAATACCACTTGCTGTTGCAATATTTGAACGTACAGTGGTACCTCGGTTCTCAAATGACTCCCTTCTTGAACAGTTCAGTTTTCGAACATATTGTTTGAGAAAAATGTGTCTCGGTTGTCGAACGTAAACTCGGTTCCTGAACCAAGCTGTTGTGGCCCAAACCCCCGAAATAATCTGACTCATGACCCGAACAACCCTTCTACTATTTTCAGCCCTTGCCAAGCTTGCCCAAAACATTTTACCCACACCTGTCACTCAGTCCACACCCCCTCTAAAATCTGCTGTGAATGTTCTTGTTTTTCTTTTTTTGTTATTGTTGTTTTTCTAAATATTTTGATTAAATAAGCCACCATGGGGTCAAAGAAGGATAATGAAAACAGCAAACCCCCCAAAAAAGTTGTTAGAGCCACAATAGAGGTGAAAAAAGATCTCATTGTGAAGTATGAGAGTGGTGTTCGTGTGTCTGATCTTGTGACACAGTTTGGTGAAGTCCACAGTCTGCACCATACTGAAAAAACAAAGATCACAAACAATGGAAGAAGTAGAAAAACTGTTGTTGATTTAGGTAAACAAAAGACAATTAGCTGGTGATAGCATTTCTGAGACCATTATTTGTAAGAAAGCAAAGCAGTTACATGCTGACCTCCTGAAAGACACCCATGGAACGAGTGCTGATACAAGTGATGTCTTTAAGGCTAGTAGGGGTGGTTCAAAAAATTTAGGAAGAGAAGTGGCACACATAGTAGGGTGAGACATGGGGAGGGTGCCAGGTAGTAACAAACCTCATTAGACAAGTTTTTAGTGAGAAATAGGTCCAGTGAGTCTCAAGCAGGTTGTAGCAGTGCAAAGAGACAGAAAAGAGAAAGAACCCCAGAAGGAGAGTTACCTGACATTTTTATGGAAGGTGACTCCCCTTCCAAACAATGATAACCCTCCTACTCTCCACGTTCCTCACCACCTTTCACTTACGCCATCAGCTCTCCTCAGCAGAGGTAAAGTGCAGTTAAATTTTCATTTATTGTTTTTTTATTGTGTTTATAGTTTCTGTGGTTGATTTTATTCATGTGAGTATTATTATACAGGTATAAATAAGCAATATTTTTACTTAAAATGCTTCATAATGCATAATTTTTGGAAGTCTGTAATGGATTATTTTCTTGTGGAAACTTAATCCCTTCCAGAAGGCTGTTCGAAAACCGAGGTATCACTGTATAATCTAAAAACATTACCTATTCTTTTGTATCACAACATCTTCCTTGTAAGCTGATTCAGGGATATGTGGGATTTAGTGTTTATAGGATGTGGTAGGTGTCAGAAGTGGGCAATGTTTGAGATTTGTAATTTTTGGAAAGTTCAAAAATATAATACACATTTTATTAGCAAAACTTGCCTACTTGATGGTAAATAAGTGAAAGACATTCTGTTAAAGGGGTAGATAGGAGAAAAGGAGCATCTGGCATCAGGACAATTGTTGCCTTGGAGGGGCAGTGTTGAATTTATTATTGAACACAGGAGTGAAAAAAGTCAGAATAATTTAGGGAAGTTTGGTTAGTATTGAGAGGATTGGAATACAACTTCCTTGTGAGATTTCTTTTGGAAAACTCTCAGTAAAGTTGGGTTTTTAAGTTTACTATTTGATTATCTGTTGCTACATATTAATGAAACAAAGTTCTTTTCTGATCTGTTGTTATATTTCTGCACAAAATATGCTTAATAAATAGCTGGTATGTCTTAATTTATATGTGCAACTAAAGTAATGAATAGCAATGATTTTTCCAGTTTGTATTCTCAATTCGGCTGGTATGGGTATTAGTACCTTAATTGAAATAGAGTACAGCACAGCATTCTGTCCTTCTAAGAAGGATGAAATGTTTTTTTGTACTTTATTTTAATTGAAGTTTTAATACTCATACCAGCCATCTTGAGAATA
The DNA here is from genome assembly GCA_011833715.1 of Carcinoscorpius rotundicauda. Taxonomy (NCBI): domain Eukaryota; kingdom Metazoa; phylum Arthropoda; class Merostomata; order Xiphosura; family Limulidae; genus Carcinoscorpius; species Carcinoscorpius rotundicauda. The sequence goes on from MU033997.1 coordinate 160,569, forward strand.
CTTTTTTACTTCAAGTGGGTCTCTCATCATCACGAATTTTTCCAGTTTGTGTGCTTCATAATTCAGAATAAATTCTGTAAACATAAGCGTAAACTGAATGTACATTGCCATCCAGGAAACAATTACTATAAAACATAATAGCATGCAAATGTGGAAGATGATTAAAAATACAGTGAAAAATGTTTTTTTCCCAAACTAATACACACATATATTTTGAAACCAGGAGGTTGTCCAAGTTATCTCTGTACTTTTTAACCTTTTCTGTGGTCTTTACAAAGAACTCTTTCATAGAGTTTTGTGATAGAAATAAACATGTTGCCATTTTAGTTCTTTAAACTAGGCACAGGAATAAGTTACTTTGTAGAGTACGGGCTTTAAACTAAAAGATTGTTAGGAATGTACTAGAGCAACAACATGTGGGGTTGGTTGAACTTACGTGACAGTTTTTGAAGTAAAGATGAATACTGTGTTAGAGATATTTTTATATATGCTGTTTGGGTAGCACAAGGCTTGGGGAATCTTTAATATTTTCAATAAAAGATTGTTTAAATTTGTATTATGGTGAGAGAATTTGGAAAATTTTAAAAGATTTAGAGCACAGTGAGTTAAATAGTAGTTCTAAAGATGGGTATAATCATAATAGATTTAATAATTCATTTATTTTTCATTATTCTGAAGTTGGGAGCATTAGAAATAAAATGATGTTTGAGGGCTTAAGATGAAATCAAGGACAATGATCTAATGGGAATTGCTGAAACTTGATTCGATTTGGGGATTATTGATGAAAGCGAATTGCATATGTATATCAGGCTATGTTCTGTAACATTAATAGACTTTTAAAATTATATATAAGGGATAACTGAAGTCTGGTAGAATTGAAAATGCACAAAATCGTAATCATTTATGACATTGTGAGTTTTATTTTAATTGGGATTTGTTACAGAGCTGATTGTAATTGAATGATGTTAACTAGAAGTTGTACAATGATATCAAAGGTATTACTAAAATTACAAAGTTGTCATGGGAATTTAATTTTCAACATTGATTTTTATTGTATGAAGTGAAGTAATGAGATAAAGTTTTTTTTAAAGTGATACAGGAAGGTTTTGTAATCAGAGTGCCAGTGCCATCTAGATGGATCCATTAAAAAATAAGATTTGGTTGCAAGAACTGAAGTAGTGATGAGCTTTTGTAGAGGAGGAGTTATTGCAAATTTAAGTCTGCTGTTTTACTACATGTTAAGGCAAAAATAAACCGTGTTTTATTTCCTAATATTCAGAAAGTCAATTTTCAAACCATAAGACTAATTAGTTATTACTAACTTAGAATGGGCCCAGCATGGCCAAGTGTGTTAAGGTGTTTGACTTGTAATCTGAGGTACACAGGTTCAAACACCTATCGCACCAAACATGCTCTCCCTTTCAGTCGTGGGGGCATTATAATGTAATGGTCAATACCACTATTCATTGTTAAAAGAGTAGCCCAAGAGTTGGCAGTGGGTGGTGATAATTAGCTGTCTTTCCTCTTGTCTTACACTGCGAAATTAGGGACAACTAGTGCAGATAGCCGTTGTGTAGCTTTGAGCGAAATTCAAAAAACAAACAAAATTAGAATAATGAGTTAGATTTAGAACTGAGAAATTCTGAACATCTGAAGTCTGTTTTATTTTTGTTTGGAAAATTAGAGAGTCCTTATTTTATGTTATGTTCACATCAGTACACATATTACCCATCATCTTCTCTCTCTGTAATTTTACTTGTATTACTTTTCTTAATCTTGTGAACAATCACCATATAATTATGACCTCGGTTGCCACACCCACCTGTCATTTGTTGTTGATAAATGTATTTGTTGCACATCATACATTTTTCTGCAATTCTCAATCACTTTCCTTGAGGCCCAACATGGCCAGGTGGGTGAAGGCGTTTGGCTCGTGATCTGAGGGTTGAGGGTTTAAATCCTTGTTGCATTGAACATGCTTACTCTTTCAGCCATAGGGACATTATAATGTGACAGTCAATTTTACTATTCATTAGTAAGAAAGTAGCCCAAGAGTTGGCACTGACTGGTGATGGCTCGCTGCCTTCCCTCTAGTCTTACATTAGGGATGGCTAGTGCAGATAGCCCTCGTGTAGCTTTGTACGAAATTCAAAACAAACAAACACTCTCCTTGTTCATGATGTTGCCAACCTACTTTCTACTTCTTTTTACCAAATATTCATGTGACATGCATCACCATTATCTGGGTTTCTTTATGATTTTGTCTGCAAAACTATATTTTTTGTCATCTCCTAGACACTACTTTCTTAGTACCATATTCTCACTTACCATCATTGTACTCAGTGTCTTCTATATTGTGTTTAGCATTTAATTTCAGCTACTTTGTGAAGAAAAATAACATGGAAGATAATTTAATTCAATATTTTGAGATAATATTGACATATATAGTCCTATTTATAATTTGTTGAAAGGTTTTCATGTGGTGTTTGATTAAAACCTGCATGTAAATTTTTTCTTTAGCCTCTATACATAAGTGGTGACCTAACAGTGGAAAAGGAAACAGCCCTCATTTTGGAAGACACTATAAAACATTTTGGAAAATTAAATGTGCTGGTAAGTTGTGACTGAACCAAGAAATGTATCAGAATTATGTTTCATTTAGTCAGTCCGTGTATTTGTGAATGGGATTAGAGAGGTCTGTACACAATTTTATGTATGAGAAAAATAGAACCATACCTGAGCCTGTGGATTGAATTGATTTGGCTTGAAAAGTTCTTTTAACAGATTTTGTGAAGAAATGAAGAGTGTAGGTGGCCAGATATTTTATAAATTTTGCACACATTTAGAGGAGCTCCATAATTTACATATATTTTATGATGTACATAAAAATATTAGTGAAGAGATATGCTGGATATGGCCTAGTAGTCTTTGAGTGTCAGGCTGAGATTCCAAGGGTCTGTGGTTTGTGTCCCTATATAATTAAATCATTCTCCACCATTTTAGGGTGTTTGTGCATTTTAAGTAATGTTCATATCACACTGTGCAACTAAGGAGCCCAGTATTTGGTTTTAAGTGCTTTTGACTACCTGCATTTTGTTATTTAGTATATCAGCTCAAAATTATGGATGGTTGTTACAGATGACTGTGTAATTTTAGCATAAATGCTAAAAACAAGAACAAAGTTACAGCAGGCTATTCAGCACTATAAATTCATCTCTCCACCCACTGAAGCAATCTTTATATACTAATATAGATATAATCCCCTGGAGGCTTAGCAGTCTGTCTGAAGAATTATAACTTTGAAAACTGAGTTTCAATATCTATGGTGGGCACAACACAGATAGCCCATTGTGTAGCATTGTGTTTAACTACAAACAAATGTGTATTTTGTAGGTGATCACTGACCCTAGTAAACATATTTTTTATATCTAAACAAATATTCTGTATTTCTTCATTTAATTATTTCTTTGCCCTTGCAGTCACAAGTAACTAGACAAAGTTTGTGATTAATAAAAATTGAGATCTTTGTACATTAACAAGTAGAAAACAGCTTATTTTGTAGTCCACAAGCTTAAATGTTTTCTCTATTTTTATGCTTTAATGTAAATATGTTTTGTGAATTTAGCATCTGATTTACATGCCTGTGTTCTTCACTCTGTCTAATAAGGCTAATAGTACTATTGTTTTATAGTTTTCAGTTAGTAGAAATATTAGATTTAAAATCTTTATTTTGCTGTATTACTTCAAATGTGAAACATAAGATTTCAAAATAATACTACCTTTAAGCATTACTAAAAATTATATCCCAAATAACACACCAATTTTTTATACCTCTTTAATTTTGTACCACTTCAAAATGTGCTGACCATGTGACTAGTTTCCACCAATCATACTGTGTTACCTATTTTAGCTCAGTCTTCACTTTCTTGATTGGTGTTAAAGTGTACTGATGTGTGCTTAATTCTCTCTTTATGTGATCCTTGCTTATTCATTTATGATTGCTTTTCAGTCTTTCACTAACTTTAAACATAACCTTTGGACTGTTTGCTCTCAAACTTTGATTTGTTTTTCTTGAATGTTTCTCATGCAAGTTGAATTCTAGTTTGATGTATGAAGCTGAATTTTACTGTGATGGAGGGTGAAGTTTTCACTAACACTGAAGATAGTAATGTCACTTGTTTCCAACATGGCTGATTGATGATATCTGCCAAGGAACTCCAAATGTTTATTTGCAAGAAGTTGGATGATTTTGTTTGGTTAAGGGTTAATTATCCTTTTCTTACTGTCTGTGCTTCTGAGAAAGATTTTTATCAGGGTGAAGACAATGTGGAATCTATTTTTCTGGTTCCAACTTTTTTTGGTCAGTCACATAGTGCTAACAGTCAGGAAATTTTACCAACCTTGTTCTGACCCTTACCTCTATCGAGGCCACACTTCTGACAAGTATGTTTAGACCTGTTTCATCCTGGTGTTGCCATGCTCCATATTCATTCATGGTTTTTGTCTGGTCTTTCAGCTCATGGACATATGCCTTGTGTAGCATTCTTTATTTGCCCTGCTATTCAGCCTTCTTTCTTGTCTGTATGCTGGAGATGTTGGTCCTACCTTCAAATAGTGATCTATTTGTCATTATTACTGCCCTTCTGTTTCTCATTTGTTCCACTTCTTAACCTGGTTGGTTTGATTAGGGTTTGTCTGTATCAACTGTTTCTAGTTGTCGGACTGCCCCATCAAACACCTTTCATTTCTCTTGTTTCTATAAAGCCTTTGCCTCTCAGATTATTTCCCTGTTTTTATCACCTAGTTTATCAGTTACACCCTTTTCTCCTTCTAGAAAGGGTTCTCAATGTTGTTCTTTATGCCCTGTCTAGTTGTACCTTTAAATTCATTGCTACATGTTCATTGTATCATCTTTCTCTTAAGACCTATTTTCTTCTTCTCTGGGCTTGAAATCTTTGTTGTTTTGATATTTTTGCCATCACTGTTTCTCTCACCCTTTCTAATCTTTTTAATTATCCTCTATCCATATTGGGTTTTCCTTCCCAAGATATCTGCTGACTGTGAAGGTTGTTTAGCCTTTTCCCCTATTTTTTTTACCATCTCTTTCCAACATGTACTCATATTAGGATCCAGATTTTTTTCTCTATCCAATTAATTTTCTACTTGATTATGTGTCTTCTTCAGCCATTTTCAGTGGTTCTCATTTTTGCCTATTTATTACATGTAATCCCTCTGCTTCCCGAGATCTATTACTCTTGCTGGTTGGGTTCTTCAACTCATATGACTGGTGTATTGTGACTTGTCTATGGACAGTTGATGGTTGCATAATGTTTCACCACTCCAAATACATCATTTAACTATGTCTTTAGCTGCTCTGACCTGCTTACCTCTGGAGGAGGCCATTCCAGCTAGTATGTGGACAACTCCCAATATATTCATCTTTCATTATCTGCACAACCTGGCTTCCTTCCTCAGTTGAGTATAGCCTTCTTCCTGTGGTTACTCTACTTATATCTGTAAGACTATGGACCCCTTATTTGGTGGTGACGTGTTTATAATATGTATTTATATGGCTTCATGAGTAAAGGAAATCTCTGCTTCTTACAATTGAGGTTTTTTCTGCTTTTCAAAATGAGGAATTATTGGCAGTCTCATTGCACGTTATCAAGTGTGCCATTCCTTCCTGTGCACTTTCTGGTGCATATACTCTTTATTCTTGTAGTAGAATATGGGAGTCCTTGCCAGTTTTGTTTCCAGTTGCCTTAATGGTAGACTGTGGAGGCTACCTCATGAGTGGGGTTTGTACAGTAATCTAAATCAATATTTATAGTTTGTATGAATCCACTCAGTGAGAGGGGAGCTATCATTGATATATGTATTGATTATACACTAACATATATTCTTGATATAAGGCACTTCTCAGAGATGCTTTATTCTGTGCTGACTGCACTTTTTCACTGAAAAAAAGTTTTTATACAAGGCACTTCTGCTGGATGTCTTTTGGCTGAATTGGTAGCACTTGACATACTCAGTAGTATCTTAAGGCACTTTCACTGGATATTTTCTACCTGGGCAAACTGCGATTTTTGTTGTTGATCTTGCATACTTATGCAGAGTGCTTCTACTGGACAAACCAATCTTCGCATAATAACATGTATCCGAAGGTGTTTCTCTGGATATTTGTTTTGTCTGAGTGGGCTGCACTTAGCTAATTCACTCGCAATGTACACTTCTTTAAACCTAGTCACACATAGCTATATCAGATTATCAGGCATGGAACGTAACTGTGACTAACTATCACTATGTTATATACTGAAGCACATGTTTTGAAATGGTGCAAAAATAGCAATAGAACTGGTGAATTGTTAGCAATAAAATGTTTAGCAATACACTGGAGACAAACCAAGGTTTAGTGTACAGCCAAGTACCTGTTGGAAATACATTTTCAATGTAAGAAAATGTTAACTTCTGATTGTACTGTATTTTTTCAAATACGTAATGTAAAATCTTGGGTTTACTGTGCTATTTCAAACATGAAATTTAAGATTACTCTTACCTAATTACAGTTAAATAATACAACTATCACTATTTTATACATTTGAGTGAATAATGCTGGGTTGTTTGATTTTTGCAGAAGCCGTGTGTTAACACTAATGCATGTATCATTGTTTTGTACATACACCTAAAGCTAAATAAGTTAAAGGTTATTATTTCATAAATGCATTGGAATAATACAAGAATTTTATTAGTAAGTAAATGATGTGAAATGTCAGATGAAATACAGGTAATCTATTCAGGTGTAATTTCTTTCTGACAGTTGATTAGTAGAAACTATTGTTTGACTACAGTGTAATGAAATGTATATTGTTTGGTTGCAGGTGAACAATGCGGGAATTATTGAGACTGGAACAATTGAAAACACCAGTCTCGAACAATATGACAAGATGTTTAATATAAACGTCAGGTAATTCAGTACAAGCTTCAAGGAAATATATCCTAACTTGCTATTTAAGGCAGCTACGTACATTTTTCTTAATATGATAAACACTCTAAGCAGTAGCTGTTTTAAGATGTTTTATTAAGGGTGGGATGTGGAAGCAAAAGGTTAGTTTTGAGGAGCAGAAAGAAATTAAAACTTATTGGTTGGTAAGAGTCACAATGTAAAGAGTTTATAATCTTAAATGACTATCTCGGTTGAGAGTCCACACTGGGATAAATTCACATTTATTTCTCTTCCTATTGGAGTGGTATTTTGTGCATGAGAACAGATCAATGACATTTAAATACAAAAAAGGGTATTTCTCTACAAACTAGGTTAGTTTCTGAAGTCAAGCACAAAGTTTTAAGTCCATGTTAGTATCATTTTTATAAAACATTTGAGATCATCTTATTGAAATGGTGATATGTGTACTAATGCTAATATGTACACTAAGAAACAAATAAATCCTTAAAACAGAATGACTTGAGGTAAAGTTGTTGTTTTTTTCTTCAAAACTAAACTCTAGTTAGTGAACATTACGTTTAAGATCAGTTGACAATCTCGGATCTCACATTAAGGTCACATAATTCATTACGAAATATTTCTTAACACAAGTTTGGCGTGTTTTTTCCATTTAGTAAAGTATTCAATTTTTGTTCAAAATGTCGTGTGTAAGGTGTACCACTAACTGTTATCACACTTGCAGTGTTAAAAATGCCCTTAAGTTTTGTCTTTCATGGCCGTTTTTAACTTGTATTGGCACTGCTTGTTTTACATTTAAAAAAATGTAACTATGGTAAAATATAAATTGGTTTAAAAAGAAAAGTGTTTTGAAAGATAAATGAGAGAGATCCCAATAAAATGCTATAAAAGTAACGTTTGTAGTTTATTGTATTTGAAGTATGCTCTCTTTTTTTATATTATTTACTATGTTGCTAGGCTATAAAACATGGTGAAACATGCTCTCTCTTCAACAGATCTGTATATCACTTGACCATGCTAGCTGTCCCTTACCTTGTTTCAAGTAAAGGCAACATTGTTAATGTATCCAGTGTAAATGGACTAAGATCTGTAAGTCTGAACCAGAAAAACTTTGTATTGTTTATGAGGAACAAACACTGAAATGTTAGGAAAACAAAACTTAACATAATTGTGCTTTTGAACAATATTGTTTTTTACAGTTGCAGTCCTTAAGTCCTTGATCGTTGGTTTTAGAATCCAGTAATAAATTCGTTTTAAATATTATACCTTTTTGTGAACCAGAGAAGTATCACTGAAATTTTCCCATTTTGTTTTGTTTTTTTCATTCTTACAGTTGAAATACTGAACCAAGCTGCTCAAAACTTAATACACACTTTTCAAATATTTTCTATTTTCAAACTTGAACATTTTTAGATAATCTTTTATAATATATAAACTTTTGTTATGAAACACTGTTTTAAAAAAAACTTTAAAAGTACTTCCTTCATATGAGAAGTTCAATTTTTGTTCCTTTTTGTCAAAAAGTTCCCTTTTATGTACTGTTCAGTTTAAAAACGGTAGAATTCAAAATAAATAACTTACAACAATTATCTATGTCAGGATAGCTAACAGGATTTTGGTAAAACTATTTGGGGTTGAGATTAGTTTAGAGCTGATACTAAGTTCCTTTGTTTATCTCTATTCTTTAAATACAGTAAATATAAGGACCTGAGTCACAAAAATATTTTGTTTTTGCCAACTCACTAAACCTAACTAAATTTACCTGATGTCTTTTTAAAGAAAAAACTTTCCATGGCTTTCTAACAAATGTGATTTAATGTGAAAACGTATGTAAAGAAAACATAATTATTGGTCTTTGATGTGCTCCAAAGTTTTCCAAGCTCCTTATCAGATTCATTTTTCATTCTTAAAAGAACCGCTAGTAGTCAGTTTCCCATAAACCATACATTATTGCTCAAATTTCTTTATATATTCTACTCTCAAATAATTTATAACCTGCTTGAATCAGTGGTATTGAAACATTTACTCTACCTATTTCCAAAGTTGTCCCTCCTTATTAATTGTTCAGGTCACACATACTATAAAGCAATAAAAGCCTTTAAAAGTAAAATTGAGAAACGAGATATGGAAACTGTAACAAATTTAAACCTGTGCCTTGGAATCGGCAGTAAATTCTACAAAAATTTGATAAATGCACTTCGTACAGTTCCTCAGCAGGACTATGCACTCCGTACAGTTCCTCAGCAGGACTATGCACTCCGTACAGTTCCTCAGCAGGACTCCTTTTCTTGCCTCCTGCTAGTACAGTGGCAAGTCTACAGATTTAAAATCAGGAGTTCGATTCCCATCGGTGGGCTCAGCAGATAGCCTGATGTAGCTTTGCTGAAAGAAAACACACACAACCTTCTTTCTTTCAATTTTCTTTGCAAATCATGCTAAATAAGTGATTATTCATTCTAAGATATTTTCAGGAAATGTTATTTAAATAGGAGTTAAAACTAGTATTTCGACTTATGGTTTAGAAGTTTACACACAGGTCTATGCTCGACACCTGAAATATGGTCTTTAGATTGGTTAGGGTGAATTTGCTTGTATATACAACTATTTAAAAACTGATTACTAAATTATCATAAAACTAGAGACAAAGAGAAGAAAAGAACAGTTGTTTTTTTTTACTTTAATTTCTCTCCAGTGTACCAGTAAGGGAATTGTTTAAATATAACTTTTATTTGACTTTTTGTTCAAAACATGATTTGAATTAATGTTCTATTTGTGTAATTTTATTTCTTATTCTAGTTTGCTGGTGTCTTGACTTACTGCATGTCTAAGAGTGCTGTTGATCAGTTCACCCGCTGCGTAGCCCTTGGTAAATATCTGCTTAAGTAATTGAGACTGTAAAAAACAAATTAAACCACTTAATACGAGTAGCACTATATTATCTCTGTAAGTTATGATGTACAGCTGGGCTAGTAATTGTATGTTTTGAGAACATGTTTTTGTTCTTTTTAGCATAATTAAATCTTCTGGTAATTTAGAAAGTATCATCGCTAGTGATTGTAATTAGTTATATTATGTGTTACAATTACTCAAACATTAGATACTACTGTATTCTGTTACCTTGATAAAATAATTCTGAGTAATATGTGAAGTGAAATTTCAGTATTTACTTACCAGTGAGTTAGAAACATGCTCTTACTTCTGTGATGTAACTTATCCCAACAACAAGTGATGCATTCACACTCTTACCAAATTATTTGTGTTCCTTCCCATTTTTGGTACATTTTACATATGTATATAATGTACATATGATGAGAAAGAAAATGAATTTAACATCTCAGAAGTAGAATTAATTTTCTGATACATGGAAAATATTAAGACATTAAAAATGTTTTTATTTTATTATTGTTAAATGTTAAAACACAATTTTGATTTGGATCCATAAAATAATACACTTGACATTTGTAAAATATGAATCAGGTGGAGAATCAAAGGAGATTAAATAATAAAACAAATAAAAAAACAAAATGAACGTGCTCAGTGAAATTCTCTCTGTAATCGGTGTTTCTCAACTATCAGTTTGCAGGCAGTGCGTATGATTTGTCAACAACCATCTTACCAAGCCATGGGATTTCATGGAATTTCATGAAAACTATTAGGATAATTGTTTAACTTTTACTGTTTTTTTTCGTTGTAGTTTAATGGCCCACGAAAATTCAGGGGTACAGCAAACCAGTATCAGAAAGATTAGTGTTGTTCTATGCAACATGTTTATAAATTGATGTTACTAAAATTTCACTATGATATTTTGCAAATTCGTATAATGATGCTTATATATTTTAAAATTTTGTTCTAAGTTATTTAATTATTGAAAGAATGTTTAAATTGCTATTAAAATTATGTAGAAAAACATTTGAAAAAAATTTTCCATTTCTGCAAATCTAAAATAGACAAATGTGGTTCCATTCATCTCCGAACAGTTCATTCTTTATAGCCAGCTTTCAGTGAACTTCTCTTTGGAATTCTCACATGGAAGTTGTTTAGCTATCTGTCTTATCTCTATTTCTTCTGTATGGAAGTTAACAATAAAAAATAAGCATCAGAAAATGTCAAGGAATTCTTTATATAGAAGAAACGGTTATGAGTTACGATATAAAGGTTGTGGTAGTTTGAGCTGCTAAAAGTACCTTACAATCATTTTCTAGGGAGTTAGTCCTGTGGCACATTTGATAGAGCTCTCATAGTATATTAGAAGTTTCAAATTTCAATTTGAGCCAAGTAGGTAACATTTTAATTATCATAAGGTTAACTAAGAAAAGGATAAAGTGATATTTAATATAAATGGTGCATGTCATTATAACTTATAAAATATATCGGAACATGTAGAATATGTCTTTGTGTCTCATAGCTGAACTGTTTCTTCTTTTGTTTTGTTTTATAATGTATTTCGTTAGATGTTTTAAATATACAGAAATTTATCTTTACAGTAAAAAAACGTTAAGTCGAGAAACGAAGGATAGGCCTTTCTTTTCTTTTCCTCACTAATTTAAGCCATAAAGCATGAATCATTTATTTGAAGTGTAATAATAATCTTTACTTTCCTTTGGTATCCAATAAAATTCAACCTCAATAAGCGGATTCTCCTGAATTTCTGTGTTACTTTATCAAAATTGACTCGCCTAGCTTCCTAAGTACAGCATAGGATGCTGAGACAGACAAATGGATGACAATAAACAGACAGATATAGATACGCACATGTAGGATACATGTGTAATTTTAAATTATATACATTTACAATGTCACTTTTTTAGAAGTGTCTATTTGTGGGACAGGGTCTAGTGGTTCGATACTCTGATCTACCATATTCTACAGGATTTAGAAGCATTCACCACTAATTCTGAACATACTGATACATCCATTAAACAAAAACAATTAATATGAAAGATTGATTTCTTTTTTCCTGATATTTAAGTATTGAAAATGTAATGAAATACTTGAATGATGAATATATTTTATTGGGATAGAAGGATATGACAGAGACATCCAAATGTATTATACAAAATATTTTTATACCAATTTGGAATATTGTACAAAAGTTCTGTTTTAGAGTTGAATGTTGAGAAATTAATCAAATATAGATGGAACATATTAGATCTTAACAGAAATTATTACATGTGCATCACTGTTTTGACATATGTTGTCATAAACTGTGAAGTGGTATTTTCAGTGTCTTGAGTGAGGCCTTGTTATGATATGAAATTTCCTTGTACATTTATAACGTAATATACAAATTAACCGTAATAGAAAAAACTTTGTATAACTTTTAAGGCACATCTCTGATAGCCTTCCAGTGTGTTCTTTACAAAATTACTTAGTGTTGCTAGAGTAAGTGTTCTCTTTATCTCTTGTGGATATCACATGTAGGATTTGAAGTGTTGCCTTCAGTTAAGAGAATGACTTGAGATTATTTGTTTAGACCATTTACACTGTTATTTTACATGTATATTTTTAAAATATTGTATACTGTATGCACTTTCAGTTCACATCTACTTGTTGCTTAGAAGGCAAGAATCAGTTCTAAGAACTTATGGCATATTATATTTCTTATGTATATGATTGAAAAATAAGATGACATAAACTCTGAAATGTTCTAACCTTAACCAATGACTAAAGTTGGAACTTCCAGATGCAAATTGATTGTAAGATAGGGTTATTGGAATTGTCTTAATGAAAACTCTGAGCATGATGGAAGTAAGTAACATTTGTTGACAGTTACCAGACTTTTGAATTGGTAAGCATTCTAGACTAACCATGTTACTGATACAGTATTTCGTATCACTTACAACATTAGTTATTCTTGTTTATTGCTAACCCCTATTTGTGAATTATTTCTTTACACATGCCACAAGCCTTTTGCTCCACCATATTGGAATCTTGCATCACCTCCAGCATTTGTTGGATTCTGTTTTGCATGTTTGGGTGACAGGTTCCAAATTCCCTGTTAATATAACTCATGCCCAATGTTCAAACCTACGTCTTACCCTCACAACTCTTTTGCAGTATCTTTTTCACAATGCATCTTCTGTTTTAGGTTTTTCACAGAAATCTGGAGAGGTTTCCTGGGGACATCTTATCCATCCTTACCTCCACATTAGCACTTTTGTCATCTTCAGATCTAGCTTTACATATGTGGTTTTTCTACTGTTGGAATGCTGTGTTATCAAAGGTTTTCTTAACTGCACTCTATCTCGAGTATTTATGTATGTCTGTTTTTTTACACCATTTTGTTTTTGATACAGTCCTAGAGTTTTTTTTAATCTCAGGTAGCATCAGTCCAACAACAGTCTACCCTTTCCCATCTGGTAGCTCTTTTGTCTCAGTCGGAGCCAAGTGTGTAACAAATTTCAGTTTCTTGACCTTAGCCTTCACAACCCTTACCTATTTCTTCTCCTTAAAGATCATTTATCTCAACAACATGATTCATTACCAATAATTCCATTTCTTGCCATGCCTCCTTTGTTCTTTGCACATATTTCCTTCCTTTCACCTTAAAATTCCATTATTTGTCAACATCTATCATAGGCAATTCAAGATCTCACTCAACAGACTATCAAACATGCTACTTAACATTCATCAGGGTATTACTCCTTTGTTGTTTCCAAGAAAGCAGGGGACTTGGAGGCCTATCATCAATTTGTCCCACCACAGTTGCTTTGTTTATCTTTCCCATTTCACTGTGGAGTCCTATCTCACCCCTCAGTGGACATTTTCTCAAGGTTTATGGAAAGCCAATATGGATGTCACCAATGCTTACCTGCATATTCCCATCTCAGCACAGTCTTCTTCATATCTTTGGTTCTCCTCCATGCTCTCTCTTCAACTTCTTGCAGAGCAGATTGATGTTCTATGCTAAAAATCTACAGTGCCAATCAAAATTTGTGTATGATTCTGGTTCATGGCTTTGTCAAGATCTCAGCCTTTAAATTGCTTGACCCTGTTCACCATCAGGGACTTTGGCTCTGCACAAGTGCTTTCTCCAGTCCGGAGTTTGTACACTGAGTCTCATGAACCTCCTCTACATCTCTGCTATTTGTAACTATATATGGCAAAACTTTGATCCTTACCACAGCATCCTACCTGGGGTTGTATATTCCTTTCTCAGTGTGCCATGTTTTTTCTGAATAGATGGTATACCATTGCCTCTTTTTGTCTTCATATCCCGATGGAGTTGACTGAATTGGGTCTGTCACTGGATGACGATGCTGTCTCCACTCATCAGCCCATCCCACCATGACTTCTGAACATCCCCAAATGTGACTTTTCTTTGAGCCCTCTGAAAAATGTGGATATTCCCAATTGGAATAACTGTCTTCTATTTACCGAAGATGTTTCAAACCACCTTTCCATTCCCATTTATGTAGATTGTTCATTTTGGTTAGATGGTTGCATACAGGATCCCCTCTGCAGTTTTTGTGTTCACTGCTGAACTGCATGCCATTTCTCTTGCCCTGGATTCGCTTAGCTTTCTACTGGTCTTAGAGTCAATCATTTTAGTTCTTACCCTGTTCTTGTTGATATTCAAAACTGACTGGCTTGTTTCTCTTTATCATCTATTTCTATTCAGTTTTTTTGAATACCGGGCAGCAATGTTATTCACGAGAATGAGCTCACTGACACCACAGCTAAGTCTGTCTGCTCTGGTGCTATTATAATTCTGCATGTCCCATATATGGACTATGGTTCTGTGTTCAAGGCTCAGCTCCATGTCAGTTGGCAGTTGACTTGGAGTGAGCAATGTGATAATAAGCTTTTCCAGATAAAACCTTTTGATCTTTGGCCATCTTCCTTTCATGAGGATCAGAAGGAAGATGTTGTTCTAGCCAGACTACACATTGGTCACAGCTTTTTAACTCATCATTTCCTTTTATTGGACAATGTCATTGGTAATGGTGATACTGTCCACCTTAGTTGTGCTTTTAAATTTTTAAGGGCCATTGGCCTTTTTAACTCAAGTTTACAATTCAACTTGTTTTTGTTTTACCGCAATTCCCTTTTATGTATTTTAATAATTTTACTTTTATTTTTAATTTGTTTACTAGTTTTGTGGTGCAGATAGCCTAGTTGCTTTGCACCAATAAATACCAACCAACCACCAACCCTCCTGGACAACTTCCATTTTTCTCCAACCTCAGTCACTGGTTCTACATCTGACAGTTCATATTCTCCATCTTCAAGCCCAGCTTTTGTCCAGTCCTTGGCAAGGAGATCTGGTTTCTCTATTGTGTAGCTTTCCATTTGGCTCAATTCATACATCCTTCTCTCAGGGAAGTGGAAAGTCTTTCACACATGGTTTCATGCTTGCAGATTTTCATCTGCTCACCTTATTGTGGCTGGTGTCTCTGAATTTCACACGTGATTTTTCATTCAAGGGCTTTTGATCTCCCCAATTTCAGGTTGTTGGGTAGCCTTGCCTCATACTTTTCGTCATTCACTTTCCTGCAGAGTATTTGCTTCACCTATCCCTTATTTTGTTAATCCATTCCATCATGATTTGTCAACCTACTCTTTCTAACTGAGATATTAATGTAGTTCTCCATCTCTTTAGTTTTACCTCTGTTTGAACCTCTTTTTATATGTTGTTTATTTATCCTATTGCTTAATATATATTTCTTTATCTTTTTGACCTTGTTGTCATTGGCAGTCTGACTCATTTACCACTGATGATACATGTACGTTTTACAATCACATCTATTTTCTCCTTTATCTGAATCCTTCCTCCCTCATAAAAACCTTGGTGGCTTAAGAGGATAACTCCTTCTTTTTGCCTATTTCAATTCTCATCCCTACCCTCATCCTGATTTGGATACTCTTTTATGTCTAATGTATGTTCTTCATTGTTATATTATTCACATTGCTTCCTACCATGGTTACCATTTCAAACTTCTATCTTGTAGCAGTCTTCTTCATCGAGATATCTGTCCTCTCGGGTTCATTGTTTGATACAGTTGGTTTATTTCTCCTTGTCCCATTTTAAGCAGAATTTGTTTAGAGTAACTTCTCATCAAATTGACACCTCAAGTTTTCTTTCATTTCTTGTCTTTGTTGGCTTTTGGAGGAAATTCTTCAATCAGGCGCGTGGGCCTCTCCTAACACATTTATCTTCCATTATTTACATGTTGTGGTTTTTTGCTTCCTTTGGTTTTCACCTTCTAACTGTTGGTGTTCCTCATACTTATTCTTACACTCCATACAGGGATCCCTTTCTGTGGTTAGTGGTACCTGACTTACCAGTTCCAAGCTGCTTGGATGGTTGACTGTCAAAGTACTCTTTTGTACGAGTTACACACATAACCACTCAGTGCAGAGAATAGCAGTGGTGTTCTACAAGCATAGATTACATCCTCCAATTTGAGATAATACAACACAGTGAAACATCAGGATGCAGTTCATTCCTTTGTCTGGGAACCCTCATCCTGTGGATGTTGGTACCTCATGGACAAGTTTTGGATTTAGAATGAATCAATCAACATACGACTCTACAGAGGTTTTGGGTTGTTTATCTTCCTCTCTTTATTTCTTCTACCTGTGTTGTATGTCACAGTTTTAGTACAAGGATTTCTCAGGTTCTGTCCTTGGCTATCCATCGTTCTCTCTTCTTATGTGGATGTTATTGCTGTTTGGATGATCCTAGGCTGTTTTGCAATTGGGGGAGTTGATTACAGATGATAAACATTCTTTTGATACCAGATGTTAAATTCCTGGATCAACAGCTAAGAGCTAAACCACATTTTATAGTTGGGAATTGAAGTGATTCTTAATTCCCTTGTTCTTAGGCTTAATGTGAAAACAGTATGGTTCTACCCTCATGTTTATGTAGGTACCCCACGAGGATGTTTTAGATGTAGTTGACCTGCCAAGTATAGTCTGCTAGACCCTAGCCACTCTATACTGTAGAGTACATCCTTTTTTACCCACTTTTTTCATTGTAGGATTGTGTTCCAATACCTTTTTCTGGTTAAGATCACTATTCTAGCACATTCTCTCATTTTCTCCCCTGATATCTCACACAATCCCTTCTCAAGATATTCTGATCCGACTCCCTCATCTGTAGGATATGCTTTACACACTTTCAGGGGAATGTCTGTTGTTCACTTGTGCTGAACCCTCCTCCTAATAAGTGTGGGATTTTAGTTAATCTTTTAGCAGAGGGAAGTATCATATCAGGTTTTATGATTTTTTCTATCGGTAATACATTTTCAATGTAACTACTTCCCACCCACTTCTGGTTCTATCATTTTCTTCCAAACTTCAAAGTGATAGTTTGGTATAAGTGCACAAAGGGAGTCCTGTATGTATACTGTGCTTCTATTGATGGTGAGGTGACACATGATGATTTACTTGAGAAACACATTGATTCCAATTAGGATGAGCAGAAGGTTTGTGATACAGAGAAAGAAAGTTCATATATGGAAGGCAATGATAAATGAGAATACTTTAACTCTTGAAAGGAGGGAAGTGCCTGTTGGAAATACATTTTTAGGATAGATAAATTACAACTTTTCTTGTTCTACTTGTTTGTCAGAAGAAGTAAGATAAAGGGTGTGAGTAGAGAGAGACTTTGACATGAAAAACTCCATTGTTGAAATATTTATCACAATGTTAACCCTATTTCTGTTTGATATAGAACTCGCCCCTAAGCAGGTTAGAGTGAATGCTGTCAAGTGAGTTCATTTTCTTTCCTTTTAACAACTTGTTTTAAATTAAGATTTAATTATTTTGCAGTAATAATGTTACTGTTCAACTGATGTTACTTGTTTTTATGTGATTGTTATTCTGTTATTTATGTTGTCCTTTCAAGATGTTCTTCTGCATAAACATTTTAGCTTCTAGAGGTCTGTTTTCTGTAAACTGTATAAGCTGTACGAAAATATTTTTCATTAAGTTTCTTTTTAAGCAAAGAAGATAGTTTGTAAGGGACTTCAAAAATGTCTCGTAGAGTAACAGTATTTTTGTACATCTCTCTTGAAGAAATGCTATTGAAAATTAATAATTATCATTATTAATAAGTGAAAATATGTATTAGGCATACACTGTAAAGTTACATGTAAATTAAATGAGACTTATAGTAAATTTAAAAGTATGGAAACAGCTTGAGTGGGTAATTAAGAAAACTATTGTAAGTGTGCCATGTTTCAAGAAAATTGTCATTGTCAGGTACTGGATTTTGACAGTTTTAACCTTTGTGTTATAAAGTTTGGAGATAGTTACACGGTATGATAGATTTACAGTAGTTGACAAGTGAGGAAAGACAGTGAAAAAAATACATAGGATAAAAAAACAAACACACTCTTAAACAACCTGACTTATCACTGAAATTTGGTGAGGAGAAACACACTACCTGATGATGACATAACCTTGTTGAAATGCTGTACAATTACAATAAAGTGCTCTTCATTACTCATTCAAGCTGTTTCCAAACTTAGTTGCTGAAGAGTGGGTTCCTAGTCATTAAATTTACAGTAAATTACTATTGTTATAGTCTGTGAAACTAGAAAAACAAATTATTCAGTTTTTAGGGTTAGCATTACAGGTTGACTTGTAAAAAGTTTATAGTATTTACAATTAAAGAAAAACTGCAGTGTAAGGACTTGGTCATGATTTAAACCTCTCCTTTGAATATAAATCACTACAAAAAGTACATTTTAGTTATGAACTACATGAATATTGTATCTAAAAAATTGTATTTTGAATGTATAATTTTTATTTTTATTTTAGACTTAAAAATGTCCAGCATAAAAATTCTTCAACATTAAAATTCTACATAAATCCAGTACTACTAACTTAGAAAATGATAAAAGTGGTGTATTTGTGATGTCCTTTAGTGGTAATCTGTGTGCTTACAGCACAAAAGATTGGATTTTGATACATATGATGGGCAGAGCATAAATTGCCCATTTTATAGCTTTGTACCTAAAACACACCAGCTAACCAATATCCAGTGGTGTCTTCTATTGACCAGTTAAATGTGCCTTGAGATATTACATATTTATGTATTTTGAATTGAATCTTGTATGTTTAAGTATGTCATGAATACCAAACTATAACATTTATAGACTGTTTAACTTGCTCACAGAATTTATATCTGCATTATATATATACTGTGGTAAATCATATTACTCATAATTTTGTATAATCAGTTATTATTGTAACAAATAAGTCATTACAACTTATAGTTTACCAAAAAGTAGTACTTGGACTACAAAATTTCTCGTGTCCATTTGTATCAAAACTTATTTTTTACAACTACGTATCTTACACAAGATGTGGAATGTTGCTATCAAATGATTACATGATATTTCAGTCCAGGTGTCCTAACAACTGGTCTTCAGCTGCGTGGTGGCCTCACTGAAGAAGCTTTTAAGCAGGTTAGGAACAACTTCTTATTTGAGACAAATTTTTACATGTAATCTCTGATACAAATCATCATGACATGAACAAGCTACATAAGCTGTTAAAATATTAGTTTGGTAGTCAGAGTTAAGGATTACCATAACACATGGTTGCTAGTGGATTGACCTTTTAGCTTATTTGTCAGAACAGTTGCATTAGTAATAGCAAACCTACGTTAATTCTTATTCATGAGATGCAAATATGCAAGGGAAAACATTTATTGTTTCAGAAATACATTGATAAAAACATAAAGTACCAATCATGTTTATTTCAGCTTGTGATACAAGTTGCTTTTGTTCGCTATAAAAATTATAATATACACAAATGGTGTTTTTAATATTTGCTTTAAATTTAAGTGAATATGAATGCACGTTACCTAAAAGAGCAAGAAACATAATCTTTAGTATGTAAAATCTTTACCTTTTCTAGTTTCGTATAAAACCTGAAACTTTGAAAAATTTTAGGTAATATACTGAAAATTGTTAAAACTTCATTTTGATGGACACTGCGTTACCAAAAGTACTGGAACTGTGCACCTCTAATGCAATGGACCTGCTGTAGCTGAAATTTTATGTGAATTTTACTAGGCATATCTCCATATAGTTTATAAGTTGGACTCAAAATGCCACTAGTATATCAGCTTGTGGTAATAAAGTGGAAGCTTATTAGATGAAGCATCATTGAATGAATGTGACAATTCATGTACTTACCCACTATTGATATTGTGTTAAATTAATGGGAGATCCTGGATGCATAATTGATTCAGTCCACACATGCAGTGTGGGCTGTGGACAACTAGCTCCATACGGATAGAAAATACTGATGGTTGGCAACAGATGCTCATCACAACTATGAATTCATCCTTGTACATTGAAATTGGAATGTTTAGCAACAGGATACAGGCATCATCCTTGTACATTGAAATTGGAATGTTTAGCAAGAGGAAACAGGATTGGTGGATGCTGTTGCTCATTGTTTAACTTAAATTGATGTGTTTAAGAACATTTTAGATGTAATTACATCATTACAGGTGTGATGAAAGATGCAAGTATTGTCATGGCCTTTCTTAGCTAGTTTGGAATCTCTCCAGTAATAACAGTTCAGAAAGTTGTGATCTCTTCGTTATATAATGGCCAATTGTTTGCTGCAGTGGAGTTCTATAGTGGGAAATAATCCCTTTTCCAGCATGATAAAGCATCACACCATAAAACACTGTGTCTAGCAGTGGTTTGAGGCAACATCCAGAAGATACAATGGCCAAATAAGAGCCTCATTTTTAGCTCAGTTGAACTGTTTTTGAACATTTTTTAACAGATGCAGAGAGGAATTATTTCAATAACTTATAATACTTGGAACTGCTTTGGAAATGGAGGGACAGTTTGTTCCACTAGCAAGACAGTAACATAAACTAGGATGTAATTAATGCCTAAACTGGACCTAAATGCATATAAAATGGAGTCAGTCGATGAAATACAAATACCTCAGTCCTAAGATCTGCTGACACACTACTTTTGGTAAAACAGTGTACAGGGTAGTTTAAAATTATTTTTACTATTTTAAAATGTAATGATTAAATAACTAAATAAATACAACCATACATTTTCAACATTCTGTGACCCAACTTTAACAGTTTTTATTGTCATGTTTTTCATTTCAATTCAGTGTGAGTGCTATTAACCTGTTAAATGGTAAATGTGCAGTAAAAGGCTTAATGAATAGTTTGACATGGATGGTGGGCTAATTATATGATCTCCACTAAACATCTCTAGACTTGTTTCTTTCAAAGCATAATAAGAATATTGTGTATTGCACACTTATAATGCATCACAAAGTTAAATAACAGGATAATGAATGCCATTGCAACTGTAACTGTGGGCGTGTTTCCAGAAACATGGTCTGAAATGGAATATCAGTTAGATGTACTGGGGGCCAATAATGGTGCACATATAGAAGTGCAGTGACACGTCAGTGCACACTGTTCGAGTTACACTACAAATTGATTGTTGAAAACTGCATGGTTGTATTTTCTTAGTTATTTAATTATTAAATTTTAAAATGGGAACAAATTTTGGACCACTTTGCATATTTACGTGTATATATATATATATATATATATATAGAGAGAGAGAGAGAGAGAGAGAGAGAGAATGTATAAAGTAAGTATTTGCATTTATAGATGGGTATTTGTGTAATACGTAAAAGCACACACTATATGGAGGTTTTGTTATTTGACTAAACAGTTTTTGGAACGAAGTAAGACCACACATGCCTTAGGAAGACCAGGAGAAGCAGAAGAAGTTGCAGCAACCATAGCTTTTCTTGCTTCTGATGAAGCATCCTTCATAACCGGCGTGACTTTACCTGTTGATGGAGGTCGACATGCCATGTGTCCTCGATAGAACTTAAAATCAGTTAACTCCAAAATGAAAAGTGTAAAGCAGAAATTACATGATAATGTTGCATACTATGGTCCTTCCATTTAAAATGATTACTTCTTATTTTAATTGCCTTGGTATAATTGAGATTAAGTGAGCTGTTACAAAAAGTGGGTTATGTATCTGATGAAAATGTGTTGGCAGAGATTGTATTGGCTGAAGATTAAACAAAACTTTTATACAGATGATATTTTGTTTGATAAGCGTCTTACCTTAAAATACATTGGCAGCCAATGAGATTTCCATATGTTTAGAAATGTACTTAAATAACTAAATTGAGATATGATAAAAATTACATGAAGAAACTCTCAGTGTCATACATGGCCTATGTGCCATCACTTCCATGGTTATAATATAAAAGACTATTCTGTACAGTAGTTACCACACGAAGAAAGTTTTTTGATGATTGGATATATTACAAGCCATTTGTATTATTATTATTACAAAATAATTCTACACTAGTTGTGAATGTTGTTTATTTGTTTTTATGAATTAAATATTAAACTATACTCATTTATAAACCTGTACAATTGTTATATACTATCTTAACTGTTACCACTAAATTAAAATTGAAATAGGATGTTCAAACACATGTCTATTTCCCATCTGAAGAGTCACTTCCCTATAAGGTCAAACTTAGGGGAACATTCTACCCCCACCCCCATCCATTCTGTCAGTCATAACTTTATTAAATGTTTGAATAATACATCTAAGTTTCAATCAATCTCATCATCAGATAATACAAACAAGTGAATTGAACCATACACACCTAAAAATGTATAACAGCGTTTGGGTCTGAAGCAAATTGTTCATAACCATGTGTGTGTATTGGAAAACCACATCATGCTATCTGCTGTGTCCAATGAAGGGAATCAAGCCGTTAATTTTAAAGTTGTAAATCTGAAGACTCGCCATTGGGCCCACCAGGCGACCTGACCCTACAATTTATAAGGTAGGCCACAAGTTACAGGGCCCTCTCCCTCGGTAAGTAAGTGATACGTTTACAAAATAAAAATTCAAAATTCCAGGGTTGGTTTTTTCGTATTAGGTAGAGTAAAAATAGCCTATTGTGCAACTTTAAGCTGAAACAAGTAATGTACACAATGCCAACTCTATGTAATTAAAAGATTCACATAGTGTGAAGCGTAAGAAAATATAGACGATGTCATCATACGTAAGATAGGGCTGGGTATAGGATAGTATAGGATGCATTGTAGTGGGAAAGGTGATTGAGAAATGAATCTGTCGTCCCTCAAGAGCCCTAAAGTATCGCATGTTATGAAATATGCTTAACCCACTTAGGTTTGAAATCGCTGTCAGTGAGACGCCCCCAATGGCCATCAAGCTCGATCAGACCTCTACGTACGTAATATCTTGTGCGAATAATCTAGGCTGGTCACTTGTTTAACACTTTAAACAACACATCTCTTAATTATGTTTTATAAACTATGTGAATTCGTATGCAGAATACCACATCCCAATGAACGTTTCGATTTAGATTTTCATTAATGTTTTTTTTCTTTTATTCAGTGGTATCACTTTACCCTCCCTTTAAATTTGACTCCTACGTTAAGTTGAAAATATAGTAGTTTCATAACTGTTTTGCTTCGTGGTCAAACAGTATAGTTAGTGGATAAACCTTATTTTCGTAAATATTCAACTGATAGGCTAAATCACACGCCCGGCATAACCAGGTCGTTAAAGCACTCGACTCGTAATCTAAGGATTGTGGGTTCGAATTCCCCTGTCGTACCAAATATGCTCGCCCTTTCAGCCGTGTGGGCGTTATAATGTCACGATCAATCCCACTATTTGTTGGTAAAAGAGTTGGCGGTGGGTGATGACGACTAGCGCAGATAGCTCTCATGTAGCTTTACGTAACATTAAAAACAAACTGAATCACTAAATAACACGCACATTTTGAAAGTGTAGTACAGTGTTATCAATTGTATAATGCACGTCACGCGCTGATACGTGTACAAATGTGGAAAATACATGACTGTACTACTTCAATAAGAGTATTGAGTGACGAAATTTTGTGTATTAACATCAGTAACAATAAATTTTCAATGCCATTAAGTTAAGCCTAATCCTCACAGGTTAAGCTGGAGGAAAAAATTTGAATGGTTGTTACTTTTCATTTCACAAGTTACTATTATTAATATTTCAAAAATAAAGAATATTCCTTCGACTTCATTTAGTCTACCCACATGCATAGATTTCAATTCGTCCTTCTAGGTACCATTTTAGCCCTCAACTATCTTTCTTCCATTTAGGATACGATGAAAGAAATAAAATTTCTATCCACAAAACACTAGCTTTATATTATCTTTACGTCGTGATATATACTAGAATTTGTTCGTAATTTGAAACTTTTTGTAGGGCGAAATTAAAAGGAAAAATTACTTAAACTGCGGACTTTTTATTGCCTCGTTCCTTTCTTTTCTTCTTTCAAAATCGTGTTAGAACACCATTTCAGACTTATTTTCTATTTCTTATAAGTCACTGCTAAGTAGACCTTTCGTTTAATACCAAAACTCATCTGTTAAAACAAAAACAATGTAAGATGCATGTAATGTAAAAGTCTACACTTTAGCGTTACAGTTATGTTCTACTTAATACGTAAAATTAACAACACATCGGTGGTTTCCCTTAACATGTTAAGATAGAGTAATCATGGATTGTTATTAATTGTTCGTAAAAAATTGACGGTAGGTGGTGTTGACTAGCTGCTTTCTAACTCGTCTCACTGTTTATTGCGGCTATCCAGAGAGGAGATGAGTGCAACCACGAAATTTGTACAAGAATTACGGATGATGCATCAACATCTGAGGTTCCCCAGCAATCGTAAATGACCTTGAGATTTAAACAAGGTCGAAAAATTTATTACAGGTACTATTTACTTTGAACATATTACACAATATTCTGTTTATTATACACATCTAAAAGTTGAACATGTTTATAATTTGGCTTTTAGGCCCAGCATGATCAAGCGCGTTAAGGCGTGCGACTCGTAATCTGAAGGTCGCGGGTTTATATCCCCATCGCGCCAAACATGCTCGCCCTTTCAGCCGTGGGGGCGTTATAATGTGACGGTCAATTCCACTATTCGTTGGTAACAAGAGTTGGCGGTGGGTGGTGATGACTAGCTGCCCTCCCTCTAGTCTTGCATCACTAAATTAGGGACGGCTAGCACAGATAGCCCTCGAGTAGCTTTGTGCGAAGTTCATAAAACAAACAGACAATTTAGCTTTTAATCAGTTGTAAACAAGTAAATTGGAGTTCAACATATAATTTGATTTATAATGTAACATGCATCGTGCTTCACTCAAAACCTTTAACTTGTATTTCAAGGATACTGAAACAATAACTGTGTGTAGGAAAAGGAGGGAACATTATTTATAAACCAAATAATCCAAGGGGCAAAACCGTTTGTATATTTAACGAAAAACCAAATCCAACCGAAATCTTCACAATCCACTACAACAAGAGCAACTGGACCACAAAGGTAAGAATTAACACCTGGAAAGTATTTTTGTTAATACAATTCAAAACAATAAGCTTCCTTCACTTTTTGCACAACTAGGACCCGAAACGTTGATCTTAGCATTCAAAGTTCAAAAACTTACCTCTAATCCAGCGTAAGTCAACATATTGTAGAAAATATGTAGAGACTTTAACACTCAAAACAGCTAAAAGCGAGCGTTTAGATGTAAACCTTTTATTGTTTTCTAGCCACGCTTACTTAAAGTAAAGGTTGGAACTGATAAACTGCATGGATTATTATTAATCAAAAGGAAAGGTAAAAAGCATGAATAAACTGAATCCTCAGTGAAAATAATGTTATGTCTTTATGAATTAATTATATTTGTGTTTTAATTAATTAAAACTTTTTCTTTCTTCTTTATTAAAGTAATATATTTTATCTCATTTTTTCCTGACCATTTCACGAGAAACCTACCCAATCTTATTGAAATTCTATCATTGGGGTACTGATGGCTTTGCCATCTGGTGAGTAATTTAAAAGTTAATTTAGGATATTTATTGCACTCGCTATTTGCAGTTACACTTTTTTTTTTTTTAGGTTTTAAATTCTTACATCCAAATGACTGATTATTCTCTCAATAATATTAAATCACATTATGTGAATGAAACGTCTGCTCTTGGAAGATTTTTCTACTTATTAATATTGATGATGCAAAAATCACCTTAAAGAATGCGTGTTAATTTTAAAAATTGTTATGACCAGTGTATATTTTGAAAACATTTTTTGTCATCCTTTCCCTCAAATGTGGTTCAGCTCACGTGGATTGGTGATAACGAGGTTTGTATAAGTTTGTGTATGTGTGTGCGTACATGGAGTCAATCTAAACTTGTTGATTTCCTCATGGGACTTCGGGCCTGACGTGGCCACTTGGTTAAGGCATTCGACTCGTAATCTGAAGATCACGAGCTCGAATTCCAGTCACACCAAACATACTCGCTCTTTCAGTCATGGGGCGTTATAATATGACGGTCAATACCACTATTCGTTGGTAAGAGAAAAGCCCAAGAGGTGGCAGTGGGTGGTGATGACTAGCTGCTTTCCTTTTAATCTCACACTGCGAAATTAGAGACGGCTAGCGCATATAGCCCTTGGGTAATTTTGCGAGAAATTCAAAAACAAATAAACAATCCTAATCATATTCGCTTATTCTAAAGTGAATACTCACCCAGCAATTGCTGGTTTGTTTCATTGTAGTTTTGCTCGGTGAAAGGCGCTATCTTTGCATCAAAAGTTAATAACTCCCTCAGGATGAACTCCCACATGATGGATCTGAAATTAAATTCTCCCACTTATAAACCAACATCAGTTCATTCTCTCAAATAAGACTGATAAGAGATGTAGTTATAACCATGTAAACTGAATAGCGGATGTTGAGTTAATAGCAGTGAAAAATGTTTTATTTTTAGTAGGCTTGTGAGTTAACCGTTATCCCTCTGTAACCCAGGTAAGGTTTGTTTGGAATTGAGCACGAGGCAATACAATTGGTTACCTGTGTTCTGCCCACTACGGGTGTCGAAAGTTGGTTTCTAGCAGTGTGAGTTCGCAGACATGCTGTGTGAAACCGGAGTCCCCAATTAAGGACTTGTTACATAATGTATGAATTTATCTTTGACATTTTAAAAGCCTTTTTTAAATAGTGCCAGTACCTCCCAGGAATGGGTACTTATATTCCCAGAAAGGTTTTTTCAACGTGAAACTACGCAGTGGACCTTTAGTTCCTTCTCTACAACGGGGAATCGAACCCTGGATTTTACCCTTGCAAATTCGCTGATTTAGTGTGGTTGAAAGTAGTTCTGCACGTAATCGAAACTAAAAAAAAATAAACCAAATGAAACTCTGGTTAATATTTAAAGAGTTTATTTTTTGGTTAAAAATTAATGTTATTTTTTCTATGAATACGAAAAGAGACAAAACTAGAAACCAGTTATTTATATTATATATATCTAGATCCCATTATTTGTTTTAATATTGTTTCTTTTAGATGGAATTAAAGACAATTTGTTTTTTAGAAACTTGAGGTTTAACGCTGTTGATTTATTCAAAACAAATTATTAGCAAAATATAAACATAAAATATTGAATATTCGTAATTTTCTAAATATATCGTTGTTTTATCATTAATGTGAAGTTTTCATATACTTAGAACTTTTTATATTATTTCTCTGTGGTACGTTTGGTTTTCTAACACTAAAATTCGTGGTGCAATACCTGCGGTGAGCATACTTTCGCTGTGTTCTTGGTAATAAACAAAGCGAAACATTTTCATATTTAGGCTTAGTTAAATGTAACTGAAACAGTGAAAGAGACGAAGCAAAATAAAGTACAGTTATAACAAATTAGCCCCTTTAAGCCTAAATTATACATTCAGACTGAAATTTGTAGCTTTGACAAGTGTGAATAACATGCTCTCGGTTTGAGCAGTTCTAAACCGTGTTTGTTGTCTTATTGGTTAGGAAATCACGAATATCTTTGTGATTTTTATTTATTGGCACGCAACAAGTAAGCGTTGCCCATCTTGTTGCTAAGTCAGCTCGATCGATAAAATACAGGTTACTTTTTACCTGAGATTACAGTATTTCGATCAACCTAGGCTAAAGATTAATCAGAATGTCGTTAAGGCTACTGCTGTTGCTATGAGTAGGCGGCATATATCGATAATCAGTCGTCATGACAACCGTCGTGAGCACGTGCGTAATGCAGCATCTCGTAGTGGTGCGTTATGCGTGGGCTGCTGCTTTCCAAGTGATATGCAATTATACTGCAGTAGCACAGAATATCCGTAGACAGGGAAGAGACCATGCTTTTGTTTAGGTAAGAGAAACAAATGGACTTATAATTTTGAAAAGAAAAAAAATATTATATTTCCGCTCCAAAAGAAACAGTTTTTGTAATAAGAGCAACGTATATTTTTTTCTTGAAGTTGTTATAAAGTTCTATAAATTGCGCTATAAAGTAAAAATTGTGCAATCACGATGCAACATTTGAGTGAAGAAATCTAGTTTGTGGAATATGTTATTCAACAAATGTGCAAAAACAAAGTAATTACGGTTAATGTTGTTTAGTTTAGACACCAAACGCTTGTTATTTACTTAAAGAAAGTATTTATTGTGGTCATATTATAATCCACTGTGGCTCTATCTGAACTGGATAGAGCACGATATAAGATTGATAAAAACAATATCGTGCGTTGAAATTTTTAACAGATAAAAAAATTGTTCTCACCTTCGAGATACATGATAAACTGCTGCCTTTACAAGTAATTTATTCTAACCTCAGGTAATTTTTTTAAATTTTATACAAGCCAACAGTTTATAACCGTACATTATACGTATGTAATCCAATGTTTTTGTTTGGCTATAAAAAGAATATAGGATGGTTATTGGCTTACTTTTGGTACTAATACCATTATGTAACTTATAAAACTGAGGGTGTATACTTGAAGAATGGTTGGTATCTTTTTTTACTAAAAACACCAGTACATTTATAAGTTCATATTAGTTTAACTGTTTACTTAATAAAGTCGGGACAAAGTTAATAATTGTCCACCTTCTCTTATCACACGCAAGTTACAAGCTCTTACATTTAAATTTAAACCAAGAACGTGTAATTACACTAGGTAACACAAATTTTGTTCCTGGATAGTATGTGTTATTTCTTAACTGCTTATGTTGTAAAAGTACAGAAAATGACCATTATTTGCTTCAAACTTTGCTTTTGTGACCTGGATAGTGAAATTTAGAAATTAACCTATTTTCTATGTAAAAACGGGCAAATTTGCACATTTTCATTTACATAAGGTCTGAATTAAAACAACATATGAATCAAGATTTACATGTATTTATACTAAAGTTATACAAAAATGTTTAGAAGTGAGTAGTTTTTCGAGATTTGCGACTATAATGTAAATCACTTTCATGTATCAGCCTCTAAATATAGTCTCCCATCATGTTTTCGTTTATGCTCCCAAGTCACAAAAGCAAAGTTTGAAGATAAAAATAGGTCTTTTTCATTTACTTTAGGCATAAGTAATTGGGAAATAACAGTTTCTGCCAAGGAACAAGAAAAGTAAACATTTTGTTACATAGTGTTATCAGATGTCAGTTATCAGTTGTTACAATTGAAGCATGAGTTACTCGTTGTCGAGTTAAGTCGCCAGATGTAGCTATTCAACTAGAAATATTTAATCATCAAACATAAGTTATCACTTTATGTTGTTATTTAAACATGACTTATTATTACTTGAGGTAATGTCGCTAGATGTGGCTATTTAACTATGAATGTGTTGCTATCAGAGATGAGTTACCTACTAGTAATATATAACTATGACTTATTATTACTTCAGGTAATGTTGCTATTTAACTGTGAATGTGTTGCTGTCACAGGTGAGTGTCCTACTAGTATTATTTAAATATAACTTATTATTACTTTAGTTAATGTTGCGAGATGTGGCTATTTAACTATGAATGTGTTGCTATCAGAGGTGAGTTACCTACTAGTATTATATAACTATGACTTATTATTACTTCAGGTAATGTTGCTATTTAACTGTGAATGTGTTGCTATCAGAGGTGAGTTACCTACTAGTATTATTTAACTATGACTTATTATTACTTCAGGTAATGTTGCTATTTAACTGTGAATGTGTTGCTATCACAGGTGAGTTACCTACTAGTATTATTTAAATATAACTTATTATTACTTTAGTTAATGTTGCAAGATGTGGCTATTTAACTGTGAATGTGTTGCTGTCAGAGGTGAGTTACTTACTAGTAATATTTAACTCTGACTTATTAGTAGTTAAAGTAAATCTCCAGACGTAGTAATGTAACTGTAAACACATATTTATCAGAAGGAAGTGAAATCAGACCAGCTAAACATATCTCTCTGTTAAATCAAGTCTGATACACACGTTTCTCTGATCTCAGCTAGAATGATACATCATGTCGACTGAACAGGTCTTTGTGTTAAATCTTGTCATCTGAATACTTCCCTCTGACAATATTAAATCTTTTAAATAAGATCTTATTACGTTTTGGTTAATGATTTCCGGTTATAAAAGAAATGTATAAAATTAGTTGCTCGGGTGAAGAAGCACATTATCTGTTTAATGTTTTGTCGAAACATAATGTGTCCAACCATAAATGAATCACTTGTAGTACATAATTTTTCTCGTGATTCATGGTATGTGCACGTTTTACCAACGTCATAGAGCCAGGCATGGCCAGGTGGTTAAGGCGCTCGACTCGTAATCCGAGGGTCGCGGGTTTGAATCCTCGTCACATCTAACATGCTCGCCCCTTCAGCTGTGGGGGCGTCATACTGTGAAGGTCAATCCCACTATTCGTTGATAAAAGAGTAGCCCAAGAGTTGGCGGTGGGTGGTGATGACTAACTTCTTTCCCTGTAGTCTTACACTGCTAAATTAAGGACGGCTAGCGCAGATAGCTCTCGTGTTGCTTTGCGAGAAATTTAAAAACAAACAAACAAACCGATGTCATAACAGTGCAACCTGCAAAATTAAGCTTCCCTTTTATAACATTATTGTGGTGTCTACTAACTCATTGGCAGGCAACACACTATTGTATAGTGGTGCGAATGGTTGAAACAATAAATAAAGATCGTATTTGACTGAAATTAAGGGCAGAGAAAGAAACACTTAGACTGTAAATTAGTTTAATATTAACGAGAGAAGAGTGAAGCAGCACATATATTGCAATACAGCATGATCTTTGAACTTCAAAAGCAAGAAATTAAAATATTTGTTATTTTTAACCTCGGTTTTATTTTCTCTTAAAACACTTTCAATGACCTCGCGCAAACACATGTAGTATATTTATGTATTTGAAAAAAAGGCTACAAAATCGTAATAAATTTACACCAAACGGAATAGTAGCGTTGAACACAGCATGTCTGAATCTCAGTAAAAAAAAAAAAAAGTCAGATTTAGTTTCTGTGAAACAAGAAAACAACTGTCTTTCCACTTCTTGCTGTGGGTAGCGTAAAGATGTGAAACATTGTGGGCTTGAACATGTTGTTGTTGTTTTGAATTATGCACAAAGCTACACAATGGGTTATCTGTGCTCTGCCCACCACGGGTATCGAAACCCGGATTTTAGCGTGTAAGTCCGCAGACATACCGCTGAGCCACTGGGGGGCGGGCTTGAACATATCATCCTCTTATTTCGTTTTTGTTTTGCAGGTGGGCTGGGTGAAACTTGGGTAAAACGACGAAGACTAGGTCCTCCCAGGACTCATTACATAATGATAGTTCGTTCTCTGGTGTGTTTTTAAGAAAAATAAATCTATCTACGTACACACACATACAGACTCTCATGTTGCGTAACCTCATGGGTGTAGAGTTCTTCGAAGTAAACACTTCGTCAGGGGTTTCTACTCTTTCAAATAATTGTCTCTGTGAGAACGGATTAAAACTTTTCTATAATTTTAGAAAGTTATCTTTGTATAACTTAATTGAAGATAAATAAATTATTACATTACATAAAACTAATAATAAAATCGTACACGTAACGAATGATACCAATGACGCGAGTGTAGA
The DNA here is from genome assembly GCA_011833715.1 of Carcinoscorpius rotundicauda. Taxonomy (NCBI): domain Eukaryota; kingdom Metazoa; phylum Arthropoda; class Merostomata; order Xiphosura; family Limulidae; genus Carcinoscorpius; species Carcinoscorpius rotundicauda. Next base: position 192,513 of record MU033997.1, read on the forward strand.
CTCCAAATCCTCTATTTACACCTAAAAAATATTAGACACGAAACCGACAAAGTTTCGTCTGCAAGGACTAAAATGTTGGTTATTCGTGAAATGTTGTTGTTGTCAAATGGACGTAGTAAGACTGTAATGGTTAATCCTGGAAAGCTTCACAACAATAGAAGGTACGTCAGAGACTTATTGTAACGATTGCTGTAAGTGTATGAAGAAACACGTTTAGTTAATGGCGTTGCTTGGCAACATTAATTGCACAGAAACACGCAAAATAATATTTGTTGGTGATTTAGTGAGCTGTTATGAACATTTTAAATGTTTGAATAAACGTGCAATAAAATATGTTGGATTAAGTTCATTAAGTAAAAATTAATCTCTGTGTTTCTTGAAAATAATAATGAAGTTAGTTTAGAAATTATGTGAAAGTCTGACAATTTTTTATAGAAATTAAATTTATATGAATATACTTGTATTAAAGAAAATATAACCAGAGGACGCTGTTATCATTTCGTGCCAAAATATTAAACCCACAGGACAACAGATAAAACTTGTCGATATAACTTATTTTCCAAGTTCAGAGTACAGTTAGAAAATAGTAGTATACTGTTTAATTTCTTCATTAATTTTAGCATGTCGACATTGTCAAACTTTAAGCGATTTTATATTACGGTAAATCAAATATGAAGACTTATTATCTAATTTTAATATATATAAGTTAAAATACTACTTTTGAACTTTAGTAAATCCTTTCTCCCTGGGCATATTTTTTGTGAATGGTTATTTTTATTATTTATTATACATATCGTAAACCTCGTGTGAAGTAAGAGAAAAGGGTGAAGAACCACTTAACAGAGTATTATGTTAAAAATCACAGTACCATATCTATTAAAATTTGTGAACATTTAACGATTCTTCAGACTTCAAGAATGATTTACTAGAAACTCCAATACTAATTTTATCAAAAATTCTGAACAGTTAACAGATCTATCAGGCTTCAAGAATTGTTTGTTTTACCAATTATTTAAAAATGTTTCAACATTTAGCGAGTGTGTCAGGCTAATGCTCGTGTTTTGAATCCTACATAACTTATGGTCGAAATATCCAGCCCGTTATTTTTCAAAAAGCTGCATTATATATATATATAACTTTACACACACTCATGTATATAATTAGCACGTATATTTAAGCTCAATAGTGCATTAACTCTAAACTCTGATAAGGAAATACTAGAATATAATAACATTTCCATCCTTCCGTTGTTTTTCAATATAACAGCCAAAATGAAGTCCAAACCGAAGTATTGATAAACGCAAGAGCACGAGGCAAATATATTATGTGTATACTTTCCCCTACACACGCGCGCGCGCATATATATATGTGCGTATGTGCAGTTATGTAATGATTACTGTTTTATAGAAAAACCACATATCAGTAATTTTTGAGAGACGTAAAAGAAATAGTTTTAAATATGTTTAAATTTTCCAATCTCATTCCAAAAACCTGACAGCCGACTTAATGATCGAATTTAAGGAATTGCCCTACAATTAAAGTAGCTAACATGTTTACGTAGTTCATATGTTATCTGTAGGAGATCATCTCCGACCGCCATGAAACGACAGTTTGTTACTTTCACCCTGTTAATGGTCTGCCTTGTTGTCATGGCAACAGCAGCTCCGACTGTTCAGGAACACGAAGAAAAGACAGAGAACAACAATGACCTTGAAGCTAAAGGTAGGTTTTAGTGTTTTAATGTCACACCAGTGGGTTTCTTTCTTGTTGTGAGAGGCCTAAATGTAACTTAAGTATGTTGTCACGAAAAGAGAGACATATTATCTCCTACTATGTTCGGAAGGATTTCCAGCAATATTCCTTGAAACTGAGACTGTTCTCGCTGGAGCACTGATTAGAGGAACAGAAATTATTAGAAGCATAATAAAGTGAATGTTAAAAATTATAGTTAAAATATTTATCAGGATTAATTGAAATAACGATACAAATTGGTCCATTTAAAGTTATCTGGGTAGTTCTGAAGAAGATACTAGTTTTGATAAATTCAACAAGACATCCAAAATATGATCTATAAAGCAACGAAAATATTCTTTAATTTTTCTCTTTAGTATTGGAAATATTATCATAATTTGCCTCAGCAGATCTTAATGCATTATTATAAATTACTTAATACGTAAATAAGTAGCAATACTTTTTAACACTAACTGCCTACATTTTCATTGATTCAAGAGATTAAGAACTCGCTGAAGTTCGAACTTAAAGCGTGTATTTCCTGTATTCCAGAAAAACGTTCAAAAGAGAAACTCGTGTTTGGAAACCAACAAAACAAACCTTCCTCAACAACAGATAATTTTCCAAAAATTCAAAACTCAGAAGATTCGGAATCGCCTGATGGTGAAAACAGTTCATCTTCACATACAGAAGATAAAACTGGCAAATATCCAGGTGAGTTTTTTGTTTGATTGTTTTGTCTGTTAAATTCAATTCAATGTTATGTAAAAAATAGGAAGTTTTAGGCCATTGGATTATATCTTTATGGCATATTTGTAGATATGACATAAAATTGGTGAAAGAAAATCATACATCTAAACCTAAATCCTAATTATAATACCTTATAGTGTCCCTGTCTGATGGAATCGATGCATCACGGTGAATAATTTACCCAGGTGTTGTGGCCAGGCTCGGACTAGTGGTTACGAAGTCGGGCTTTTATACTTTAAAACAAGAAAAATATTTTATTTACTAAAGTCAATTAAACATTTTTTTTCCGAGAATGTATGTACACTAAGGGGCCAGTGATAGGTTTATGGACTTGCAACACCATTTTATTGTAAGCAATACAGAACTGCAATTTTATTTAGGATGGATTAGATATTATTTCTATCATGGTTAAATCCACTTCATCAAAAATAACAAATATTGAAAAACAACGAGTGAAAACAGAATATTTTCATTATTTTGGTTTGACAAAATTCGGAAATAGTAAATGAATTTATCTTAGCGTTAGTACTGAATAGTCATGATGTTTAATTGTGGCTCAAAGGTAACCCTAAGGAATTTTAACACTAAAATTAGAGGTTCGTTCCTGTGGTGGATTTAACACAGATAATAAGCACAATGTGCAAATTCTGTGCTTAATAACAAATAAACAGTTTTGTTCATTCCATTTATTTTACATTAATTCATTCTTCCAGCATTTGTAATCTGTTATCAATCATGTTAAGTTTTTCAAATTACTAACATAAATAAAATTTCTAATGTTGTAGTACGTCCTACTTCCACGGCGAGGAATCGAACTTCGGATTTTTTTAGCGTTGTATGTAAACTTACAGTGGCCCACAAGCATACTGTTACTTATTACTAAAAAGCAGGACTTTTTGTTATTAAAGATAGCGTTTTGGTTTTGTCACAGACAGATGTACAGTTTCAGAATATTATAGGAGTCACTAAGTCTTACAATAATCTAGTTGTTACAGTAGTTTAGTTTTAATGCGTGTAATTGTAATGATATAAATGTAAAAAAAAAAGTGAATTCTGCTAAATGTTTGCCCAAATTATAATAGACAAAATAATACATTCAACTCCTTAGCTGGTGACGAATTGTTGCACGGAAAAGAACAAGACAAAAAGCAAGGCTTAAATAAAAACCCGGACGTTTTCGGATATAGGGACACCCCTTCTGTATTAAGTGTTACCAACCCGTACAGAGGCGAACCGTACGGACCTCCGTCAGATGGAGCCACTGGATCTCTCTCAGCAACTGATATATATGGTGAGATATGCCAGTGCTCTAAAGTAGATTAGATTTAAACTTCTTCAACTTAAAACATGTTAGGGTTCAGTAGATCAACAGTAAACCTGTTTAGTGTTCTATTTATTTGAATCACGTGAAACTTCGTGAATGTGAAGTTACATCCAAAAAGATTTGATTTTAAATAAATTTGATTAAAAATGGTTGTTTCTTTACTTCAACTACTTTTTATTTTCTTTGAAAAATCTCTGAAACTTATTTTCTGTATTGAATCCCAACCCCCACCCGGCCAGTGCCCAATTATAAGTCTGTATGCTTATAGCGCCAAAAACTGGTTTTAGGTACTTATAGTGGGCAGAGCAAAGATACCCTATATTGGAGCTTTTCGCTAAACTGCAATAAGAACATATTGTTTTTTTATGGTGGGAAGGCAGTAAGATTATGGGCTAATAACGCCAAGATCCGAGGCTCGATTCCCCGCGGTGGGTACAGCAGAGATCCTAATGTGTCTTTGCTATAAAACAAGTAAACGTGTTGGTCGATTGTATTTACCAAAAGAGGGATAGCTTGATAGAGAAAGAACTGAACAAATTTAAGATTAATTAATTAACATAACAAACTGTAATTGAAACAAAAGTAGTAAGTAATCCTCCGATGAGACAATTAGTAACTTTACATACTTGCAATAATGAAATCCGAAATTCGATTTTCCAATGTGGGCAGAGCGCAGATAGCCCATTGTGTAGCTTTGCACTAAAAAAAACAAAAAAAAATGAAAATAACGACTATTATAATTTCTCATTATAAATGTACCGAAAAATGTTTTGTAAGTTTGAGCAACTTCTATTTATGTTTGTTGATGACAATAAACACCAAATCTAATTTTATATGCAAAAACGGCTCGTTTGGGTTAAGAAAATATTTCAAATAGAAGAGCGAACCAAATCTAATTGTCTCTCATTTATTTTAGACGATTACTCGCAGTACAGGCCATATGATTATAGTAACTCCATCTATCGTCGGAAAAGGAGCTACATGAGAAAAAGGAATTTAAAAAATAACATGGACGAAATGTTAAACGCCGCTCGACGATTTCCTAGGCGGGCCATGCGTTTAAAACGACACGCAGATGTGGAACAAATACTTAAATGGTTGAACGCTCTGAGCCAAGATAGACAGTATGAGGTTCGTATTTTACACCGGTGAAAAAATTCACTGAAAAACGAGTTTTTTTTTTTATATTTCTTGTTTAGATGTTATTCATTAAAATATTAATTCTGTATTTTTATTTCATATAAGTACTTTTCAAATTGTTTGTTTTATTTAAAATAATATATATTTTTAATTTTCATACTCTAGATATTCCGATAGGTGGATGTATTTAAGCTTTTAAGTGAAGATGTAGTGAGTTCATGAGGAAGAGATTTTGTTGGTGTGGGACGAGGGTATCATACGTAGCGGCTATTTCAACAGGCGACAAGCTATATCTGATTTAAGTTTGCCATTTAGTGTTTTTTTGTGTGGAAATCTTATATAACTAAACAGTATATTTCGTTGAAATCCTCTAAAATAAGTGTATATATTTTGTGTTACTTTCGAGCGTCATATCTGTACAGAAACTACAATTATACCTCAATGTCTCAGTAACTAGCACATCTACGTAAGAATTCAAAAGAATAATAGGTTATGTACGTGCTTGACGATTTTCATGCGGGTGTTGTTAAAACCTGTGATTTTTTTTTTGTCTTAAACTAGCCCTTGATGCATATAATTTAAGGCGATTGTGTAAAGTTCATACAAAAAATTAACATAACTCTGGACACAACACATTTTACCTCTACTTTGTATGTCAGACCGTGTTAAGGCGAACATTTCCTCGTGATTCTATTCGGCCTGGCATGGTGAGGTGGTCAAGGCTTAACCGGTAAATGCGTGACGTGGCTGAGACGTTCTCCGTCAAACCTCATCCTTACGACGATTCTGTTTCGTTCATACATTTGTTATCTATTCATTCTCTCCTGTCGGGGACGACTAATTTTCATTTGATGTTATGCGAGTTTTTTCGTTTTTTATTTGTATTTCATGTTATTACGAACTTTACTCTGTCAGTAACTCCGACAATTTTAGCCCTTTAGCTTTAATAATACTTCTACTGAAAGACCAAACTTTTACCGAAAATATGTTTTGCTCAACTTATTTTTACTCAAAATAGATGAGCTCAGATATCTTTCTTTTTGTCATTTGCAGCATTCCAATTAGAATAGCTAAAACTTCAGTACTTAACGGTGGTCTCAGAAGACCCAGGAACAAACTTTTGTTGCTCAGAACGGCTGGTGTGGGTATTAACACTTTTATTGATAAGGAGAGAACAACCTTTCTAGGTCATTTTCAGGTTAAGATGATTTAGGAAGGTCGAAACATTGTTCTCTCCTTATTAATAAAAGTGTTAATACCCACACCAGCCGTTCTGAGATACATTTTTGTTTCAAGTGGGTCATCAAGAGAAACATGTGTTACCCTCTTTCCACAGCCCAAACCGGCTATGTTACGCAAGTAATATAACCCACTAGATTATAACATGAATAAACACAACTTTCGTTTCGATAGAACTGACTTTGCCTGGTGGTGGGGATCGTATCATGTCTTCGAACATGCTTATCCTTTAAGCTGTGGTTTATGGTTAATATTTAACTGTCATATTTATTACATCACTACGTAGTTTCCGGTAGTTAAAATGAACCAATAATATAATTTGGTCAGGAAAAGTTTGTTTGTTTGTTTTGAATTTCTTGCAGAGATACTCGAGGGCTATCTGCGCTAGTCGTCCCTAGTTTAGCAGTGTAAGACTAGAGGGAAGGCAGCTAGTCATCACCACCCACCGCCAACTCTTGAGCTACTCCTTTACCAACAAATAGTGGGATTGTCCATCACATTATAACACCCCCACGGCTGAAAGAGCGAGCATATTTGGTGCGACCAGTATTCGAACCCGCGACTCTCGAACACCTTAACACGCTTGGCCATGCCGGGGCCAATAAAAATGACGTAACAATGTCCAAACTCAGACATAATGTACAGCGATTAATTTTCTAAAGCAGTTTCTTCCTGTGCTTTTTCTGTATCTACAACACCAGGAAAAACTAAATCGAAGCCATCTTTGGGGAACCCTAATTTTCTTAAATGACCAAAATTAAAAGCTGTTTGTGGTCTGCCCTCTAGCGGGTCCAACACCATTTCAACCATTAACATAGCGTAATAAAGACAGTGTATGAAATGACGTATTATAACAAGTCAAATCGAAAGAGTTGTCGTGCGTTCTGATCAGTAAGTAATTTTTAACCAACCGACAATATTTCTGTTTGGATCTCCATGAGGATGATGGCAGTTTAAGAGTTTTGGATAACTTGTGTGGATTGGATTAACAAATGCAGTTTTAGGAATTGAGTTAATAATTTCTTCATTGTTCCAAATTGCACAAAAAAAAAACCACGTTTTCACATGACTAGCCCCCTAGTGGCACATCGGTGTGTCTGCGGAATTACAACGCAAAAAGACAGATTTCGATATCTGTCTTGCTTGAGCAGAGCACAGATATCCTATAATGTAGCTTTGTGTTTAACTACAAACAAATCACACGATTGGTAGTTTATTTTCGAATTTACTTACTGATAAAGTTTATCAAAACTTAACTTAACTTACTGTAAAATCTGTAAGTTTTGAGAACAAATAAGACAAGATACTCTTTACTTAAGAGTAATCGAAACGTCATTCGTGTTATGAAAACAAATCTTACTTGTTGGAAGAGTTGGAATAAAATCACGTGATTATTTTTCTTTATTAGCGATGACGAAAAGTTCACACTGCTCCAAAGATCATCATAAGAATATAGAATTCACAAGGTAGCAATCCCTAGTACATTCTCTTAGATATAAAAGATTTGTTTACTGTGTACCGAAAAACTCCATTTTGATTACTGGTCCTCGTCATCCAGGGCAACATTTATGCATCAACAGCATTGAACTTGTGTCAAAAAACAAAGAAAGGTGTTAGCTGTTGCAGCTTCCTTGTAAAACGTCAAGATATTCATCTTGCTGTCATCTCCCGTGAGGTTGAGACACCCTAACGTATTCCTCTGTACGATGACAATTTAAGAAACCTAAACGAAATAAATGATAAAGATTTTACCATTCTTTCTCTGCAACATGCAGTATCTGAAAAGACACTGATGTCCATACACTTGCCATAGGGTTTGCCATCTTTCAGACACTGTTGTCCATATACTTGTCAGAGGGTTTGCCATCTTTCAGACACTGTTGTCCATATACTTGTCAGAGGGTTTGCCATCTTTCAGACACTGTTGTCCATATACTTGTCAGAGGGTTTGCCATCTTTCAGCGCACTCTGTCTTAAACGGGTCTCTCCAGGAGCATTTTACAGCAGCTAAGGGTTATTAAGACAAGCCAAACATTTTAATTGATTCGTTTCTGTTGTTGTTGATATAAGATTTATGTTGACGTCATGATAGAAAAGCAGAAATACATTCAGGCGATGAGAAATCTTCACAGTTTATAAACGACAGCTATGTTGTCAGGTCAAGCACCGTTTCATTAGGGCCCTGCACGGCCTAGCGCGTTAAGGCGTGCGCTTCGTAATCTGAGGGTCGCGGGTTCGCATCCGAGTCGCGCTAAACATGCTGGCCCTCCCAGCCGTGAGGGGCGTTATAATGTGACGGTCAATCTCATTATTCGTTGGTTAAAGAGTAGCCCAAGAGTTGGCGGTGGGTGGTGATGACTAGCTGCCTTCCCTCTAGTCTTACACTGCTAAATTAGGGACGGCTAACACAGATAGCCCTCGAGTAGCTTTGTGCGAAATTCAAAAACAAACAAACAAACAAACCGTTTCATTAGCTCCTCTAGCTGTAGAAAATAGACACATTCATTAAAACTCTGATTGTATTTGGTGTAGAAGTTAATATATAAAGTGATTAGGTCATTTGATCACCATTTTGAAGTTTGCTGTAAAAAAACAAAAACATTTCCCCAAGGTTTGATTTTTCACACGTTCTTTGCACCAAAAGAAAGAAATTGGCTTAAACATTTGCCTCTTTTACTAAATATTTAAGTTCATGCCAGTTTTTATTGGACTAATTTAAGTCCTATCATGACTAGCTTGTTGTCGCCCTCCAGTGGCTCAGCCGTATGTCTGCAGACTTACAACACTAAAATCCGGGTTTCGATACCCGTGGTGGGCAGAGCACAGATAGCCATTGAGTAGCTTTGTGCTTAACTCAAAACAACGACAGCTTATCGTCTTTCACGACAAATTATAAATTGAACCTGTGCTGATGACAGTTGAACGTAACTCGCAGGTTTTCTTATTAGTTGTAACTTCATCGACTCACCAAAATAACTTTCTTAATCATAGTCAGTTTTTCACTGTTATAAAGTCACTGTTTTACGTTGTAGTGTTAGACATAGAACGAGAAAAAATAATTAGATTTAACTTAGAATATGATCATAGATCAAAGTAGATACGTTTGATGATTCTTCGTAAAGACAAGAAGGTCGTATCTTGACGAATGTCAAACTTACATGAAGTGTTTGTTTTTTAAATTAAATTAATATCGTAGGGTCACTTGCGGCAGGACGTTCCCTATCAAGATAGGCGATCGTTTCCTATAAATGACGTGCAAAACACAGAGATGATGCTTCCGCCAGATGGCGTACCTTTGCCTACTTTATACTCCAACAGTTACCCTTACAGTAGTCCTACGGAAGAAGAAAATGTCGAGTCGGAGGTCACGTGGCGAAACCCTTACAAGGAGATCATGCGACGTTCCTTCTCTTACCCAACTGATTACCGGTATTTTGTGCTACCAAGCCAGAAGAGGTCACCACAAACGCCAAGGTTAGACGACAACGGTCAATGGGGGCAAATCATTCAGCGCCACCAATTGTATAACACAGACAATGCCGAGGACTTGGAACGACTGTACGCGCTAGCGAGCTTACTTTCCGATGATGGTTCCGAAGGAGAGTTCGATTATCGAAGGTACGCTCATGAATGAAGCTGTCTGAATTCAGTAAGATGTCGTCTAAATTCGTTGTCGTGTTGTTGTTTCTTTCGAGTTGCAAAGCGATTGGCATGTTGAAGTAAAGATATTGTTCCAAATCACTTGTACGCTGTGTTAAGTGTGTAGTAAAACTGTAGTTGTACTATAAACAGTGAAATCGTGGTTATACGTGTTTCGAATGTTATATGAATTTCATTATAATTTAGAAAGTTAATGCACAGCCTTTTAACTTCTTAACATTGATAGTTTTACGTATCTAATGCCAATCACTGAACTGCTGTAGTTGTAGAAGAAATAATTGGATTTAAATACAATTTGAATGAAAGTATTTTAGTTGGTGTTACCTTTAATAAAGATAACTTCAAACGACAAGGATATAAATTAATAGCTAATTTTATTCTATAAAGTGAACTCGGTCACATTTGTTTACCTTTCAACTGCATAATTAAAGATAGATAAATACATAAACTGAAAGGACAGATATTTAATTATAAACTATATAAGAACATGTGTAATGTTTATAATTACTGAGAACAAAAATACCTAAATAAATAATAATTGTATATATAATATAACGTATAGCATCATCCAATATATTTTACGTTCTTTCAACGTCTATTTCATCTTAGTTTCTTAGTTAAAACCTAATTCCAAATAAATTAACCACTAATGGAAAACTATTTAGTGTAAGAGTATTTTACTTAGCCTAAAGTACAGGCTTCTCAAAACAGTTTTGTTAATATAAAAATATCGAAAAGGTTACGCGAAAACATATATAACGTATTATAATTTACAAAACGTATTAAATATTTTGTTAAAAGAAGCTTAAGTAATAGTTTTATGTATTAAAGCTCGAAACACACCATAATTATTAATTTATATAGAGTCGTTAAACTGACATTCTGCTCTTATATTTCACGTTTACTTACTTACGGGTCGCGAAAGTTAAGTTGTGGATTGTATTCTCATATCTTTTCAGCCGTTAATATAAGACGGTAACGAACGTGTTGTACTGAGGAATGCTGTTCTTATGTGTGAATTACTTTCAGTCACTCCATTCGAATGACGTGATACATTCAAAGTTCTCTTGATGTAGTTGGTAAGACACTCGAGCCAGATATGTAAAGAAAATGACTCAGTTGTCATTCAGAAACCCCCACCGAGTTCTACATTTCTTTCTTCTCGCGTTCTTCTACGAAAGATATTAAATAGTCATGTGATATGGTGGAATATTTTTATGCTTTTGCTATAATATGGTTATCAAGAAAGTTAGTTTCTCATAAAGATGGCCTATTCTGAGTATTCTCTACGGATAAATCCTTCAATATGGTTTCCTTGTTGTAATATCTTGTGAGTTTTCAGCTACTGAATTTTGTTAACTATTAGAATCACAATATGATTTTTTTATATTGTAATAGCTATAGAGAAATAAACTGAAGATACTAGACAATTCATGCTTGGGAATGTTTTTTATTTTATAGTAAAATACTGATAAGTTTTAAAGGCACTAACGCTGTAAAGTATCCCATAAAATGTGACGAATGTGTCTAGAGGTCAAAACTACATATTAACTTTTGGAAAACCATCTGAACTGCTGTGTTTTTATATTTATAGTTTCTGATAAAAAATGTACAAGTCCAATCGCAATATTTATTATTGTTTCTTCGCTGTTAAAGAAGTTAACATGAAACACTGAACCTATCGGACTTTTCAACCAAAGTATTACACTGTGAAAGCTGTAAGCTACTGAAGATAACATGTTCTAGTTTTAGAAAACTATTATACAAGCAAATGACTAATATTCACGTTTGCCATTAAAATAAAGGAAAATGAACATGTTTCATGCTCTAAAGTAACAGGGGCCTGCATGGCCTGGTGGTTAAGGTATTCGACTCGTAATCTTTCAGCCGTGGGGCGTTGTAATGTTATGATCAATTCAGGTATTCGTTGGTAAAAAGAGTAGCCCAAGAGATGGCGGCGGGTGGTGATGAATAGCTGCCTTATCTTTAGTCTTACACTGTAAAATTAGGGACGGCTAGCACAGGTATCCCTCGTGTAGCTTTCCGCGAAATTCAAAAACAATGTAACAGACAACCAGAAACTATTACAGTGGTGACCCCAACCGGTCGCTACAAAAAATGGAAATCACTAAGTTACATCACGATCGAAGAGAGATCCACGTCTAAACAGTGATATATATGTATGTGTATGTATATATGTACGTATGTCTATCTTTAAAGTACAATAGACCCAGACTAAAGAACGCTTTTACTAGCCTACCTCTCAGCTAGTTTAAGAAAAACTTTATATTCACGACAAGTCACCCGCCGAGAAGCGGTAAGTTTACAGATTTATAACGCTAAAATTGGGAGTTCAATTCCTCTCGGCGGACACAGCCGTTACACCGATGTGGTTTTTTTATAATAAAAACGCGCGCACTATTCTGGACGAACACAAGTGGTGTAAAGAAAATACTTACATGTATATAATGGCTGGTTCTCGTAAGATTTTAACAACTATTCTTTCAAAAATAACAATCTACAAAATAGTAAAAACTAAGCATACAAAGTAAAGAACTGAATTCTACATTTGATAATTACAAAGAAATGACAAAATTTTTGAAATGTCTCATTTTTATTATTACCGAAATCGCCACCATGTTTTTGTGTGCACCTATTGCAAAGAATTTTCTAACTTTTTGTTTGAATCTATCACAGCAAGATTTCTCTAATTTGTTTTGTTTTGTTTTCTGAATAAGGGAGCTTAGTTTATAAAACTGTTTCAGAACATAATAATCAGTGCCACCGTAATCCAGGCCTGGCATGGCCACGTGGTTAAGGCACTCGACTAGTTATCCGAATGTTGCAGGTTCGAATCCCCGTCACACCAAACATGCTTGCCCTTTCGGCCGTGGGGGTGTTATAATGCTACAGTCAATCCCATTATTCGTTGGTAGAGAGTAGCCAAAGAGTCTGCGATGGATGTTGATGACTAGCTGGCATTCCTCCAGTCGTACACTGCTAAATTAGGAACAGCTAGCGCAGATAGCTCTCGAGGAGCTTTGCGCGAGATTCAAAACAAACCAAACCTTAATCAACTAACAAACCCATATTTGTGCATCTATAACAAGGTGCGAAAACATTTCGTGCTCTTTTATGCTTCAATTTTCATCTTATATCATTATCTGAAAGTGTAATAATTAATGTGTGGTCTTGAAATTGTGAAATATTTTCTCAACCCTTTCACGTCGTTGTACAGAATGGTAACGTTGATACATGTGGAAAAAGTAACTCATCTCACTCTTATTACCTCACACCATAGCTTTAAAGGTTCCTCGGAGACACAGCGGTAAGTGTGTGGTCTTATAACACTAAAAGTGAAGTTCGATACCTGTCATGGACACTCGTGGCGTCGCTTTGTGCTTTAAAAAAAAAGGTGTCGTTTGACCTCCATCCATGTTACTGTTTATTATGATAGTTAGAATAAACACATTGATATGCATTCTTAAAGAAACAGAACAAAAGTAAAATGAATAAAAACTGTTGCATGGATACGTTCGTCAAAATGTAGTTTATCTGATAATTGTGTTGTCATAAAACAGGTGGAAAAAGGTGGACGTTTGTTTCACATAAGTCGAAAACGCTGGCGTTTTATAGTTTTGTTTGTTTTTGTGTGGCCATGTGTTTGAGCCCTAATGTTTTTTGTTATCATGAAAACAGTTTTAATGATTTATTACAGTAACGTTAGACCATCTGTAGTCAAAGATCCTGATAGTAGAAGATCATCTTTAGATCTTAAGGTATATTACAGTAGCATTAGACCATCTTGAAGTTCTGTGATATGTTCTAGTAGCATCAGGTCATCTAGAACTCCAATGATATATCCTAGTATTAGAATATCATCTCCATACCTTAACTTTTCTCCAGCGGGAACAGGCTATCTTGCAGTCCTATAATATGTACTAGTTGCATCAGGTCATCTAGAACGCTGATGACATATCCTAGTATTTGGTTGTCATCTCTATACCTAACTTTTTTCCAGTAGCAATAAGCAATCTTGAAGTCCTATAATATGTGTTTCTAGTATCAGGTCATCTAGAACTTCGATGATATATCCAAGTATTAGGAAGTCATCTATAAACCTTAAGGTATACCCAAGTAGCATCAAGCCGTTTGAAATCCAAAAATATGTTCTACTAAAACTCGAATGATATACCCTTGTATTAGAAGTTCATATGTATACCTTAAGGTGTACACTAGTACTATCAGATTGTCTATGGTTATTTCTACAAGCAGCAGATAACTTATGGCTGTTTATATACATATATTTCAATAAGTGAAATTCATTAATAGCTTTAATGATATGTTCCGACGATACCATACCAGCTAGAACCAGTTCTACCAGCAGTCGGTCATACAGAGTCATAATGATATGTTCCGACGATACCATACCAGCTAGAACCAGTTCTACCAGCAGTCGGTCATACAGAGTCATAATGATATGTTCCGACGATACCATACCAGCTAGAACCAGTTCTACTAGCAGTCGGTCATATAGAGTCATAATGATATGTTTTTAAGAACAGCACACTTTGTAGAGTTGTATCTCTATGTTTTATTACATAATGTCACCCAGAGCTTTAATGTATACAAATTGGCATTATGTAATAATGGGATGTTCTATCGAAAGCAGATCTTAGATGTTGCACGTTACATAGATGTCCTCTGTGTTGAGAGCCTAAACCATCTAAATTTCTGTTTGACTGCTGTTAACACTGATTGGCATGCAGCTTTATACTTTTGTTCAGCATATGATTACATAGATAGATGGTTTCGTGGTTTAGCTAAACATGGCATGTAACATAACTCATGTTCCAATAGAATGTGTTGTTGTATCAGTGCTAATTCCAAAGAATTGCTTAAATTTTGTAAAATCACAACTAAAGACATATAGATTATCAGATATTTAAATTACTCTTTGTTTGTCACTTACAAACACCCCAAACTTTGTGATTACTTATATTTCTTGACTGATATCGGCTCCTTTCTATTTGTCTCCTCGTGGTACAGGAGCGAGTTTACGGACTTAAGACACCTGAATCCGGAGTTTGATTCCTCGCGATGGACATAGCAGATTAACCTATATGACTATTCTCTAAAACAAATAAACAGTCTTTAATCTAAATGATATCCATAATCCGAATAAGATGATAGTACTAAACAAAATAAAATAATCTATTTAAAATTGAATCATATATTGGGCTGCATTTGAAACTTCATAAGCAGTGAGATAAGGGGCTTTGTAAAGGAAACTTAAAATTGGGTTAAATCAAAGTAAAACTTTGATTAAAACTAACATATGTTTTCACTAGTTCGTGATTTAGTTCCTAAAATAACGACTTTGCTTAAAACTTAAATACCACCACTGTTTCCTTTCTGTTAGACTCAGTTCTGAAACTACACACACATTTATATACATCTTGACCGATATCTACTTCGTATAATTTAAATGAAATTTTAAATAATTTTATATGTTTTAACTTTTCGTTTCGAATATTGGTACTCATTTTCCAGGTGTCGCACTAAGTAAATCAACCAAGATTCCATTAAACCAGCAGATTCTCACCGTTATCAGTTTCTAATAAATATGAATGATTGATAAAAAATAGCTAACGTTTTACACATATAATTACGAGCACGTATATGACTGCATTATTCACTGTTTCAAAGTAAACCGTACAATCTACATAAACTTTAAAACACTACGTAATTTCGAAATCAGTTAATTTGAATAACCATATTTATTTACGCTATTCGTTAGATAGTCAGTATGAGAATATTTAAAACATTGAAACATACTTGTGTTTGGAATAAGTCATGTATAGAAAGCCTTATGATGATAGTTGGTTAAACCCAAAACATCATCCGGATCTAACAGGAATCTGATAATAAGTGGCTGCAAACAATATAAGTCATGTAGTTATGTAAAGTCAAACTGGCAGGGTCACTAACTTGACTCAAACTCAGATAAGTGACTTAATGTTAAGATTAAAAACAAAAGTCACTTGTAAGGAGAGACTGTTTGTTAAAGTGAAGAAACTGTTGAAAAGTCATTCTAAGGAGAGACTTTGTTTGTTAAAGTGAAGAAACTGTTGAAAAGTCACTCGTAAGGAGAGACTTTGACTAAACACCATTCAACAGTTTCTCACTTTAACAGAGACATAGTTCGTATTGTATCGTAACTCGTATTATCCCTGCTAATGTCTAAAAGTGAAGAAACAGACAAAGTCAGATAATGGTCACTGGATGTCATCACGTCACAGACCTATGTTCGAACATGGAAGGAACAGAACTGAATTAACAGTAGGGTAAGTAACTTCAGTTTAGGATGTCATGTTTTAGTAGCTACAGTTTATGGTGTCATGTTTTAGTAACTACAGTTTAGGGTGTCATGTTTTAGTAACTTCAGTTTAGGGGTGTCATGTTTTAGAAGCTGGAAGTTGAAATGAAAAAATGTATATCCTTAATGATTGGTTGTTCAAACACAATGGAATATTATCGAATTTCTTATAATTCGTCGAAGAAATTTGCTTCTGATGTCAAAATAAAGCTCAGTTCTAGGAGAAACCTATAAGCTAAATCGGGGAATTGTTTGAGTGGTATCACTGTTTAATTTAGTGTATACGTGACGTTAAAACTGATTAAACCATTAAATTAATTAATTAAGCTAAGATTAATAAATTATTTCAAAATGTTAGCTTAATGATGAAACCAAAGTAATAACACTACGTAACACAAATTTTGTTCCTAGATAGTATATGTTATTTCTTAATTGTTTATGTTGTAAAAGTACAGAAAATGGCCATTATTCTCTTCAAACTTTGCTTTTGTGACCTGAATAATGAAATTTAGAAATTAACCTATTATTTGTGTACAAACGGGCAAATTTGCACATTTTCATTTACATAAGGTCGGAATAAAACAACATATGAACCAAGATTTACATCTATTTATATTAAAGTTATACAACAATGGTTTCGTTATACACTCCCAGGTCACAAAAGCAAAGTTTGAAGAGGAAAACAGGTCTTACTTTAGGTATAAGCAATTGGAAAATAACACTTTCTGTCCAGGAACAAGAAAAAAGTAAACATTTTGTTTTTGTCTTATCAGTGATAACTACTGTAAAAGTAAATACCAGATAAGTGTTCACTGCTAAGAAATATTTTACAGTTTTGGGATACACTGGGGTTTTTTTTTCAGCATGCATAGAATCCATTCTAAAAAAGTGAAATTTATCTAAGCCTAAAGCCACCATAAAAGAATTATGGGACAGCTTTTTGGTTTTCAATTTTGAAAGAAGTAGAATTTGGGTAACCCTGTTAGTGGCTCAAGGCTAAGTTTGCAGGCTAACGCTGTAAAAATTTGGTGTTTACGTCTGTGATTGGCAGAGCACAGATAGCCAGTTGTGTTGCTTTGTGCTAACTGAAATTTGTTGTTGTAATAAATTCAGTAGCTGTTTCATAGGAGAAATTCGTCGATTAAATCCTTTTATGTTGATTTCTACAATAAATTATCTACTTGGACCTTTTAACAGGTTCGTGAATTACATAATATTTAAGCAAAAATAAAGAAAGCCTCTTTCTAACACTAAAGTAAATCACAGTACATTCATGTGCTGAGTGATAACTGCGAAACGAGACAGAAAAGTGAAACGTGATTCAACCATTAAAATGATTTTAAGTAGTGTGCAAAACTGTTATGATAAAGTCAAAAATTAGATTTCAGGCTACTTTAAAAAAACGATGAAAAGTAAATCGCAGGTGAAACTTTAAAATGTTACTAATCTTCATATTTAGCACAACAGAAACTCAGTGGAAGTGTTTGAGTTCAGCAAACAGTTAATATTTTGTGGGTCCTACTTTTACTTTAATAACAGTGGACAGACTTTCAGGCATTGTTGTAACTTATTTAATCAAAGTGTACTTTGGTATTTTACTCTAAGTATCTGTAATACACTCTCATAAAGTTTCATTGGAAGTATATTTTTTATTTGTCAAGTTCTTGATCAATCAAATTTCAGATCTCATCAATTGGGTTGAAATCGATGCTCTGTGTGGGTCATTGTATCATTTAAATGACTCCAACATTGCTTTGCTAAGTAATTACTGCATAGTTGGATGAGTGTTTAGGGTCATTATCTTCTTGGTAGTGGGATTCCTTGTCAGTAGTACACAAACCATTAGATATACCATGACGGTACATGCACTGATCCATTATTCCTTCTATTTTGCAAGTATCTCCTGTCGCCTCTGCACAAAACATCCCCAAACCATTACACTACCTCCCGCATGTTTCGTGGTAGATGATATGTATTGAAGTAAGTATCTTTCACTCTTCATACCTCGGACGTACAACCTACGCTTTGAATCAGATATTTCAAACTTGGACTCATCCGTCCATAACAACTTTTTCCAGCTTTTGTACTTTTTAGCAAATTTCAGTCTCTTGACAACATTTGGAAATCTGAGCTAAAGTTTATTAAACTGTTACACAACCAAATATTCCATTCTCATTTAGTTTTATTGATATTGTAGATCTGGACACTTTTCTGTCATTTGGTACATGGTTGTTTATCTCATGCTTGAGATCAGTGTCAGTATTCCTTCTGCATAAACAAAGGTACTTCACATCAGTATCGTTGAGTTTAGGTGCTCTGTCTCTTCCCTTCCTATTTCCAAATATACATGTCTTGGTCTCACAATCTATGGTGTGCTTGACAGTATTTGGGAACATTTCAAGTCTGAAGCCATTAGTCACAGAATCCAACCAGCATCACATAAAGCTTTATGTAAACACTCTGCTCTACTGACAATTCTCTACACTGTTTGGACTGTGGTATAACAACAAAACTTGATAATTAAATACTGTTTTTATCAAGGTTTATTTGTAAAGTACCATAAAATTGATTTCTTCTAGCACATACTGGTACCATATGTCAACTCCTTCCATGCTTTTTTTGTATATACATTGCATGGAGAACCATAACATCAATTTCAAACCCTAAATTTGATCAGTATGTTTATTCAAACAGAACCCTCATGACATGTCCTTGTTACAAGTATATGAGAATTGTAAAGAATGATAAGTATTCTCATCCTGGTTCTTTCAACTGTTAACACGTATCAGTGAATCATTACTGTAGTGTTGAAATATACATTCTGTAATGTTATGGAAGAATTAGCTCATAAAGTGGAAAGAATGTTAGAATTTCTCTTGTTCTGATGTTTTTACACAGTGCTGTATGTTTCAGGCTAAACAGAATTTCTCTTGTTCGGATGTTTTTGCACAGTGCTGTATGTTTCAGGCTGAAATCGACATTTTACGAATAAAATTCTCCCCACCCCCAAATGTGTAAGCGTACATTAATGGATTTACAACCCAATAATCTGGAACTCAATTTCTGCGGTAGATACAGCAGATGTCCCAGTGTGGCTTTGCTCTAAAATCAAACATCTGATTCACAAACATAATTCTTACATTGTGCGACAAAACAGAACGCAATTAGAAACTGACTTTTAAGTGGAACAGTTCAGACCATAACTGCTTACGGTCTACTGTAATTATACCATAATTATTTTCCCTTCCCATCTTGGTACTAGACATAAGACTCACGAACAACAGTGTCTGTGATGTGAAATATCAAAAGTCGAAATTTAGGAAGAAAAACAAAAGTAACTATTTAATTCAGTTTATTGTATGTAGTTTACATGAAATATTTTTCAACTCAGGTAACAGATTTTCAACGGTTTACGCTTCCGTGTAAGGTTAGTGACTTGAAGATTTGTAAATAACAATGCAAGGAACATCTCAAGAATTTTCCCCTAACACTATAAACTAACACTGTTTTCCTCAGCTTTGTGCCTTCTAATTCATTAAAATACCTCCAGTTCTACCACCTGGAGATCTTAAGGTGTCAACTTAATATCTTTGTCAGAAAGAGCTTTCACTCTAATAACCGCACAGAAACAGTAAAATTTAAAAAGTATATTTATAATCCATTTTGTTGATCAAATAACAAGAAGAAAATCCCATTCAAATCCACTAGAGATCTGAAGGATTTATCTAGACAGGAGGAACGTATTAGTTTCATAGTCATGTTTGTTTTACACTTAGGACAAACCAGTTTGAGAAATTAACATAAGTAAACAATGATGAAACTTTGTAGAATGGACTTTCGAAACGTTATCCTCTTCACTTGTGTCTCCACAACAGGCAGTTGCCTTCCTTTCTATAAAGCTTCATCATGAATACTCTGCCTGAACAAACTATCAAAGAATAAGTGAACAATTCCATGTTCTTTAGCATGGTTTGTCTGAATGTGGTTAGGAAACTGAAAATGATGGTGAAGTCATGATAAACTAACAACAACATAAAAAAACACACAGATATATGTTTAAAAAGAACGTGTAATTTGTATATTTTTATCGTGCGGATTATTTTACATTGTTAGCCTAATATTTTGATTTACGAGCCACCTAAAGCTCCTAAACCTGGTTGAATATGGTGTGATTTGACAGGTAAAAATATCGGTAACTACGAGGTTACTCAACTGATTACAGGGCCTGGCATGGCCGAGCGCGTAAAGGCTCGCGCTTCGTAATCTGAGGGTCGCGGGTTCGCATCCCAGTCGCGCTAAATATGCTGCGCCTCCCAGCCGTGGGAGCGTTATAATGTTACGGTCAATCCCACTATTCGTTGGTTAAAGAGTTGGCGGTGGGTGGTGATGACTAGCTGCGTTCCCTCTAGTCTTACACTGCTAAATTAGGGACGGCTAGCACAGATAGCCCTCGAGTAGCTTTGTGCGAAATACCAAAACAAACAAAACAAAACAACTGATTACTTAATATATTGTAATTATTATAAATTTTTGACATTGCACATCCTTAATTAGAACCGAATGTTAATTTGGTTACATTAAATAGTCAGTTCTATTTGAATTCTGATCAGATATTACTAATGAGGCTGTTGTTTATCATAACATTCGGTCAACTTGAAGAAAGTGGTGAGTATTCCTTCGTTCTCGAAATTTCTAAAAAATGTAGATTGCTTTTTGTTAAGCACGAAGCTACTCAACTGGAAGTGTGTCTACCCATCGACACCTGAATGTTATTGTTGTAAACTTGCAGTCCATCTGCTGAGACGATAGGAGGGGTCAAAACTTGTGATAAGTTATGGAAACAACAGAAACGATATTTGTAAAGTGTATTAGGTAAATACTGATTAGAAATTAATAGTCTTAATATTAATACGCAAACTACTAAAACAGAAAACAATATTAAAAAAGTGGTAAATATTATTTTTACCTTTTTTTAACATAAGTGCACAGGTCCAATAATATTATACAATAATGAACAATATCTGAACATGAGTGCACAGGTCCAATAATATTATACAATAATGAACAATATCTATACATGAGTGCACAGGTCCAATAATATTATACAATAATGAACAATACATGAACATGAGTGCACAGGTCCAATAATATTATACAATAATGAACAATACATGAACATGAGTGCACAGGTCCAATAATATTATACAATAATGAACAATATCTATACATGAGTGCACAGGTCCAATAATATTATACAATAATGAACAATATCTATACATGAGTGCACAGGTCCAATAATATTATACAATAATGAACAATATCTATACATGAGTGCACAGGTCCAATAATATTATACAATAATGAACAATATCTATACATGAGTGCACAGGTCCAATAATATTATACAATAATGAACAATATCTATACATGAGTGCACAGGTCCAATAATATTATACAATAATGAATAATATCTGAAACGTACTGGAGAACAAAACTAATTATTGCAAACTTTCCATAATAATAAATAAAATGATAACAATACCAGAAAATATATATTTCTTTAAATGAGCGAACATAAAAAGATTGTGTTAAATTTATCATTTTGTTAACTAAAATTGCTACATTATACCCAATTGATAGGACCGGCATGATCAGGTGGTTAAGACACTTGACTCGTAATCTGAGGATCGGAGGTTCCAATCCCCTTCTCATCAAACATGTTCGCCCTTTCAGTCGTGGGGCCGTTATACTGTTACAGTCAATCCTACTATTCGTCGGTAAAAGAGTAGCCCAAGAGATAACGGTGGGTAGATACACGACAAGTACATTTTATTAAAAAAACGTGATGATTAAAAACACGACATATTAATCGCAACATTTATTATAGAAAGGCCCGGTGTGGCCAGGTGGTTAAGGCACTCGACTCGTAATTCCGTAATACGACGGTCGCGAATCCGAATTCCGGTTACACCAAACATGCTCGCCCTTTCAACCTTGAGGGTGTTATGATGTAACGATCAATTCTACTATTCGTTGCTAAAAGAGTAGCCCAATAGTTGGCGGAGGGGGGTGATGACTAGCTGTCTTCCTTCTAGTGTTACACTGCTAAATTATAAACGGCTAGCGCAGATAGCCATTGTGTAGCTTTGCGCGAATTTCAAACAAAAACCCCATCGATATTTTTAGAGCGAAGGTAAAATGGGGTTGTATATGCTCACCGTGAAAATCAAACCCTGAATTTTAGCGTTGTGAATCCGTTACCTCACCACTGACCCATTGGAGGAGATTAATCGATACGAGCTCTGTTTTATCTTGTAATCCATTTTATTAATTATATCTCAGAACAGCTGGTATGGGTATGTTCTCTGCTTTATTGGTAAAGTATTGATATCCATACCAGCCGTTCTGAGATACAATTGTAGTATTTCAACGGGTTTCTCGTCATGAAGAAGCATTTTATTAATTAGGTCTCCGCAGAGAAGCTTACTGTTTCTTTTTTCTTTTATTAAGCATTTAAAAGACGTCATCATATAATATTATAACTTCGAACAAACTGCAAATGACAAAATAGAAAATTAATTGAAGAAACTTTGCCAGGATCGTATATTTCAAACGGAAATAGCTAAAAAGTATAAGACAATAATTAACTAAACATGCAACAGATGGCAGTGCTAAATAGTTTGTCATTTCCTCGTGATGGCTTTAATATTAAACACAATTGAATAAATTCGAGTTTCATATACGATATATGTACTAAAATTAGTTGATTGCTGAAATATAGTAAAGTAAAGATGATAAGAAATGGATATAAGTTTTCGACTTTCTGAGCTATATTTTACATCATTAATAAACCATATTATGTAATAAAGGAACACAATAGTACAGATATACAATAACATTAAATAATACGATAAAAAAGGCATAACATGAAAAATTTGAACACAAATGTAATTAAAGGGAACTTGCAAGAAACCTGAGCAATGAATATCATTGGAAAAATATGATTATAAAGTTATTGGAGAGTGCAAAAATAACTGTATCCAAAATTTGAGAAAATGGCTCGGTATTTCGAATTATTTTTAATATTATTATTATTTGAATTTCGCGCAAAGTTATACGAGGGCTACCTGTGCTAGCCTTCCCTAATTTAGCAGTGTAAGGCTAGGGAGGAGGATGTTGGTCATCACCATCCACTGCCAATTCTTGGGTTACTTTTTTAACAACGAATAGTGGAATTGACCGTATCTTTATAACACCCTCACAGCTGAAAGTCCGATCATGTTTGGTATGACGGGGATTCGAACCAGTGAACTTCAGCGAAAAACAACTGCAGAAATTTATCAATGTCAGTAAAGTCCTTCAGGTCATGCGAATCAAACAGAAAGATAAAATGCTGTTGACATTTTTAATGTTATGGTATTTCAATCGAATCAGCACCTAGCATGATTCATGGAGTAAACGGTCAGATATTATTATTTGTAATATAAACTGGGGACCAGAAGGAAATTAATCAATTAGTAGTACCTGCCTTCTAATCGTGTAGTGTGAATAATAGAAAGTCTGACTGTCACAGTTAAAAGTCACACACAGTTGGAAGTGAAAAGTGTATGTATATTCAGTAGTAAACTATGGTTTGATAACACTATGTAATAAAATTTTTACTTTTTCTTGTTCCTGGACAGAAAGTGTTATTTCTCAATTTCTCATGCCAAAAGTAAATGGAAAATACCTATTTTTTCTCTTGAAACTTTGCTTTTGGGACCTGGGTAATGAAATTTTCAAATTTACTCATTTTTCAGAATATTCCAAGTAAATTAAGTGCTGAGTAAGTGATACAGAATTTTCTAGAACTTCCCATAGTAACATTTATACAGGGGCTCGCCACTCACCACTTCAGTTTAGTTCTAGCTGCTTAAGTGAACGCTATTGTTGTTGTTGTTTTGAATTAAGCACAAAGCTACACAATGGGCTATCTGTGCTCTGCCCACCACGAGTATCGAAACCCGGATTTTAGCGTATAAGTCCGTAGACATACCACTGAGTCACAGGGGGGCTTAAGTGAACGCATAGCCCTATCTGATTTTATTAGAGATGGCGTCAAGCATTCTCCAGATGCATTCTGCCATGTGTATGGCCAATTTATAATGACAAGAGCGAAAAAGTACTCTGTGACAGCATCTGGTAAAATGTATGAAGCCTACAAGGCATATTTCGGCATGCCTGTCGGGGATCAAGACAAACCCTGGGCACCTCATTTTACCTGTGAACACTGAAGAAAAGTTTAGAATGTAAGACGGACAATTTTTTTGCTCGAATAGTAAGATTTTGTATTATACAAATTTTAGACCTTTAAAATTTAAATATATTTTATTTTTTTGATTTCCAATTGTATAGAAAAAATATCACATATAAATATTCTACACGAACCTCTTACACATTAGTTGTGGATGAAATATATTTATTCTTCATAATAAAAATTTTATTTTGCTCTTTTACCGGATGGTACAGAGCGGAAAAGAGAGCCATGAAGTTCGCTATCCCAAGAATTTGGCGTGAACCCACTGACCACTCAAGCAATTACTACTGCTGCATGGTAAACCCTTCCAAACTTCAAGCTGGCAAGAATGCATCTGCTATAATGTATCCAGACCCTTCTTCATCCATCGCCCAAATGCCACATTGCTCTGATCTCCCTGTACCCACTCCACTAGAGAGGAAGCAACCATCCTCAGAAGAGAGCAGCAAATCAGAAGAGGAGGTAGTCGTTGAAAATCCAGATTAAAATTTCAGAGGTTCAGCTGGTGAGAGAAGCCCACACTACCTCAACCAAAGACACCTCAATGACTTGAACAGAGATCTTGGTCTAACAATGTCGAATGCCGAGCTTTTAACATCTAGGCTCAAGAAGTGGGATTTGTTAGATGAAAGTATTTAAGTCGCAAGTCACAGGAAGCGACACTGATATTTTTCAAGCTTCTTCGTTCGTCAAGATGGGTTCTGTTTCTGCCAAAATGTATCCAGTCTGTGCGAGGCAATTGGAATTACCAGAAGCTTCAAAGCTGTGCTGCTCCATAACGGGAATACAAAGAGGAATACAACAGCATCAAGACCTTGCTAGAAGCCTTGATGTATGATAAGTATGGCTGGGAAGTTATCGGAAACTTTTAAATGGTGACATTCATGATAGGTCTCCAAGGAGGCTTTACCAAGTTTTCCTGTTATTTTTCTCGGAGACATCGGAGTGCACTACAACAGAAAGTACTGGCCACAACGGACCGAGTTCTCTGTGGGGAGACACAAAGTCAAATGTGAACCACAAGTGGACCTCCAAAAGGTGTTTTTCCCACCATTGCACATAAAATTGGGTCTTACGAAACAATTTGTCGCAGCTCTTGATAAGGAGTCTGCAGCCTTCAAATACCTTCTAGACTTCTTCCCTAAGCTGGTGTCTTGGTTGGACCACAAATAGAAAAGATTCTGGAGTGTACAGAATTCTCAAAGAAGCTCAGTGCGAAGGAAAAAAAGCTTGGGGCAGCTTTGTTACAGTGGTTCTGGGCTTCTTGGGCAATCACAAGGTCAAAAATTATGTGAAACTGGTTGAGGCCCTGGTGAGGAACTACGGTAAAATGGGCTGCAGGATGTCCCTAAAAGTTCATATCCTTGACGCTCACCTTGATAAATTCAAGGATAACATGGAAGCATACTCAGAGGAACAAGGCGAGCGCTTACACCAAAATATACTGGACGTTAAACGCCGCTACTAAGGAGCGTATAACGAAAACATGATGGGAGGCTACATTTTGAGGCTGATATGTGAAAGTTATTTAGATAACAGTCGCAAATCTTTAAACATTGCTCACTTCTAAAAATTTTTGTATAACTTTAATGTAAATATATGTAAATCGTAATTAATATGTTGTTTTATTCAGACCTTATGTGAATGAAAATGTGCAAATTTGCCCGATTTTACATAGAAAATGGATTAATTTCTAAATTTCATTATCCAGATCACAAAAGCAAAGTTTAAAGGGAATAATGACCATTTACTGTACTTTTACAACATGAACAATTAAGAAATACCACATACTAACCAGGAACAATTTGTGTTACATATTATAACTGGAAGTTTTAAATGTCCGAAAGTGTGGCGTAATAAATCACATGATGAACGTGCTTTCCGAATCGCATAGTTTGCCGACTTATCGAGTTACAATCTTATACATCGGATCTCAATAGGTGAGGAAAGCAGTCAAATCTTTCAGGGGCCACGAGCGTTTTAATATTACAAGATTAATTTTGAAAAAAAAATAAGCATGATGCATAACTAATTAGCATACTATTGTTATTTATTTGATATGATATTTTTTAAACGTGCTGTTAACCAGAGAACCAATAAGAGGCCGTCTTTCCCTTTTCGTTAGGAGGAAAGGGGAGAAGATAAAAATTACGGTGTAACGTAAATGGTTTGAGAATCCCTGCTCTAATAATGACTTGGCGTAGCTAAATGATTAAGGCACTTGACTCGTAATCTGAGTGTAGAGGGTTCGAATTCCTATTATACCAAACATCCTCGTCCTTTCAGCTGCTGGGTCATTATGATCAATCCCACTATTCGTTGGTAAAAGAGTAGCCCAAAAGTTGGTGGTGAATGGTGATGACTAGCTGCCTTCCCTCTAGTCTTACATTGCTAAATTAGAGGAGGCTATGACAGATGGCTCTCGTTTAGGTTTATGCGGAATTCAAAACAAAAAAACAAACCTGATCTAATAAAAAGGTGCAAAATTTCGGTTTGAATTTTGCACAAAACTACACGAGGTCTATCTGCACTAGCTGACCCTAATTTAGCATTGTAAGACTAGAGGGAAGGTAGCTAGCCATCACCACCAAAATCGATTGGTAAGAAAATGTCTTTTTGTCGAAATTTACTGTAAGCTGTAAACAATGCTTTATGATGCGATCCCTTTATGAACACGAAGAATTGTCAGCTAGTAACAATACATGTAACAACAGTAAGAAACAACTATTCTGTTAAAAACAAAGTTTCCTTTCCAGAGCAGATTATAGTGTTTTAAAATACAAATTGTTCTTTATTTTTCAAATAGAATCACCTTCTGTACATAATAGGTGGTCAATACCTTACTTATGGCAGTTTCCCAAAACCTATTATTTCCAATGGAAGCATAACATTAGAAAACAGTTGTTCTCAATGCAGTTGGAATGAAAGAAATTATACCTTCAGATCGATGGAGTATGTTAAGAAAAACAACAACTACTTGTGACAGGTGACTCCAGACATTGTTTTGTTTGTTTGTTTTTGAAATTCGCACAAAGCTACTCGATGGCTATCTGTGCTAGTCATCCCTAATTTAGTAGTGTAATACTAGAGGGAAGGAAGCTATTCATCACCACCCACTGCCAACTCTTGTACTACTCTTTTACCAACGAATAGTGGGATTGACCGTCACATTATAACGCCCCCACGGCTGAAAAGGCGAGCATGTTTGGCGCGACGGGGATGCGAACCCGCGACTCTCAGATTACGAGTCGCACGCCTTAACACGATTGGCCATGCTGGGCCTTATACTTAGCAACAAATAAACTAACAAATGTCTTCTCATCATTTGTCAGGGCTATTTACCATTTTAAACTATGAACAAACAATTATGTATTGAAAAACAACTTAAAACCTTGTAGTTTTCAACAAAATTTAGGATTAAAAATACATTTCTCACAACTCGATTATTTACAATAAATACAATTAAAGTTCAAAATTTCCCTTTTTAAAAGTTCATAATTTCTGTATTTCGAAATATGTCGTTTTATTATGTTCTATGTTCATTGTTAATACTTGAATTTATAACTTACTTTACTCCGCCGATACATTTTTGTCTTTATAAATTCATGTCTCATGTAGCAGCCACCTACCGGAAAATAAGTGTATTAAGAAATGTTTTGATTTATATTTGAGAAAGCAACAGTTATATTCAGTGGTGGATGGTGATGACAAGCTACCTTCCCTCTAGTCTTACACTGCTAAATTAGGGACTGCTAGCACAGATAGCCCTTGTGTGGCTTTGTGTAAAATTCAAAAGTAAACAAATTCATCAGACGTACGATATTTACAGATAAAGTGAAATAATTCTTGAATAAAAACTTTATCCCAAAGTTATTGGCTTTGTCAACTTGAACTGTGGCAGTCTTTGAATATCACCAGATACCTTTATCATGAACTAACATGACACATGTTTTATGCACTTGACTTCGATCTTCAGTAACACATAACTCAAATTTACCTTTTCTAAACTTTTGTATCATTGGATAAATATGTTCAGTATTAACTTCAAACAACAGAATTTTAGAATTATCGGCGTAACGAATTTATCGTTATACATTTATTAGAATACCTACGCTTGTTTCTGTATAAGTTGTTTTTTTTAATGCGACGTATGTCGTTCAATGTATGCTGTGCAGATCCCGCCTGGTCTCGAAATATGTAGAATATTGGCGAGTGTAGAAATCAACAATACTTGTTTGACGAAAGCGTTCGAAAATATTATCAAAATTTGTACAAACTCGCGTGACTGTTATGAAAAGGCGGTTAACCGAGAGACGGAAGAGATTATTATTGGACAGCTACAGTCACTGTTCTATTGGCTTAAGAAGCTATAATTGTGATTAACGTTTATTAATCGGAAAACTAAAGAATTGGACTAGGAACGCTTATTGATTTCAAACATTATCAATCGTTCAACTTTAATGAATAATTTCGAATTGTTATTATTCCTAAGAGGGCATTAAATATCTTTGCCGGAAAAAGTGAACTTCTAACCGATGTGAAACCAGCCAAGAAAGACTTCGATAACTTAGGCGAGGTGCAACAATATCAACTCAGAATTAATTTGCTTGACGTGGAGTTGGATCGTTGATAAAATATTTAGTTCTATACCGAATATAAAATCAGGGTTGTCTATAAATTTGTAAAACTGTTGTATATAAACCATGATTTATAATAACTATCAGTAATAACCGTTATTGTAAATTGGATTGTTTTTATGTTTGTATATTAAAATATATTTGTGTTAAAAAAAGGAAATTATATGTGTCACTTTTGTTGGAAAATAACATAAATTTAATACATACTAACATTTAATTAATTTCTAAGCTCAAGTTCGAACTTACGTTCATGGGAAATAGAAATAAATCGTAGACTCGTCCGAAATATAATATCACACTTAACATCAGATATTTACTTTGAATCATCTCGATTAAATCGATTTATTTATGAAACTACAAAATAAATAAATCCCTTCACATAATCTGTACTTTTCTAATTTATTTAAAGTTTGTTTGTTTGTTTCGGAATTTCGCACAAAGCTTCTCGAGGGCTATCTATGCTAGCCGTCCCTAATTTAGCAGTGTAAGACTAGAGGGAAGGCAGCTAGTCATCACCACCCACCGCCAACTCTTGGGCTACTCTTTTACCAACGAAAAGTGGGATTGACCGTCACATTATACACTCCCACGGTTGGGAGGGCGAGCATGTTTGGCGCGACTCAGGGACGAACCCGCGACCCTCAGATCACAAAGCGCACGCCTTAACGCGCTAGGCCATGCCAGGCCTTTATTTAAAGCAAAAAAATGGTATTGCCATTACAAGGGTTACCATTATTATTTGACACAACACAAATAATGTGATTAAAACGACCCACAAAAATACCTAACCAGATTCAAATAGAATATCCTCAGTAAATAATAATGCCCATTCTTGTCCTTTGTCTTAGAAAAACGTTAAACCTTCTTTTATGGGGTATAATTTACCATTCTTATAGCCCCCTACCTCCACAGATGTGTACGTTAAATACTTAATTGAATGTAGCTGTTATTATGTAACGGTCAGCTCCACGTGGATATATATGAGTTGTGCTGATGGATCTTCTAAACGGGATCAATGAACTTTCTCCTTGTTGTTCCATCTAATTTTACTTTGCAAGTAGAGTAGCCTAAAATCATAACATTGGGAGAAATTAGCGAACTATAAGAATTATATGTATAAAAAGTAGTAATAATAACAAAAAACAGAATAGAATAATATACAAGAATTATTTATAAGAGAACTTCATGACATACGTAATATTGCACACTGGTTTACATGCTTTTTTGGTCAACATCAGATAGACCAGCCTGAAGAGAAATGGACTGCCACTACTTTTATTTCTATGAGGATCGTAACGAGAACTTCAGACAGTTAAAACTGTTTTTGTATCTTTGTTTTGAATGTACTAGTACAGGAAAACTACCAGAACTGGACTGGACGACAGTGAGTTGTTAACATTGGAGCCTAGCTAAGCGAAATCAAGAACACACATATGTTTCTTCGAATTTGTCAAAGTCAAAAATTTTCTGCAAATCCCATGAAACAGTGTTAGATTATGTGTCATTAGACAATAAAAACACGTGTTGCAAGGAACTAGCTGTTGAGCCAGAGGTATCAAACCAATACGATATGAAAATATTACATACGAAAACTATAAATATAATTAAATAATATGCAAAGATCAATATTTATCATTATGCGAAAAAATGCATAAAATAATCAGATAAATATTGTGCTCAAATATTAGTACATAAGTGTGAACAACTGGGATGTTGAAGGCTGGACCATATGCTGTTTTTCTCTCTTTGGAGATAATGATGTAATCATATAATGTCTTCCATTTCTATTAACGAACCCTCTGGATGCGATGAAGAAGTCATGTGATGTCTCTCTTCTCCTCGGAACGTGTCCTCTGGTAAGACACAACTCCTGTTTCCCAAACACAAGTAGGTTTTCAAATACATAAAGAGTGATAAAGTGGTTTGAGGTTTCACTTATATCCTGAATTCTCTGTCGTTGAAGCTCATCCAGTTCTGAAAGACTCTTTTCTTCGAAACGTCATTTCTTTTGGGTTTATATGTTTCATAAATCATGCTGTATGATTATTGTTTCATACCTCCGCCTATGTCAGTCATCAAGAACCAAACACGAGGTTGCTGAATAAGTCGCCCGAAAAAGTTACGAGTGTTTGTTTGTTTGTTTTGGAATTTCGCACAAAGCTACTCGAGGGCTATCTGTGCTAGCCGTCCCTAATTTAGCAGTGTAAGACAAGAGGGAAGGCAGCTAGTCATCACCACCCACCGCCAACTCTTGGGCTACTCTTTTACCAACGAAAAGTAGGATTGACCGTCACATTATACACCCCCACGGCTGGGAGGGCGAGCATGTTTGGCGCGACTCAGGCGCGAACCCGCGACCCTCGGATTACGAGCGCGCGGCCATGGTTACGAGTGAGAACAAAGATTGAATAGAAATAACTTAAACACACTATATCTGCTATATTCGGTACCCACAAGGCCTTTCGCCTAAGTACTAGGGTTGATTAGGTCACTTGAGATACGTAGGATACGTTAGTGGTTAAAATGCTATTTATGCTATCAAAGTGTAATAAAGACTATGGCATGAACTAGATTAAAATGGTGAATTATAAGTTTCTCTATATGCAATTTTTCGTTTATTTGTATTGATGTGTCTCCAGGTGGCACAACGGTGCGACTACGGGTTCGATTTCCCTCGCCGAACAGAGCAGATAGCTAGATGTGGCTTTGCTGTAAAAAACATGCATCATATTTATAAAAATAGGTTTGGGGTTTCTCAGATGTTTAAGGTTGTCTTTCACTACGTTATGCGTACAAAAGCTTGACGTTTACATACTTGTAAATGCATAAATTATACTAGTATATGTAATAAAAGATGAGTGTTAATTACCTTGGACAATTTCTATTTTCCCATCATTGTGCTAGTGCCTTTAGATAATGTTTGTAGAATTGTTTTATCAACTAGATATGAAATTCTAAATCTCTACAGTTTATACAGTGTACTGTATATTTGTTACGTGGGTCTCTAAATAAATGTTGTTTATCTTTTATTTTTTTATATCTTGATGGGACAACAGAACATGACTCTCGTACTTCAAAATTGAAAAACAAAACAAAACACGCAACACAATTACTAACCGTTTGGATTTACATACGTCTACTGCTGGCAACTTCGTCAGACTAGCATATAGTGTGTATATATGTGTATGTTACACATACTTAAGTGACATTATAAGATAAGCATAATAATATATGTGTTATTCAAACTTGAGCCGCATTATTCAGACTGGCATACGTATGTGTACTACACATGCTGTAGTGACATTACTCACACCTGCATATACTTGACACTTAGTTAAGTAACGTTACTGAGATTGGTCTGTTTGTATATGTGTTAAACGCAGTTTGATATACAGTTGGGGTTTGGCATTTGATAAGTAGAATACAACGCGGTTGTCAAATGTACTAAGTAATTCTACCGACATTGGTATCTTTAACAAAAACAACTCGTCCCTGAGGAACCAAATATCAGTTTATTGAAGTGAGAAACCGAGTTTTGTTCGGTAAAGTTTCGATAAGTTATAAAGTTTTCCAGACACTTGCCAAAGAACGTAGAAGATAGTTTGTTTGTTTGTTTTCTTCCATTTCTTAATAAACTCACCCTAAAAAGAATTGTTTTTGTTTTGTTTTGGGAATTCGCACAAAGCTACTCGAGGGCTATCTGTGCTAGCCGTCCCTAATTTGCAGTGTAAGACTAGAGGGAAGGGCAGCTAGTCATCACCACCCACCGCCAACTCTTGGGCTACTCTTTTACCAACGAATAGTGGGATTGCCGTCACATTATACACCCCCACGGCTGGGAGGGCGAGCATGTTTAGCGAGACGCGGGCTCGAACCCGCGACCCTCGGATTACGAGTGCACGCCTTAACGCGCTCGGCCATGCCAAGCCTCCCTAAAAAGAAACTGCTGCGAACATTATACGTTATGGACGTTATTCGTTATTTTTCGTCACGTGCTGCTCACTGGCACGTATTTCCATTCAATTCACCATCGCTGTGTTCCTGTTGCAAAAGATAAGTATTAGCGAAGCTCGCTCGCGGGATAAGCTGATTAATTACAAGGAATAATATGGTTTCAAAGGCCATATTTTCCTAAATAAACTTAAGAGTTTCAGTTGTGTTTATGTGAAACTTTAATTTTCCCTCAAAATCAGTAGTTTCTAAGTACTATTATATTTGAACTGAGGTTTTATCCGTATTATCTCTAAACTTTTACTCATCGGTTATTTTACAAATTAAAAGAAAAGGCCTAACGCCTTACTTAAACTCGGTGCCATGAAGTAGTGAGCTCAGAGAAATGACGATAGATGGGTGCCAACACAGTCTAGCCTTTCAAGTACAAGTAACATGTTAACGGATAACATTAATAAACTTTACACACACACTTGTTTCTTTAACCTTTTACAGTTATCAACCGTTACAAATAAATATTTAATGTCATCTCATACTCCACTGGTCTAGCTTTTGTTTCTGAGAAATTGGTTTTTCTCGCTATCCACCTGCAAATAAGTTTGGTAACACCACTTGCGAATCTGACATTCAATACAGGTTGTTAACTCGAGAAAGCTTGGTTCTCTATTCTTTTGTTAGATACACAGATTCGTAATTCTAGCCTTCCTCGAAGCGTACTTGGCTTATAACTCGGCTCTTATAACACTCAGGCCTACCACTAATGGCCATTATCTGTAGATTTATGAGTGAAGTAATTAAGATAGAGATGACATGAAAATAAACTTTCTAACGTCTTGAGGCCTCCTAGTGGTTTAGCGATAAATCTGAAGACTTGTAGCTTTTAGAAACTAGTTTCGATTCGCTTTGTGTGCGCGGCACGAATGGCCCATTGTGTAGTTTTAAACTTAAAAACTAACACATGTTCGATTTGTAAAGAGCGTTTGATGGATTTCACTAATCTGATAGTCTTTGCTTATCCCCGGGTAAAAACATTATCTTTGTGTGTTCTCTTGCTTATCTCCTGGTAAAAAAATTTCATCTTGGTGTGTTTCCTCTCAAGAGAACAATGTTTTTTCTTCCTATTACTCAAACACTTTTAACAGTTATATGAGATTTTCCCAAGCCGAAAACAGTTATAGTTTTAAATTACAGTCTTGCTATCATTAGTATTAGGTATTTCAGGTATACATACAAGAAAATTTGGTTGAATGGATATCAGGTTATTAAACGAACATGAATAATTATCGGTTTAAAAATCAAAGAAATACGCTCGTTATATTCATTAGTTTGAGACGTTTTCTCTTTTAGTTCTTGCATTGAGGTCGAAACAACAAGTAAGGGGCAATTATCCAACGTTTGTGAACCACAAACATGTGTAAAGATAGCTTTTACAGATTTATCTAGTACTGGCTTGAGTTTGGACATTGTTGTTTACAAGAGACCGTATTAACGGTTCTCTACCTCATTGTTTTCTCTCCCATTAATCTCTGATGTATTTAGAGAGTGGAAGAATAAGGTACATCGCCTTAAAACAAAATTCATCACTCATTTAGTGACTCTTTCAGGGAAAAATATATAATGGCTTGAAACATAAACATATTACGTACTAACAACACACAAAATGATAATGATAAAAAGGTATCTCGCTTCTTGCCTATAATAAAGTCTCTAAGTGGTTATAATTAAGGTTATAATTTCACGTTTCTTATAAACGAAAGTGTTCGATTATACGACGTTTAGAGACTTGAAACGTGATTATTAGAACACATAGCAGAACTAACAAAACGATCTTACATAAACACAGGATATAATTTTAAAATGTCTGATCCACTTAAAGATAACGGGAAATGTGTGACAGTTATCTATCGATGAAAAATAATCCGAAGTGCATCTTTCTTTCTAACTAAATGTGTTTTTCTTTTTCCTTCATCGCTCAAGAAAAACTCTGAGTTGCTTTATTTCAGGTAGTATGTCCAAAGTTGAATTATTCATGAGACCATCAATACGTGTTAAGACAATATTCACAACCACACCCGCTAAATTATTTTGATAAATACGCATTACGTATATTACCTCCTATGGAGATTCTAAGTTCAAATTTTATTGTGATTATATTTCTGATGTATTGAATTTCACTTAGGAAGGTTGGTTCAGCTGACAGAAAACGGTGGTTGTTGCACGAAACCTAAACACCATTATCTTCCTATTGGCTGATAAAACATATTTATTTATAACGTTCAAGATTCGTTAAACCAATACCGATTTACCTGTAAGCTAGCAGATAGCAAGGCCTGTATATCTGTTAGATATTGAAGATACACCATACACGTAGCAATGTCTGTAAGATCTTTCTGGTTCCTTTTGTGGTCCCTTAAGCTTGTGGGAATCCAGCTAGACGTCAGCGAAAACGACAAGCCAAAAGCAGTACGAATCCCTAGTCCGTGGAGAATATGGAGGACATTTATCTATTTGTTTTTCTTCGTGTATCCCACCGAAGAAATCTTCTCTCTTTGTGTACTGGGTTTTAACACAACAAAGGTTCTTATTTCTACTTTTAAAATACTTATAACACTAATATGGATATTTAATATGGCTAAAATTAACAGAACCAGTGAACACATTTCATTCATTCTGAAATTTCTCAGTTTGCTAAATATTTCTGAAGAAAACAAAGTACCACGATGTTGGACGAGACATTTATCACTAAATCCGACGAAAAATGTGACGACAGTTAGAATTAATGTCATAGTTCTATTCATCTGGTTCGTTGGGTTATTTTGTTTTACTTTTAAACTGATAACTTTCATAATATATGAAAAACAGGAAGTGACGCATACTGATAAAAACGTTTGTTATTTGTCAGTTAAGAGTACACACAGGTATGGTGTTTATGGTGTTTACTGGTACTGGTTTAATAATAGTTTTCTCTGTCTGGTTATGTTGCCATCGTTATGTCTCTCCATCGTCTTCTATTCGTTTTGCTGTGTTCTACTCAGTGATCGGTTTAAAGAATTGAACGACAAGGTATCTCATTTGAAGCCACCAGACTTCTCAACTTTAATGATGAAAGAGATTCGTTACTACCATAACCGACTATGTAAGGTTTCTGATTCTCTTAACGGTATTTTCTCTGTCGTTGTTTTTATGTGGTACATTTTTATTACAACTTCAATTTATTGTTACGCTTATATAACCATTACAAATGTCAGAAAATTTTCTGAATGTATTTTGGTCGATAGTGGTTCTAACTTTCTCTTTCTAGCCATTTTGGTCGTAATGTTTATCCTGTTATCAGAATCGACTTCAAGTGTAGCTCGTGAAGCTCACGCTTTATACCCTACAATCTACAACTTAACAGCGACCCGTTCCTTGTTGATGGATAGAGAATTGTACCAGGAAATACAGCTCTTCGTCAGTCGGCTTGGAGGTCCAACCATCGGTCTCAGTGTAGCAGACGCTTTTACCATAACCAGAAGTTTTACTTTCAGTGTTGTTGGAGTAGCAGTGACCTTTATGGTGATTTTACTGCAGATTAACCCTGACATAAAGAACATGATTGGAATTTGAAATTCAAAATGACTGTTTTATTAATGGTGTTCCTCTGTACTTTTTCACTAAGCCACAATTAATGTTAACCTACAATATGGGGTTACATTGTAGAATAGCTAAGATTTCAGTTTTATCAAAGGATAAAATGGGTTTATGAAGAAAAGAAAAATGTGCACCTTAAAATAATTTGTTTATTCTTTTATCGAATAATACTGATTGTTTCGTTTGCAATAATAAAATGTTCTTGGACACACTAGATGAAAATCAATGCTGGTTACATTATTCTTGAAAAGTAGCCTTGAAATAACTAATAAAAATAGAGAATACTGTGATAACTTGTAACGTGTTGAAGTGCCCTTCTAATGTGCATTTAAAACATTCAGAACTTCGCTTTTTGTCAGTGTAACTGTATTGTTACTGTATAAATTTGAGAAATAACCGCTTTTCAACTGTGACCCTAAATGAGACCGACTTAGGAAAACGTTATCTGTCACCAGAAGTAGAGACTCAGCCCAGTTCAAAAACAAAACAAACTTTTCATAGGTATTACAGAGTGATACTGGTTTTGAGAATATTCTCTTTCACTAGTGATCCTAATCGAGTCAAGTTTGGAATAACTTCACCTTCCTTCTGTATTACAGATCCAGATAGGTTTTGATAAACGCACCGTAGTTTAATAAGTAATCCCGACACCAGCTCTGTGGAATGTTATCTGTCACCAATGACACCGACTCCGAACAATGTTATGGAATATTATCTTTCTCTCGGAATTTGGACTCCAACGAAATTTGAAGAGGATTGTCTGTTATCTGTAATTCTAGACCACAAAAAAGTAAACGGCTTTGATAGCCGTCTGTAAGGCAATGGATGAATATTGACTCGGAAGGTATTTTATTCTTTTTTATCATTGCTAAGTACTTCAAAACGTGGTAATTTAAGATTTCAAGGAAAAAGCAAATGGACAAGTAAAGCATATTTTTGAAGTGAACAAATCGCTTTAAAGAACTTTTTAATTTGTTCTGTAGATTTCCAGTTTCAAAAGTTATAATATTCGGTATAAGTTGTATATTATTCATTCGAAACTATTATTTATCA
Organism: Carcinoscorpius rotundicauda; assembly: GCA_011833715.1. Taxonomy (NCBI): domain Eukaryota; kingdom Metazoa; phylum Arthropoda; class Merostomata; order Xiphosura; family Limulidae; genus Carcinoscorpius; species Carcinoscorpius rotundicauda. The sequence continues at coordinate 230,303 of MU033997.1, forward strand.
ACAGATGTTACGTGTATTTGTGTGTTTTCTTATAGCAAAGCCACATCGGACTGTCTGCTCAGCCCATCGAGGGCAATCAATTGTCTTATTGTAGGGTTGCAAATCCGGAGACTTACGGGGAAGTTACAGACGTTACAATTTAATAAAATAATTGTTTATGTGTATTACATTGTATCTTTACGTTACACATTTTCACCACTATAAATGCACATATGTTAAAAAAGTGTAAGCTTTTTAAAAAAAAAATGTTTGAGATGTACAATTATGAACATGTGAACATAAGATCTTTTACTCGAGATGTACAATTATGAACATGTGAACATATTTTATCCAACTAGTATGATTTTGCTGCCCCTGTGTATTTGAACAGTTTATGACAAATATTTATTTGTATATATTTTGTTTCTTTTATAAAGTGCTTTTCAGTGAATAAGCGGTCAGCATGCCGGCTAATGGTGTTAAAATTCGAGTTTTGTTGTCCCTGGTGGACAGAGGACAGATAGCTCATTGTGCAGCTGTTTGTTTAAGAACAACCATAAACCCTCGTAAATACCACACATTATACCACTCTACTGTATTGTTGTAAATACCACATATTATATCACTCCACTGTATTGTTGTCACTATACTAAATAAGCTTCTTATTGTTTCAACTAATAAATGCATTTAACTAACTGTTATCAGACACTGGAGTAAAACGTACATAAGTAGTTAAAATGTGTTAAGATATATTGTACGTTGTTATTACAAACTACCTATCCATACTTGATACAAATGTGTTATTATCATTGTTGTATATTGTTTAAATTGTGAAAACTTATATTGCAACAATGATATTTATTGTTCTTGGGATTTTGTTTGATAAAGTACACAACAAGGGCCAACAAATAAGACAATAGTTCAACAAACTGTGTTAGGAGAAACTGTGATCAATTCATCTGTGAACTGTTAAGCCTAATGTCGTGATTAGTATTTATGAATGTATTAAAACATTTGAAGCACCGATACTGTAGTTACTTTTGTAATTGTCGATGTACTTTATTCATCGGTTGTGATAATATAGAGGTTTTCTTCTTCATTCATTCCGTAATAAACTGAGGTGTAATATTTAATCAGGTTTTACAAGTCATTGAACCATATCGTGAGAATACTGACATACTCGAAATGTCATCTAAGTTGTATTCACTTCAGTTTCATTCATTCAAAATGTTATATTTTCTAAACTGAATAAATGTTTTTTTCACTGTTTAAATTAATGAAAAATGTTTTGGGAAAAAGACGTTCATAAAAAAATCGAGTCATTTTTCCGTCATTAAATATTTAAACATAGTTTTCTCGACCAGTTTTGCACACTGATTCCAAATCTGTTTTCTGTTTTCTTCCAGTGCACGAATGTATTGAAATATGGCTTGTTTTAATTTCAGCACAATTTAGATAATAATCACACATTAGTCTTGTTAACGTTACAATTTTATTCACTTTTTTTAGTGTAATTTCAATATACACAATATACACCAGGAAGTTAGTGTAAGTTTCATAGTACACACTTATAAAAAGTGAAATTTACAATAAATTAAACAGTGCAAATACGATTTTCTTTCTTAAATTTTCACGGTACAAAATTCAACCAACATACTGTTTTTCAAGAAACCTTGGTAGCGATGTTCTATTACCTGAAAGTATTGATGGCAGCCTGCTCTTTATTCATCGTACCAGAGTTTTCAGGAAAGAAATCTTGATGAAAATCTAAAAAAAAGTAACTTTAAGAATGTACCACAGTCCATTTCTTGATATGCATTGAGTGGTTTCTGGACTCCTCCTTTGTATGCAGCAGACGTGGGGTTACCCAAGAAGTTTTTTTCAGATTCATTTGAAACCCTGCCATGTTTTAGTTCTAAGACATTGAGGCTTTCTTCAAAGTCTTCATCTTGCAGAATCTCCATGATTTGAAAAGATTCCACAAATATTCCATCCTTCAATTTCGTGGCACTGATGTTTGGAAATTTCTCAACAGCTATTGAAACCGTCATCAATTCGCCTTACCCATTGCTTTCACAAAAGTCTTCATCAAAACAAGCTTAACTTGAAGAGGTGACACGAAACCCTCATCTGGATCAACTGAAGGAACTCACCGGACACTGTTCCTTCCTGGATCATGTGTGCTTCTTTGATGCCAGTCACGTCTGATGTAATCATCCGCGGAACGATGGCTTCGAGATATTCCACTGATGAATGCTGTATTGGAGTAGAATATTCGTGTTATCGAACAAATTGGGGAATTGGGATGCACGGTTTCCAGTCCCCATTATGTAGGTAAATTGCATTCATACCTCGCTACGAGGAGTCGATAAAAGAAAGCCAGTCAGATACTATGACTGGCTATTTGACAGTTTCCTTATAATAAAGGCAATAACCTTCAGCTTTGGTCGGTTTCATCACGAAAACTTGACGTGCTTGAGAAAAATCAAAAACATATTTGAAATTAGTGTCTTAAGAGCGGCATACCTCACCTATAATTATATCTCATCAACTTCCTTTCTCCGATCCTTACGGAAACAAGACAATCAAAGAGCAATAAAATGTTTCATCTGGAAAAGTCTGTTATCACGTTGCTCACTGCAAGTGGACTGTCAACTGGCGCAGAGCTGAGCCTTGAATACAGGACAACGGTCCATGTATGGAACAGGCACGGCAGTGATAGCACCAGAGCTGATGGACTTTCCGCGAATATGGACGTGACCTGGTAACCAGAAAAACTCGATAGAAACGATGATAAAGAGAAATGGCCAGTCAGTTTTGAATATTGATAAAAAATAGGGCGAGAACTCATTTAAAGTAATTCCAGAACCAATAAAGAGCTGAGATTTTACATGATCTAGAGCAAGAACAACAGTTTGCAACTGAACACAGAAACTGTAGGTGGGATACTGTGTGAAACAACATGAATCACAAATGAACATAGAAACTGTAGGTGGGATACTGTGTGAAACAACATGAATCACAGATGAACATAGAAACTGTAGGTGGGATACTATGTGAAACAACATGAATCACAACAAATCACAACTGAACACAGAAAATGTAGGTGGGATACGGTGTGAAACAACATGAGTCACAACTGAACACAGAAACTGTAGGTGGGATACTGTGTGAAACAACATGAGTCACAACAACTCATAGCAGAGCTCACTGACTCATCGGATTTCGAACCATCTAGATAAACGGTAATGGAAGGATAGTTGGTTCAAAAGATGTTTGACAAATGGAAGACAGTACTTCCACTTGAGAAAGTTCACAGGTGGGGTGATAAAAAGCTATGATGGGATGGATCGAATAGTGGAGACAGAATACCATCCAAATACAGATCCAATTCAGCCAGCTGCATCTGGAAGATGGCAGACCATTTAATCTGAAAAAGCATGGCCCACCAAGGAAGGAAGACACAAGGTTTGACGCATACACTACAGACAGTTTGCAAATAGTAGAGATGAAGAGGAGGTTCATTACATACCAAACTCTTGACTGAAAAGGTGCAGAAAGTCCCCATCCAGAGCAGAAGTCCAACATAGTTGACGGAGTCCAATACCTTCAAAACCGAGGTTCTGACAGAACCATAGACCAGAGACTCATAGTCAAGTCTGGAGTAAATAAGGGCACAAAAGATCTTTAACACAGAACAGTAATCCACTTCCCAAGAAGTGGAAGAGAGAACACAAAGAATATTCCGTACCCTTGTACACTTGACACGTAACTCCTTGATGTGTGGAATAAAGTTCAGTTCAGCTTACAGTCTAAGATTAGTCCCAATGGTGAGAAAAGCGCATGAAAACGTTTTTAGAGAAAGTAAAGCTAAACCTTTTTAGTGTAGTTCACCTAAATAAACGATTGAAAGTGGTCTGAAGCTGCCACTCAATAAACTTCATGTTTGAAAACTGACACGAAATGCGGAAGTAATCAAAATAGATCCCGTTTGCAATGGGAGGAGAAAGTTGTCCAGGAAATCATTAATCTTCACACTGAAAAGTGTGACACTCAAGACTATGCCCTGAGAAACTCCGAGTTTCTGTGGGAAGGAATGGGAAAGCATTGAATCCATTAGAATCACTGGTCCATTAAAATAATGGCGCCTTCGATTGGGTGACTCATCCTTTTTGTATCTTTTATATCAAAAACGTTTATAGTTTTTCAGGACTCTTTAGACATTTGAATGGGAAAGTAGTCAGTGTCGTGGACAGAAGTCGATAACAATGTATAGAATATTATTATACTGGTTTCATAAGCTAGGTACATTACAGTAGACTCGAGAATAAAACACTACAGCAGATTATAAATTAACGAATATTCTAATGTCAAACAGTTATGTATATTAACCCCGAAGAAACCACAAAGATGAAATAATGGATGTAAAGGTATTTTTCTCATAACTTTTATCAAAACGAGGTAACATTGTTTGATTCTACATTGAATAATACAATATTTAGCTTTTATTTATTCATATTGTTATGTGAAGCAGATAAGTATAAGTAAAACTCCAAAGAAAACCATTAGGTTGGAATTAATTTTTTAAAGGATGCTTTGATTCAAATGGTTTGATATATCTATTTGACATCAGATATGGTTCCTTTGAAACGGCATTGGAGGACCTTTAATATTCGTTCCTAGGACATGTTAAGTTTGGGTTATTACGTATTACAACATCAAATAGCCTAAAACTGACTTCAGTTGTAATTTAGATTTAAGTGTTATATAAATGCCTCTATATATCTAATTTATATATTTGCCAACAATATTAATACACACAGCTTCAATACTGTTAATATTAACGTTTCTTACAGACAATGGTCTATGTGAGAAAGTTTTACAAACATACAAACAGTATTGAGTTTTCTATTGGACACATACCTCCTTTGGTGTTTTATGGAAGGTTTACCATGATAAAATTAATCACTATTTAATGTAGATACAGTTCATTTAACAAGGAGAGAGATAGCTATGCGTTATTGGTTAATTATGCGAGTTTTTCACTGCCAAAGTTATGTCTTCGTAAAAATACTGATGTCCAATGTGAATTCGCAGAAGTTAATTGGGTTGAATGTTCGAAATTTGTAAACGTTCCTGGTGAAATATTTGAAGTTCTCTAATAATAAGCGTTAATCATTTACAGTTTCCGAGGTTTATAATGTACTAACTAGAGCAGACAATAATTAATACTGTCTGTTGGCGCGTGACGCTGTTACATTTATCCTGCACAACAGTACAGACACACCCTGGTGTTAACGTACACACGTATATGTTGTTACTTCTTACATTCGATAGTCCTTCTACACCTTTCAGTGAATAGGCGGAAATTTTGTAATATGTTATGTACAATATAAATATAAATTTTGTAATATGTTATGTACATTAAAAATATAAATTTGTTGAATATTTATGTACCATATAAACTATAATTTGTAATATGTGTATGTACAATTATAAATATAAATTTGTATATGTTATGTACAATATAAATTTAAATTAAGCAAACACTGAATATTAAAGTATATATATATATAATAACCAAATCTATCACACGTCCTTTGATAATTAGAAAATTGACGTTAAACTATTTTTAACTGAGATATTGTACGTATATACAATGTAGAAATAATTAGATATACTACATGTGGAATTAAGCACAAAGCTAACAATGGGATATCGGTGATCTTCCTATCATGGGTAGCGAAACTCCGTTCCAGCTATGAGAGTCCACAGACATACCGGAATGGATTATTGAATCATTAAAAATATTCAACAGCCATTACAGTACGTAACACAATCAATACAAATAATCCCAAACACCAACAATTAGACAGAGCTTGACCAGTCTTTTTATAAAAATGGCATACAGGTCTCAATTATTTGATGTTTTATGTTATATAATGTATTTGTAAAATTATTAATGTTTGATGCGA